>CM016618.1:37320240-37647296 GCA_005393395.2 Gossypium australe
TTAACGGTTAAGGATACCATGTAAGACCATGCCAAGACATGGCATTGGTAAGGCAAGGATCCCGTGTAAGACCATGTCAAGACATGGCATCGGCATTAATTAAGGACTCCATGTAAGACCACATCAAGATGTGGCATTGGCACTAAGACAAGGATACCATGTAAGACCATGTTTGGAACATGGCATTTGGTAAGACAAGGATACCATGTAAGACCATGTTTCGAACATGGCATTTGGTAAGACAAGGATACCATGTAAGACCATGTTTGGAACATGGCATTTGGTAAGACAAGTGATACGAACTCACCTAAGAAGCCTGTGACGGAAGTCAACCAAGACCCAATCGAGCTACCTAATGGGCCAATTACGCGTGCCCGTGCTAAACAAATCAAAGATGCCGCATCGGCTTTGGTGGCACAAATTTGGAATACAGATAGAAAAGAGCCCAAGAACATGCTGAACTCTTACAATTTATTTGAAGTTGAATATACTAGCTAGTCCGACTGCTAGTTTATTTAACACTTTACTATGCATGTTTGATTTATTTTCAATCATTTATTAGTTTGCTGAATTTTCTTATTTCATGTTAATTTATCTAGATAGTACGAGTTTTTTTTAAATATCTTTTGTCAAAGATGAATGTTAGTGTGTTTTGTTAACCTTTTTTATTTTTATCTAGTGCTTACATAAAATGTTTAAAGTTTGTTCAGTCAAATTATTGATGGTAGTTCATGTGTTTATAGGTACCACCCAATGTGGAATTATGCATGGTTGAAAGAGCACTGCTTGGTGGCTAAATTAATTTGGTGAACATGCATTTTGAATTTTATGCACATTGAAGGAGCCATGCATGTTACCCACGTGAAGCCTTTTCCTTTTTCTTGGCCGAATATCTAATTGTGCACAAGAGTATGGGACGGCAACAGGGAACAAAGGAGCTCATTGTTATTCAAGCATGGACGGCATGGTGGAGCTTAATGTTATTTTATTCAAGCATGGACGGCATGGTGGACAAAGGTTTATGCTTCCATGAACTTACTGATCACAAATCATGGATTGAATTAAATAATTCAAGAACCATGAACATTAGCTAGTGAAGCAAACAACACAACTATGAAGCTATAAACAACTAAGACATGTGCTTGTGTGAAACATTAAAAACAATAGAGCATGTGTGTGGCTAGTGGGGGATGGACGGTAATATTGGAATGAGAATAAGAATATTATGGGTGAGTGGAAGCATGGATAAATGGGAATGTTTGACATGAATAAAATAATGAAAACCAATTGTTATTGGAGGGTTGTTGGGCGGCATGATAAGGGATGGAATCTTGGCTTGCATTAAATAACATAACATGGAGATTGTGTTGAGTAAAATAATTAAAGATGGGAGATGGACTTGGACGGCAACATGAGTCTTGTAGGTGAATAAACAAGTTGGAAATTTGCAAGTGTGGGGAATTAGTGGAAGCCTATGAATTAAATATGGACGGCAATGTTATCTTTTCCATGAGAACTTTAAAAATGTTTTCTATAAATAGTTTGTGTCTGGTCAGTTGTAAGGGACTTTTGATTTTGGAATGAATGAATATTTTTCTTTGGTGAGTTAATTCACTCTCCTAATTCTTCAAGGTTCGAATTGACTTATCTAGTTCCTAGTGGGTCATTCTATCCTTGTTTCGAACTTATCATCCTTTCGGGTGTGGCGTTCATTTATCTGTACCGTTGGTTCCTATCTTGCTAGATAGTGGGTCTCGGTTTTATTCAAAACTCCTTTCATCAATTTGAAGCTTGTAAGATTCGGGTCTTTAATATTTATTAAAGGTTCTTTCTTGTTTCAAATTTGTATCCACCTCAACCACTTAACTATCTTTATTTTTCAAAGACATTACCATTAAAATATCCCTTTAGTCATCTCCAACGAAAACTACCTAATTTACGATCGGGCAACATTTATGATTTGTTTTCAAACCCGAGGCTATTTGTATCAATTGGTATCAGAGCCAATTAAATTAGGCAAGTTATGATCATCTAGAGTTTTTTTCGCGAGTAAGTAAAAAAAATTGTTTGTCGTAATATCTGGATTTTCAAACTCTTCATAATTCATCACCTCTACTATCGAGTCTTACTTTCCAACGCCACCTACCAACCTTTCTACCCTTTTAAAGCCTACCTTTTTTTTTCAAAACAAGTTTACCCTTTTAACTCCTTGAAACGACCTACGAGTTGCTAATAAGTCGAAAGCAACCTTCTAGAATCTAGAGGAGTGAATTCGAGCGGTAAAAGGCAAGAGAGATTTCATTGAAAGAAAAGCCAGAAATTGAGTGAAAACACGAGCGTGAGTGTTAATAATTATTTCCTTGTGAGTGAACAAGTGAGGATTGTAGTGAGGTTTCATTAATCTTGTTTAACATGTCTAGGAGTCCCGGACGACGAATAGTAAGCGACGAAGCATCAGATGCCACCGGGGGTGGAAGAGGATTGCAACCCCGAAGGAATGATCCTAAAGGAAGAGATCCTGATTTGCAAACCGTAATGCGAGAAATCCCACGTTTGTTCCAATCAATCAACGAGCGATTGGACCGAAGAAATGAATGGAGACCTCGAGCAAACACCCCTCCAATTCCGAGAAGGGGACAAGAACAACCTTGGTTACATGACAACGACATCTACGAACCAAGTGAAGCTGGCAGTAACCCAGCTTTTGAACACAATGAGCGAAAAGGAGGTCCACGAGTCTGTGAGCGAAGAGATCGAGAATGGGCTGATGATGACTTGAAAAATATTAAAATGGCGATTCCTGCTTTCCAAGGGCGATCCGATCCGGAAGCCTACCTTGAGTGGGAAAAGAAGGTGGAGTTAATCTTCGAATGCCATAATTACTCAGAAAATAAGAAGGTGAGACTTGCTGCCATCGAATTTTCTGATTATGCCATTATTTGGTAGGATCAATTAACAATTAGCCGAAGACGGAATGATGAACGTCCAATATCTACATGGGCGGAAATGAAGGCGACAATGCGGAAAAGATTTATCCCAACTTACTATCACCGCGAATTGCATCAAAAGTTGCAAAGCCTAACTCAAGGTCACCGTAGCGTGGAGGATTACTACAAGGAAATGGAAGTGGCCATGATCTGAGCCAATGTAGATGAAGAACAAGAAGCCACAATGGCACGCTTTAGCGCTGGCCTTAATCGAGATATCGCAAATGTTGTAGAACTACACCATTACATCGATATCATCGATATGGTTCACATGGCAATAAAGGTCGAAAAGCTGCTAAAACGAAAAGCTACGTCTAGAGCAATCCCCAATAATGCTTCAACATCTAAGTGGGGGCAAGTGACCAACAAACGATACATACCGAGCCGAACCAAAGAAGCAAGTGGCGCACCTAAGTTTAACAAGCCAAGCGATGAGACGAGCAAGGGAAAAATGGAAGCTGTTCTGAATCGATCTCGAGACATTAAGTGTTTCAAATGTTTGGGTCGGGGCCATATTGCAAGTCAATGTCCAAACTGAAACACTATGCTTATTCGGGATAATGGCGAGATTGAATCCAAAAGTGAAAGGGAAGATGATGCCAGTGAGACATCCCAAGACGAAGAAGAAGTGGAACAAGCCGAAAATGGAGAGATCTTAGTGGTAAAGAGGAGTCTTAGCTTACAAGGCGTCGAGAATGAACAACAACGCGAAAACATCTTCCATACGCGTTGCCAAGTACAAGGGAAGATTTGTTGCGTCATTATTGACGGAGGAAGCTGTACTAATGTGGCCAGCACCATATTGGTGGAGAAACTCGGATTGACTACCACCAAACATCCCCATCCGTATAAACTGCAATGGCTTAACGACGGGGGAGAACTTAAGGTCACAAAACAAGTTTTGGTCTCCTTTGCAATAGGGAAGTATCAAGATGAGGTCTTGTGGGATGTGGTACCAATGCAAGCGAGACATCTCCTGCTTGGGTGACCTTGGCAATTCGACAAGCGAGCGATCCATGATGGCTACACCAATCGGTACACCTTCAAGTACTTGGGTCGGAACGTGACATTAGCTCCGTTAACACCCAAGCAAGTTTACGATGATCAATTGAAGATGAAGGCATCAATTGAAAAATCAAAAGAAAGTGAGCGGAAAAATGAGAAAGAAAAAGAAAAGAAGAAAGGCAAAAGAATGAGTGATAAAAAAAGAGAGTTCGAACACAAAGAAAAGGAAACAAAAGAAGAGAGTGAAAAAGAAAGTTTTTATGTTAAAGAAAAAGATGTCCGAAAGTCTATGTTGCTAAAACAGCCTCGTTGGTACTTATGTACAAGGAAAGTCTCTTTGGAACTAACAATTTTGATAACCAGTTACCTTCCCCTGTTTTATCTTTGTTACAGGAATTTCGAGACATATTCTTGAAAGAGATTCCAAGTGGGTTGCCTCCTATTCGTGGAATAGAACATCAGATAGACTTTGTGCCGGGAGCCGCAATCCCAAATAGACCAGCTTACCGAAGCAATCCAGAAGAGACGAAGGAACTTCAAAGACAAGTGAATGAACTTCTTCAAATGGGCTATATACGCGAGAGTTTAAGCCCTTGTGCTGTGCCCGTCTTGTTAGTTCCCAAGAAAGATGAAACATGGAGGATGTACGTAGATTGCCGAGCCATCAACAAGATCACGATCAAGTACCGACACCCTATCCCGCGATTGGATGACATGCTCGACGAATATCATCAAATACGTATGCGCGAGGGTGACGAGTGGAAGACTACTTTCAAGACGAAGCAAGGACTCTATGAATGGCTCGTTATGCCATTCGGGCTAACAAAAGCCCCAAGCACGTTCATGCGACTCATGAACCATGTGTTGCGATCATTCATCGGTAGATTTTGTGTCGTATACTTTGATGACATACTTGTCTATAGTAAAACTTTAGATGAGCACGTGAAACATTTAAAGTCTGTCCTAGAAGTTTTGCGAAAAGAGACCTTATATTCAAATTTGCAGAAATGTGATTTTTGTACTAACAAAATTGTGTTTTTAGGTTTTGTTGTCAGCTCGGAAGGCCTTGAAGTTGATCAAGAGAAGGTTTAGGCGATCCAAGAATGGCCCCGTCCGACAAATATTTCCCAAGTTCAAAGCTTTCATGGACTGGCTAGCTTTTATTGACGGTTCGTACCGAACTTCAGCACGTTGGTCAGACCATTGACCGGTGTAATCCGTAAGAATTCTAACTTTGTTTGGGAAGAAGAACAAGAGAAAGCATTTTTGAAAATTAAAGACTGTTTGACTCAGGCACCATTATTAGCTTTACCAAACTTTGACAAAACTTTCGAGTTAGAATGTGATGCCTCAGGGTTAGGTATTGGCGCCGTACTCATGCAAGACGGACGCCCCATTGCGTACTTCAGCGAAAAGCTCAACGGTGCTTTCCTAAACTACCCGACATATGACAAGGAATTGTATGCTCTAATTTGAGCCTTGGGGACATGGCAGCACTACCTACTGGCCAAAGAATTTGTGATTCATACCAACCACGAGTCATTGAAGTATTTAAGGGGGCAATATAAACTCAACAAGCGTCACGCTAAGTGGGTAGAATTTCTCGAATCATTTCCTTATGTCATTAAATACAAAAAAGGTAAGGAAAACGTAATAGCTGATGCACTATCCCGAAGGTATGCCTTGTTAAATGTGTTAGATTCTAAATTGATGGGGTTTGTATTTCTTAAGGACCTATATGCGAATGATACTGACTTTGGTGAATTTTTCAAGTTATGTGAAAAAGGAGCCTACGAGAAATACTACCGCCATGACGGATATCTGTTTCGAGAAGGTAAACTATGCACTTCACAAGGATCTATGCGAGAGGTGTTAGTAGATGAGGCTCATAGTGGTGGATTGATGGGACATTTCGGAGTTGCTAAAACTTTAGCCACCCTCCAAGAGCACTTCTTTTGGCCTAAGATGCGACGAGATGTAGAACGATATTGTGGGAGATGCGTTACCTGTAAAAGGGCTAAATCTCAAACTAATCCGCACGATTTGTATAAACCTTTACCCATTTCTGAAACTCCTTGGACTGATGTTTCTATGGATTTTGTACTCGGCTTGCCAAGAAGCAAGAATGGATGAGATTCGATATTTGTGGTTGTGGATAGATTCTCTAAAATGGCTCACTTTATAGCTTGCCATACTGATGATGCTGTGAATATTGCTAATCTTGTTTTTTACAAAAGTGGTTAGGTTGCATGGCATGCCTAAGACGATCGTGTCCGACCGGGACGCAAAATTTCTTAGTCATTTTTGGAGGACATTGTGGGGGCGATTAGGAACCAAGTTACTATTCTCTACCACCTGCCACCCGCAAACGGACGGTCAAACCGAGGTGGTAAATCAAATTTTTTCAACATTGCTACGAGCAATCATTCGGAAGAACTTAAAGACATGGGAAGATTGCCTACCAAATGTGGAGTTTGCTTACAATCGCTCTATACACTCCGCTACTAAGTTTTCCCCATTTGAAATTGTGTATGATTTTAATCCATTAACACCGCTTGATCTAATACCTTTGTCTTCTAATCAACTTGTGCATGTAGATGGAAAACGCAAGGCAGAATATGTTAAACAGTTGCACCAAAAGGTTA
The DNA here is from genome assembly GCA_005393395.2 of Gossypium australe. Taxonomy (NCBI): domain Eukaryota; kingdom Viridiplantae; phylum Streptophyta; class Magnoliopsida; order Malvales; family Malvaceae; genus Gossypium; species Gossypium australe. The sequence goes on from CM016618.1 coordinate 37,326,878, forward strand.
GGGACAACATAGAGGCAAAAACTAAGGAGTACGAGCAACGAGCCAACAAAGGCCGTAGGCACATTCGCTTTGAACTGGGGGACTAGGTTTGGGTTCATATGCGCAAAGAAAGGTTTCCCACGCAAAGACGATCCAAACTTCTTTCGAGGGGAGATGGTCCATTTCAAGTCCTTAAGCGAATAAATGACAACTCTTATAAATTGGACTTACCAGGTGAGTATAATGTGAGTGCAAGTTTTAATGTCTCTGATCTGTCTCCTTTCGATGTAGGTGATGATTCGAGGACGAATCAACTTAAAGAGGGAGGGGATGATACGAACTCACCTAAGAAGCCTCTGACGGAAGTCAACCAAGACCCAATCGAGCTACCTAATGGGCTAATTACGCGTGCCCGTGCTAAACAATTCAAAGTTGACGCATCGGCTTTGGTGGCACAAATTTGGAATACAGATAGAAAAGAGCCCAAGAACATGCTGAACTCTTACAATTTATTTGAAGTTGAATATACTAGCTAGTCCGACTGCTAGTTTATTTAGCACTTTATTACACATGTTTGATTTATTTTCAGTCATTTATTAGTTTGCTGAATTTTCTTATTTCATGTTAATTTATCTAGATAGTACGAGTTTTTTTTTAAATATCTTTTGTCAAAGATGAATGTTAGTGTGTTTTGTTAACCTTTTTTATTTTTATCTAGTGCTTAAATAAAATGTTTAAAGTTTGTTCAGTGGAATTTTATTGATGGTAGTTCATGTGTTTATAGGTACCACCCCAATGTGGAATTATGCACGATTGAAAGAGCACTGCTTGGTGGCTAAATTAATTTGGTGAACATGCATTTTGAATTTTATGCACATTGAAGGAGCCATGCATGTTACCCACGTGAAGCCTTTGACTTTTTCTTGGCCGAATATCTAATGGTGCACAATAGTATGGGACGACAATAAGGCACAAAGGAGCTTATTGTTATTCAAGCATGGACGGCATGGTGGACAAAGGTTGATGCTTCCATGAACTTACTGATCACAAATCATGGATTGAATTAAATAATTCAAGAACCATGAACATTAGCTAGTGGAGCAAATGGCACAACTATGAAGCTATAAGCAATTAAGACATGTGCTTGTGTGAAACATTAAAAACAATAGAGCATGTGTGTGGCTAGTGGGGGATGGACGGCAATATTGGAATGAGAATAAGAATATTATGGGTGAGTGGAAGCATGGATAAATGGGAATGTTTGACATGAATAAAATAATGAAAACCAATTGTTATCGGAGGGTTGTTGGGTGGCATGATAAGGGATGGAATCTTGGCTTGGATTAAATAACATAACATGGAGATAGTGTTGAGTAAAATAATTAAAGATGGGAGATGGACTTGGACGGCAGCATGGGTCTTGTGGGTGAATAAACAAGTTGGAAATTTGCAAGTGTGGGGAATTAGTGGAAGCCTATGAATTAAATATGGACGGCAATGTTATCTTTTCCATGGGAACTTTAAAAATGTTTTCTATAAATAGTTTGTGTCTGGTCAGTTGTAAGGGACTTTTGATTTTGGAATGAATGAATATTTTTCTTTGGTGAGTTAATTCACTCTCCTAATTCTTCAAGGTTCGAATTGACTTATCTAGTTCCTAGTGGGTCATTCTATCCTTGTTTCGAACTTATCATCCTTTCGAGTGTGGCGTTCATTTATCTGTACCGTTGGTTCCTATCTTGCTAGATAGTGGGTCTCGATTTTATTCAAAACTCCTTTCATCAATTTGAAGCTTATAAGATTCGGGTCTTTAATATTTATTAAAGGTTCTTTCTTGTTTCAAATTCGTATCCACCTCAACCACTTAACTATCTTTATTTTTCAAAGACACTACCATTAAAATATCCCTTTAGTCATCTCCAAAGAAAACTACCTAATTTATGATTGGGCAACATTTACGATTCGTTTTCAAACCCGAGGCGATTTGTATCAACAAGGATACCATGTAAGACCATGTTTGGAACATGGCATTTGGTAAGATATGGATATCATGTAAGACCATGCCAAGGCATGGCATTGATAAGTTCTATAAGGCAAGGAAATCATGTAAGACCATGTCAAGACATGGCATTGATGAGTTACTATAAGGCAAAGGTCCCATGTAAGACCATGCCAAGGCATGGCATTGGTGAGTTCATAAGGTAAGGACACCACGTAAGACCATGTCAAGACATGGTAATAGTAAGTTCAAAAAGGAAAAGGTTCCTGAGTAATCCAAAGAGTAAGTCAAAGAAATGACAAGGTGAGAACATGAAGAAAGAGTACAGGTATGCATTTAAGGCTTATTTAATATTGAGATTGTAAGTAATTGAGATTATCAAGTATTAAGAAAGTGATGAGTTTTCAGTTATGCTTGTGACACTTTATGACATGATTGACAATATGCCTATATTATGAAAGAGTACACATGTGTTAAGTGAGATGTTGCAGGTATGTAAGCAAGCTATTAAGTAAGGTGCCTTTTGAATTCTAAGCCTTTGGTAAGGTTACCGATGAGTTCAACGGGAAATTTACTAGGTGAAAATACATGTGATCGTGTAACAACTAAGGGTAATTGAATATGATTATGTGATGAATAAGTGTAGGTATAAGTGTGAAAATTTATGAACAATGTACTCGATATTTGATCGAACCTTCGGTAAGATGAGATCTAATAAGTGAAATTATGAAAGAGTAAATTTAGCAATAAAACAGTTTTGGACAGCAGCAGTTGTGTGACTTTGAAAAATCACCAAAAATGGTGGAAATCGAATTATAGGTTGAGTAAGATATGAAATTAAAGCTGAATGAGACTTTTTTCACATAAAAGAAACGGTGTAAACAAAAGAATTTCATATTTTGTGGTATTTGAATTTCTGTGAGACAGGGTCAGAATGATGTTGGAATCCCCTGTTTTGACTTTAGAAAATCATTAAAAATTGTAAAAAAATAATTATGGGATATAATTTATAGTCCTGAAACCTAGAATGAGTTAAATTTCAAATGAACTAAACAAGAATGTCATCTGAATTCTTATGAGGAGAAAATTGATTCATAGTGAAGAGAGGTCAGAATAGTGGAATAGTGAAATAGGGGAAATTTTAATGAATAAACTGTACTAATTGGCAAGATCAAAAATTCTAAAAATATGTGAGTCTAGTTTCAGGAAAAATTAGCAGTTTGTAATTTGGAGCTCTTTAGCCTAAGAAATAAATAATTTAGTGACAGCGATTCAAGTAGACAGATTAATGTGAACATGAGTAATAAGGTATAAGCATGTGATTTAATGATTGTATCAATTTGAGAACTTGTTGTGAGGATTTGTCTCGTTGAGGCTTTGGTAAGGCTACAAATGAGTAAGTTGAGAAAGTACAAACTTAACATTATTTATGGAAGTTATGACAGCTTAGTAGTAAGCTAAATTCATTCCTAATGCTTATTATTTTTACATGTGAACTTACTAAGCTTTATAAGCTTACCCCCTTTTCTATCCCATGTTTCAGAGTCCTATTAAACAAGCTCGAGCTGAAGGTCGTCGAAGATCGCTTCACACTATCAAGTTATCTATGGGTATCTTTATTTATAAATGATTTAAGTTATGGCATTTATAGGGGCTTGACTAAGTCATTTTGTATATGTGTTAATTAATTTGATTAAATGTATTGCTTCATAACGGTAGTAAGGATTATTTTGTATTTAACCGTGAGTTGTGGCTCATATTGGTCATGGAGTTATAATGCTTGTGTATGCATGTGTTTGTTAAATTTTAAATTATAAGTGAAATTTTGTGGCTCGGGATTTGGTAGAATGTATTGTTAAGTCTGGTAATGCCTCGTACCCGGTTCCGGCGTAGTATACGGATAAGGGGTGTTACAAAACGCAACTCAAACTCTCGAAATATTTATTTGTCATTGTGTTTTAGAGTTTCAAAGAAACTAAGAAAGACTGTTGCTATTATAAGCAGTTACTGAACTCTATTATTTCAGGATAGAGTTTTCTGAGAAAATGATCCACGGGATTAATTTCGCCAAAGAAATTGAGTAGAAAATGAAAACAATTTGATACAGTCATAAGCAGTCTCAGCTAGAGATGATGCACAACGAAAGTCAGATCAGAATTTCAATTGTGAGATTAAAGAGATTTGAAATCTGAAGCTATGTGTGAATTTGAAATGTATTGTGTGGAAGCAAATCGTTAATCTACCTTCTGGTAAGATTTTCGAGGACGAAAATCCCTAAGGGGGGAGAGTTGTAACAGCTCAATTTTGACCCTAATCGAAATAGTGGTTTCAGGACCACAAATCCGAGTCAATAAAATATTTTAATATTATTTTTTGTGTCCATGATGTGTGATTAAGCATGTGTGAAATTTCTGTGAATTAATTTGTCTGTTAGTATGCTTAATTTGAGCAAAGGACTAAATCGCGTAAATCTTAAAAGTGGCTTTCTATTTTATCAATGGCTAAATTGAGATGTCTTCTTATTGGGAAGACCTTATGTGGCAATTTAGCCACTATTTTAGATAGTGGACGACAAAAGGTAACGGATATGTATATATATATATAAGTTAAAAGTTTATATTATAATATAAGTTATTAATTAAAGTAAAAAGAAACATGGGTTTTCATAGTGGACGACAATAAGTAATGGACATGTATGTATATGCTTTTTATATATTTTTTTTATAAGTTAAAAGTTTATATATTATATCATTTCAATAGTTTAATAAAACAAAACCATAACATTTTAAAAAGCCATTTTTCTTTCTTCTTGCCCGAAACAAAAAAAAAAAAGAGAAAGAACATAGGAAAGCTTAGGGTATTCGGCACCAAGTGAGCTTGATTAATGTATGTTTAGGTTTCGGTTTTTGATAATTTTTACGTTTTTGAGATCGTTGTTATGAGATGCACAAAGCCCATGCTTTAATTTTTGATTTTGATGAATATTTTGAGTTGAGCTATTGATGATAGATCGTTGTTTATGTTGTTTGATGATGAAATATGATATATATGTGTTAGATTAACAAGTTTTGTCTTTGAAATTTTGATAAAATTGAGTATATTGGACTAAATTGCAAAAATAATTTTTTGAGGGACTAAAATGAAAAAAATGAAATGTATGAGCTTGTATTAGGACTATGAAAATTCGGCCCTAAAGAGGTGTAGCCAAATTTTGAGTATTTTGTGTTTTGGTGCAATAGGGACTAAACTGTAAAAATTTTAAATGTCAGAGGTAAAATTGTAATTTGCCCGATTATATGTTTTTGGACTAAATTGAATGAAAATATGTTGAATGAGCTTAATTTGAAATTATTTAGATCAAGAACAAAAAGAATCGGGATTGGATTGGGGAAAGGAGAAGTTAATTGAATAGTCAGGAAACAAAGTCCGTCGATATTCGAGGTAAGTTTTTAAGCAATCATATTGCATGGAATTTATCTATATTGATGTACATAATTTTAATAGAAATATATGTACCATTATGTTGATAAGCCGAATGTGAGGTATACTTATTTGATAATGGTATACCCAATTATGATATTGATTGGAAAATGCGTAGAACCAAATGTGAGGTATAAATATATGTAAATGATACAAAATATGTTGAACGAGCTTAATTTGAAATTATTTAGATCAAGAACAAAAAGAATCAGGATTGGATTGGGGAAAGGAGAAGTTAATGGAATAGTCGAGAAACGAAGTCCGTCGATATTCGAGGTAAGTTTTTAAGCAATCATATTGTATGGAATTTATCTATATTGATGTACATAATTTTAATAGAAATATATGTACGATTATGTTGATAAGCCGAATGTGAGGTATACTTATTTGATAATGGTATATCCAATTATGATATTGATTGGAAAATGAGTAGAACCAAATGTGAGGTATAAATATATGTAAATAATACACTTGACTATGTTATAAATCATGTAATGAACATTGTACTATATATGTACCTATGTGGTTGAGGATTAAGCTTTATGAATGTATATATGAATGTGAATAAGTAGCAAGCTTGAGATATGCACTAAATGTGCAAATTTTTAACACCGGGCACTAAGTATGCGAAATTGGTCATTTGGCACTAAGTGTGCGAATTTTATTACACCGAGCACTAAGTGTGCGAAATCGGTCATTTGGCACTTAGTGTGCGAATTTTATTATACCGAGCACTAAGTGTGCAAATTCGGTTGTTATGCACTAAGTGTGCGAATTAAATGTCTGAGTACTATGTGTGCGAAATCAGCTAAAGAGCACTAAGTGTGCGATCAATTGTAATCTCAAAGATTGAATTCAGTAAGTTGATACTATGAGATCTGATCATTCGAAATCAAGTATATATGTTAAAGGGTGGCTTAGATGGATTGTTATTTTAAAGGTATAATTTAATATGATTAAGTTTAGTTCGATTGAGATATGATGTTTGAAAAATTAGTACAAAGATTATGAAGTGTATAAAAGTTTTGATATATGAATTGGTTGCAAAAAAACATTATAAATATGATATTCAGGCTTTGAGCCTAGAAAGCCTCGTGCTGGTGAAAGTATTCGGGCTTTAAGCCTAGCAAGCTTTGTGCCGGTGGATAATATCAGGCTTTAAGCCTAGCAGGCTTTGTGCTAGTGAAAGATATCGGGCTTTATGCATAGCAGCTTTATGCCGGTGAATTATTATAAGTATATGCTTAAATAGATTTTTTGATGATGTGGAACTTAAATTCGGTAAATGAGCTCGATGTTCAGTTATGTGTAAGTCTATTGGTTATTGGAGATAAGGTAAATTAGTAAATTGATATTTGTTACTAGTTTTATGTGATACAATTGGAGAATGTATGTGAATTATATGGATTGAAAGGTAAGAAAGAAAATTTAATAGTTAATATGTATATACTTGAACAAATATATATGTATTGGTTTTGAGAAGAGAAAGTGATTTATAGATTGATGTGAAATCTATTATTGAATGTGTGAGTATTTAGCCTTAAGGCTATGAAAGGTGAAAGTTTATGAATGATGATAAATTATGAGTAAGTGAATTATGAGTAAGTGAATTCGATATAAATTATGAGATGGAATATATGCATGATTATGATATTTCCATGAATGAATTGGTGACTGACTGTGTATTTGAGTTAAATGATTCAGGTACGTATGAGGTTTAATTGTTAAATGAAAAATAAGGTAGAGGAACATGGATTATATGAGAAAAGTGATTGTATATGTGTATGTGATTAACTAAATTTGGCCTATTTGAATTGAATTATATATGTTTCTATGTGAATTATTTGCTTATGGCTTACTAAGCTTTCAAAGCTTACTTTGTGTAATTTTCCTATGTTTATAGAGTTTTGAAGACTTGCTCGGGTTGGAAGTCAAAAAAGATCTCATCACACTATCCTATTTTTGTTTTGGTAAATAAATGCTTGGAGATTTAGTTACGTGGCATGTATAGACTAGTTTTGATATTGTTGGTTTGGAGGTTGTATATATTTGAATAAGCCATGCGAAAATGGCTTGTGCATCTTGTTAAATCTTGGAATTTATATTTTGGCTTGATGATCATGTTTGGTTGTGGTTTTGGTTGATTTGGTTTTGGGTATATATAAGTATGGTTATTGTATAGAGTTTAAATGAAATGGAGTAAAGATGTTATAAACTAGTTAACCATAATTTGCAATGAAATAGTTTTTGGTTAATAGGAGTGACATGATTTTTAAAAATCACAAAATATAGGAGAAGTGGAATTAGAAAGTGAATAAGATATATAATTAAAGCTTATTGTGTCTTTATATGAAAGAAATATAGTAGGCAAAGGAATTTTATATTATGAGATATTTAAATTTTAGTGAGACTGGCTCTGAATGACTTCGTGATCCCCTATTCTATCTTGGAAAAATCATTAAAAATTGTATAAAAGTAATCATGGAACATAGTTTATATGCTTAGAATCCTTAATGAGTCTATTTTTTATTGGAATAAATGAGAACATTACTTGAATTCTGTACAATGATATAACTGAGTTTTTGTAAAGATAGGTTAGAACCATTGAACAGTGTAACAGGGTAAAATTTAATGAATAAACTGTACTAATTGGCCACACGAAAAATTCTCGAAATATTATAGTAAGAAGATATATGAGTCTAGTTTCATGGAAAATTTATAGATCTAAATCTCGAGTTTCATAAATCGAGTTATAGTCAATTTAGTCAACATGACGCAGATGGATAGTTTCAATTTTTATGCCCCGAATTAGTAGTTAAGTTTAGTCGTGCTCGACTCCAGCAATGGTCTCGGGTAAGGGGTGTTACATTTGATTGGTATTAGAGCTATAGTTTAGTCGATTCTAGGACTACCGTAGCGTGTGTGAGTCTAGCTATACATGCCATATTTAACCCGCGATAGTGTGATATCTCCCGACTCTGACGAAAATTGTTTTAATTAGACAGATATGCTTTCCAACCGAGATAAATTCCGATAGTATGGAATGTGTACTCAAATGTTTGAGTGAAAATATATTGGTGATGAGTTGACACTCGTAAAGGTATGAATCAAAGTGTATGACATTTTTGTTATTGATAAATGTTATAATTATATGAGCATATGAGTTATGACAGTTGAGTTATGATGCTATAGGAGAATTTCGATTGTGAATTAGTGATTTGAGTTGGCTTATGAACTATGTGTTAAGAACAAAAGTGATTATAAGCAAATGTTTATTAAATGTTTTGAGAATGTGAAATTAGAAATAAACTGGTTATTTGTGATAGTATGTGTTAGGTGCATTTATGTGCGAGTTAAATTTGAGGTTTTACTACCCTCACCCCTTTATCAGTAAAATGCTACAATGAAATCTGTAAGATTTTGGGTTGAATAAGCTCACGAGTGTGGAACATAGTGAGACTGTTTCTGAATGACTTCGTGATCCCCTGTTCTGTCTTGGAAAAATTATTAAAAATTGTATAAAAATAATCATGGAACATAGTTTATATGCTTAGAATCCTTAATGAGTTTATTTTTTATTGGAATAAATGAGAACATTATTTGAATTCTGTACAATGAGACAATTGAGTTTTTGTAAAGATAGGTCAGAAGCATCAAACAGTGAAACAAGATAAACTTTAATGAATAATTTGTACTAATTGGCCGCACGAAAAATTCTGGAAAAATTATAATAAGAAGATATATGAGTCTAGTTTCAAGGGAAATTTACGGATCTAAATCTCGAGTTTCATAACTAGAGTTGTTGTCAATTTAGTCAACATGATGCAGATGGACAGTTTCAATTTTTATGCCTCGAATTAGTAGTTAAGTTTAGTAATACCTCGTGCTCGACTCCGGCAACGGTCTCGGGTAAGGGGTGTTACATTATTAGTGGTGGAAGACTTTAATTTCTGTCATTCCACAAGAGTGGGTCACTTGGGATTTCTTCCTGTCTGAGTTCTGAAAGAAATACATTAGTCAGAGATTCATTGATCAGAAACGGAAAGAATTTCTAGAATTGAAACAGGACCACATGTCTATCACTGAATAAGAATGGGAGTTCGTGAGATTAAGTCAGTATGCCCGAGAATGTGTATCATTAGAAGCAATAATATGTAAGAGGTTTGAAGATGGTTTAAATGAAGACATCTGCTTGCTAGTCGAGATTTTAGAGATAAAAGAGTTTGTGGTACTTGTTGATCAAGCATGTAAAGCCGAGGCAGTCGGGAAAGATAAAAGAAAAGCTGAGTCCGAAATTAGAGATGTGAGAAAGAGATTTTCGGGTAAATCATTTCAGTCCGCTTCGAAGAAATTCAGAGATGAACAAAGTCGTTTCAGGACTAATGTGGGACATTTTAGTAATGATCGAGCTAGATCACAGTTGAGCTCCAAAGCTCCGGGAACTTCAATGGCAAGTGGTGGAAACGTTCAATCCGAGAAACCTGAATCTAAGCATTGTAGAAAAAGGCATCTGGGAAGTTGTAGATTGAACGAGCTTTTTTCAGATATGGATCATTATATCATTTCATCTGTGATTGCCCAGAGTCAGTGGAGCTAGAGACTGCCTAGAATTCGGGAGCTGAGAATGTTTCTGCGAGAGGCAGACTTTCTCGACATGTAAGAAATGCCAGTGGTAGTCAGAGAACTATGAGAGATACTGTTGCAAGATCTAAAGCTAGAGCACCTGCCAGAGCATATGCTATTCGAGCTCGTGAGGAAGCTTCATCTCGAGATGTTATAACGGGTACATTTACACTTTATGATACTTCTGTGATTGCATTGATTAACCCTGGTTCTACACATTCATATATATGTATGAACTTAGTATCTAGTAAGACTTTTCCTGTAGAGTCTACCGAATTTGTTATAAAAGTATCGAACCCCTTAGGTAAAAGTGTTCTAGTTGACAAAGTATGCAAGAACTGTCTGTTAATGTTTCGAGATATCTGTTTTTCTGCTGATCTGATGCTATTACCATTTGATGAGTTTGATATTATTCTGGGTAAGGATTGGTTGACATTACATGATGCTATTGTGAACTGTAAAAGAAAGATTATTGATTTGAGATGTTCGAATGATGAAATAGTTCGGGTTGAGTCTAATGATTTGAATTGGTTGCCTGCTGTGATATATGTATTGAAAGCTCAGAAATAGGTGAAAAAGGGATATGAAGCCTACTTTGCTTATGTAATTGATTCAAAGTATCTAAAAAGAATGTTGAATCAGTACCAGTTGTTTGTGAGTTTTCTGATGTATTTCCTGAAGAATTGTCGGGATTACCTCCGATATGTGAAGTTGGATTTGGTATTGATCTGTTGCCTGGTACGACACCTATTTCGATAGCTCCGTATAGAATGACACCAATGGAATTAAAAGAATTAAAGTCATAGTTGCAAGAGTTGACTGATAGAGGGTTTGCTAGACTGAGTTTTTTGCCTTGGGGTGCTCATGTTCTGTTTGTGAAAAAGAAAGATGGCACGATGAGAATGTGAATTGACTATCGTCAGTTGAATAAAGTGACTATAAAGAATAAATATCCGTTGCCTAGGATTGACGATCTGTTTGATCAGTTAAAAGGAGCCACTGTGTTTTCTAAGATTGATCTGAGATCGGGATATTATCTGTTATGAGTGAAAGATTTAGACATTCCAAAAACTACCTTCAGAACGAGGTACAGGCATTATGAGTTTTTAGTTATGCCTTTCGGATTAACGAATGCACCTGCTATTTTTATGGATTTGATGAACAGAATTTTCAGACCGTACCTAGATCGATTTGTTGTTGTATTCATTGATGACACTTTGATTTATTCACAGGATGTACCTGAACATGCTGAACATCTGAGAATTGTGTTACAAACTCTGAGAGAAAAGCAATTGTAAGCGAAATTCAGTAAATGTGAATTTTGGTTGTGTGAAGTCATTTTTCTGGGACATATTGCATCTGCCTCTGGAATAAGAGTCGACCCGAGTAAAATTCTGCTATTCTGGAATGGAAACCTCATAAAAATGTGTCAGAAGTTCGTAGTTTCCTGGTATTCGCTGGTTATTATCGTCGGTTTGTAAGAGGATTCTTAACGATGCTACTCCGTTGACTAAATTGCTTCAGAAAGATGTGAGATTTGAATGGTGCGATAAATGTCAGAACAGTTTTGATCGATTGAAAACTTTGTTGACTGAAGCTCTAGTTTTAGTACAGCCAGAATCGGGCAAAGAATTTGTAATTTACAGTGATGCTTCGTTGAATGGTCTGGGTTGCGTATTGATGCAAGAAGGCAAAGTTATTGCTTATGCCTCAAGACAACTAAAGCCGCATAAAAAGAATTATCCGACACACGACCTTGAACTCGCTGCTATTGTATTCGCATTGAAGATTTGGCGTCATTATCTCTTCGGTAAGAAATGCCACCTGTTTTCAGATCAGAAAGATTTGAATCTACGACAAAGAAGATGGTTAGAGCTATTGAAAGATTATGAACTTGTGATAGATTATCACCCGGGTAAAGCAAATGTTGTAGCTGATACTTTGAGTAGGAAATCATTGTTTGCACTACATGCTTTGAATGCTCAATTAGATCTGTCTGATAATAGTTCAGTGATAGTTGAATTGAAAGCAAAATCATTAAGGCTAAACATCAGGTTCCGTCTAGGTTGCTACAACCGATTCTGATTCCTACGTGGAAATGGGATAGAGTAACGATGGACTTTGTTTCTGGATTGCCCCTGACTTCGAGAAAGAAAGATGTGATTTGGGTAATAGTTGATCAATTGACAAAATCCGCCCATTTTATTCTGGTAAGATCTGATTACTCACTGATAGATTAGCTGAGCTTTATATTTCTGAGATTGTGAGATTGCACGGAGTGCCACTATCTATTGTGTCAGATAGAGATCTGAGGTTTACATCACGGTTCTGAAAGAAACTGCAAGAAGCTTTAGGCACGAAATTATATTTCAGTACATCTTTTCATCCGCAAACAGATGGTTAGTCTGAGCGGATTATTCAGATTCTTGAGGATATGTTGAGATGCTGCATTCTTGAGTTTAATAGTACGTGGGAGCAGTACTTGCCACTGATTGAATTTGCATATAATAATTGTTTTTAGTCGAGTATCAAAATGGCACCATATGAAGCTTTGTACAGACATAAATGTCGAGCACCTCTGTATTGAACTGAGCTCAGTGAAAATAAGATACACGGGGTTGATCTGATAAAAGACATTGAACAAAAAGTGAAAGTGATCTGAGACAGTTTGAAAGAAATGTCTAATCGTCAGAAGTCCTATGCGGACTTGAAAAGAAAAGACATTGAGTTTGAGATTGGCGACAAAGTGTTTTTGAAAGTGTCTCTGTGGAAGAAAGTACTCCGATTTGGTCGTAAAGACAAGTTAAGTCTGAGGTTCATCAAACCGTATGAAATCATTGAACATGTTGGACCAGTTGCATATAAATTGTTGTTTCTACATGAGCTAGAAAAGATCCACAATGTATTCCATGTTTCGATGCTTCGTAGATACTGATCTGATCCGTCACATCTGATTACTCCGTCTAAAATTGAAATCTGATCCGATATGACTTATGAAGAGGAACCGATCAGTATCTTAGCTCGTGAATTGAAAAAGTTGAGAAAGAAGAAAATTTCGTTAGTAAAAGTATTGTGGCATCGACACCGAGTGGAAGAGGCTACATGGAAGCCTGAAGATTCAATGAAACAGCAATATCCGAAATGGTAAGATTTTCGGGGACGAAAATCCCTAAGGGGTGAGAATTGTAACAGTCCGGTTTAGGCCCTAGTCGGAACAGTAGTTTCAGGACCACAAATCCGAGTCAGTAAAATATTTTTAATATTATTTTCTGTGTCTTTGATATGTGACTAAGCATGTGTGAAGGCCTCGTATGAAAATTTGATCATTTGTGTGTTTAATTTGAGAAAAAGGTTAAGTACATTAAATGCAAAATTTGTATGCTATTTGTTAAGGCACCTATGTGTTGTGGCTTTTAAAGGTGGAGGCCTTATGAGGCAATTAGACCACTATTAAGTTAGTGGATGATTAAAAGACATTAATGGCCTTATGTTTATATGTTATATATGTTTTGTAATAAGGATAATTTTGTGAATTGGTTAATAATATGTTATTAAATAAAATAAACAAGTGAAATATGATAGTTATCATCTTGTTTTGGCCGAAATATCAAAGAAATAGAAGAAAGAAATTGAGCTAGGGTATTCGGCTAGCTTTGGAATCAATTAAGGTATGTTTTGGCTTTGGTTTTTGATGATTTTTATGTTTTTGAGATTGTTTCTTAGTCTATTATCAAGCCCATGTTGTAATTTGAAGAATTGATGATGTTTATGAGATGTGCCATTTATGAAATTGTGAGCTTTGTGATGAGTATTTGTGTTAAATGAAAGATATGTCTTTAATGAACATGTTTTGTTCTTGAATTTCTTATGAATTTAGCTAATTAGGGCTAAATTGAGAAAATAAATGAAAATAAATTGAGAAAATAATTGTGATGAGGGATTAATTTGTGAAATAAATGAAATTTGGTGTAATTTGTGATTTTGTGAATTAGGGACTAAATTGATAAAATGTGCAAATGTGAGGGATAAGTTGCAAATAGCCCTAAATATATGTTTTTGGATTGAATTGAATAAGTTGATAATTGAAAGGGTTAAATTTGAATATGTATAGATCAAGAACCGAAGAAAACATACTTAGATCGGGGGAAGTTGAAAATCATTGAATAGCCGCATGTTTTTGTTAAACCGAACTTGAGGTAAGTTAATATACAAATAAATGTATTTGCATTGAACTATTTATGTATATATGGAATGTGAAATGATATGAATATCTATTGTGATGGAACGTATATGAAATACGAGTTATGAATAAGTCGACATGTTGTTAAAGTTCGAGAAGTCCCGTGTGAACCTAGGAATAGAGAGGAAGTACGTATGTCATGACATAGGTGTCCGTTATGTGATATCATGTAAGACCACGTCTGGGAGGTTGGCATTGATTCAATATTTCGCGTAAGACCACGTCTGGGACTTTGGCATCGATATGAGATTTACGTGTAAGACAATGTATGGGACATCGGCATTGTATTGATTTGTGTAAGACCCTGTCTGGGACAGCGGCATCGACATCTTACTACATGTAAGACCACGTCTGGGACGTTGGCATTGTACGACTATTTCGAGCACTCTGCATAACCTATTAGATTCCGAACGGTTCAACGGGCAAATCCAAGATAACAACATCTTTGTGATTGTATATCCGTCTCAGGTACGTTTGATTTGTACACTAAGTGTGTATGAAAGGTAAGTGTCTATATGAACCTACTAAGATGAATATATCTGCATTGAAATGATGAAATATTAGGTGAAGATATGCTTGAATGAGCTATGAGAATTATAAATGTTATTGTATCAATGTGGTTATGTGTAATTTATGCTAAGTTTATTTGTACATGGCTTACTAAGCTTTTAAAAGCTTACTCTGTGTGTGTTTTCTCTGTTTTATAGATCGTCAAAGCTACTAAAGGCTCGGGGAATGTCGAGGATCACCATCACACTACTCAACTTGTTTTGGTACTTTTGAAATATGTATATAGCTATATATGGCATGTATAGACTAGTCATTTTGGTTTATGTTTGAAATGTGTATAATAGCCATGAGATGTGGCTAGATAAGTATTGGTAATATGCATGAGAATATATGAAAAATGATGCATGTTTTGGTATGGCTAGATAGCTAATGAAATGGTCAAAGATATGGGAAGTTTATGAATGCATTATGAGTATGTATGTTTGAGAAAGGAAATGATTATATGAAAGGTAAATGTGGATGAATCATGTTTGAATGTATTTATGTTTTTAGTTGGGCAAAGTGGTATGATAGGAAATGAGTTTGAATATGAAGAATTGTTGATTGTTTGACATGTTTTGGATGTCAAGTGTACATGAAATGAGTTGGTAATTTGCTTGTAGGGATTGACCCTTGTGTGGGTGGCATTTTGGCCTTACAAGTGGCCTGTTTTGCCTACACAGTCAAGGCACACGGGCGTGTCTGGTGGCCATGTGTATAAGTCAGTAGATGGTCTAATTTTACACGGCCATGGCATATGGACTTGCCTGGGGGCCGTGTGAGTAAGTCAGTAGCTAGCCTAGTTATACATGGCCATGGCACACGGGCGTGTATGGTGGCTGTGTGAATAAGTCAGTATACATGCTCTGTTCTGGCACGGCTAGGACACATGGGTGTGTCTAGTAGCCGTGGGAGGCACACGGCCTGGTCACATGGGCGTGTGACCTTGATAGTTTTGAAAAAGTTTTAGATTTCCGAGAATTTCCGTATGAGTTCGGTTTAGTCCCGGCTCTACTCTAAAGTAAAGCATGATTAAGGTCTCGTTGACCTATATAAGGGACACTTTGATTGCGATTGGTGAATTGTTTTACTAAATGTCTGTAAAAGTTTCCAATCTGTCTGGTAACGCCTTTAACCCTAATCCAGCAACGAATACGGGTTATGGGTGTTACGACTTCTAATTTTAACTTGTTCAGATTAAGACATATTTATTAGCATTCATTTATTAACTTAAGCTAAGCTACCTAAATCAACTAAACACATTAATTTATGAGTTGAAACTAAATTAACTCAATTAAATAATTTATTTAATTCCAGCAACTTAAAACGTATAAAATAAAAAAGATGGAAACGAGTTCATTGAGCTGAAATTGAGCTAAATTGCGCTCAACAAGCTGAGCTCGAGTTAGATCAACTTGCGAAAGATGGCAAGCCTCGCTTGGTGAGCTGAACCAAGGGCGTTCTTGGGTGTGATCGTATCATCAATTATGACATATTGGTTAATCAATTAAGATGATTGTTAAAGTGATATTTTTGGCATGTTGGATAATATTGAATTGGTTTAACATGGAAAATGATCATGCAACCTATTTATAATTTTGGATAGTTGTGAAATGGTAAGTATGTGATTATGTTTGATATGAGTGCGTATGTCCTTAGTTGATGATTTCCATGTCTATAATTGTATCTAAGAGGTACCATTCGTATATTAGGTGATTTGGGCATGAAATAGGTATTTCAAAGAATGGTTTTTATCATTCCTGAGCTTAAGTATCGATATTTTGGCATTTGGCATCGATACTTGGCTATATGGATAGTTTCAAAACAAACAAAATGTCAAAATGGTATCGATACTAAATAAGTATCGATAATAATGTTTTTACAAGACAAATAGATGCTTGATTTAATATCGATACAATATTGATACCAACTTTAAAATTTCCAAATTTTTCGATTTGATCCTATTTCATGCTTAAATTTCATTAAGTCCTTGTAGACTTCAAATTTATTATATTTACAATGTACGTGAATGGTATTTAAATGAATTGCATCTAATGGTTTTGTATTTTCTTGTAGCATCCTATTACTCAGGTTCAGCGACCAGACCGGATAAGGGATGTTACTGTGTGATTTACCTAAATCCTGAGTTAATCACTGACCATACGTATGTAACTCATGTGCTTTGATATAAGTGGAGGCTTATATTCTAAAGATGATCGAGCCCATAGTCGGTATGTTGGGTACATGACTTGTGTATGGCATGGCTTTACTAGTAACAATGGAATTCATAACTCGATTAAAGAGTTAACAATATCCTCTCATTGGCATTATGTGGATTGATAAATATTAAACGTGGCCAAGAGTTGCTTCTTCTCGAACAAGCAATTTATCGCAGTCCATTCTTGACAGTGATCATATTAATCATTAAGAAGACACAATGACAATAATAAGATAAAATAGGATTAGATTGAGTGAATAAATTTAACTCAAAGGAATCAAGGATAATATACGAGGGTAACACACACATGACGAGGTCATTGGACAAAGCAATTGGATGAATTACTTTCGTAATAGTATACAATAAGGAGTTTTCAATCATGGTATTTCTTGTGGATTGACTCCATCTTTAAGTAAATAGTGAATTATTGAAACAATGCTTCTAGTTATAATTGCAATTACTAGAACCTAATTGTATATGTTCGATTGGTGCATCTGCTAGCTCAACAAAAGCTTGATCAGACTGCATTTGAATAAGAAGAAAAATCTACGATTTTGGAAAAATTTTAATTGAGTCAATTTATTCGATGTGGATTTAAATTGGGCATTTGTGATAATTGTTCAACTAGAGAATTTGATTAAAGAATTTTCCTAAAAATTTAATTTTGGAAAATCTCAATGAATTTTAGGAAAATAAATTTTGATTAAGGAAAATTAAATTAATCAAATTAATTAAAATAAACATAATATCTTTTTAAAATCAATTTTCAAGTCAAATAATAAGTCCAATGGGTAATTGAACTTGAGATCAAAAATTGGAACTGAGAATCAAAAACTGAGACTGAGACCAAAAGCTGGTCGAACTAGGCTAACGGTCCAACTAGTGGCTGAATCAGATCAATCGGGCCGTCATTGGTCTGGACTGAACCGACTTGAGGTGTTGTGAAGGTGTTGCGCTTGCGATGACACCATCGAGAACAACGGTGCTGGTAGTTGTGATGCCCAAAATCACGTGGTTGATGGATGGTCGATTCCAGTGGTTCTTCGACGGTTGAATAGTGTAAGAATCATACTCCTACTGGGACTCTATGTAACACCCCAAACCCAGTCTATGCGTTTAGACGAGATTTGGTTTGTCACACCAAACATACATTCGTTTATTCTCGAGTGATTAAAGTAAAATTTGCTACAAAACTTTTTTTCTTGATAATAGAGTTTAATAAAATTTAATTCGAGGATTTGAAATTTGTGACTTAAGAAAATACTTATTTGAAAACTTATCATTGAAATACAAAAAGTCAAAATCTTAAGATAGTTTCAAAGAGACTTTGAAAGAATTTAAAATAATTAAAGTGTCCAAAAATTGTTGTAAAACCATTATTTTAAAGAAAACTTAATATATTTAAGATAAAACCATATTAAGTATTTGAAATAAAATTAAATCCATCCACACAAATAAAATCCATAAAAACATAATAAGAGGCCTTATTACATCAAACCCAAATTAGTAATTTAAAATAAAGTTCATAGTTTAAAAAAAAACCCATGCTTGTAGTATGGCCTCCACCAAGTCATCTCCGGCCCAAGTCCACGTCAATTTCCATTACCTGAAAAGGTTGATAAAATTGGGTGAGTTACAAAGAACTCAGTGTGCAACCCACTTACCACCATAATTGGGCCAGATCGTCAAGATATTATGCTGGGCTTGAACCCAATTACAGAATTCAACAATATATCATAAAATGAAATAAAATAATTTAAAAAAATGCATGTAAAATGAATTTCCCAAACCAAACCTAATATCCATCCGCTAACACCCCCGTACCAACCAACACACCTGTGGGGATCAAGTCAACCCATCCCGCCAAACACACCGATCATAGGCTTTAAGCCTTTAATAATATTGTAGTGCATTGTCACCGAACTAGAGGCATTTAGCCGAATTTGTGGCAGAGCCACCGAACTAGAGGCATTGAGCCATATTTTGTGGCAGGGCCACCGAACTAGATTTTTGGCAACTGGCCATTCTTCTCTTCATATACCCCACCCCATGCAATCATGCGTGTATAACAAAATATAGTCATATGACAATTTTTCAATTAATCCATAACAATGGTGGGTTTATCATTAAACATTTCATTTGGCCCATAAAAAAAATAATTTAGCACTTTGCCCATTTAGCAATTTAGTGGGCTTTGGCCCATTTGTCGAACTAGAGTATTTTGGCCCAATTTATCAAACTAGAGTATTTTGGCCCAATTTATCGAATTAGAGTATTTTGGCCCAATTTATCGAACTAGAGTATTTTGGCCCAATTTATCGAACTAGAGTATTTTGGCCCAATTTATCGAACTAGAGTATTTTTCACATACTTCTCGGTTTTAACCGTTTATAATGTATGTATATATATATATATATATATATATATATATATTCACGAAAATTTTAATTACTACCAAATTTCCGTTTTTACCATTTTCATGATTTTATCACAGTACTTACAGTTGATATCTAACCCGAAAAATGAGTGTGAAGTTACACACCTGGTTATGGAGAGAACTATACTTTCCCGCTCTTCAACACCTAAACGTATCATGGTAATTAGAACACTATAATCCAATAATAAAGTTGATCTAAACATAACGATCTAGAATTATACCCTCGGATTTCCGTAATACTTCTACTTGCGATTTCTCCCCGATTGATGGTTCGCTAACCGAATCGAACCCACGAATGAATAATGGTTCGGGAGTACGAACGACTTCGAACAGTTGATTTTCCTCGGTTGAACGTCCGCAACCCGGTGGAAAATCCCGGATTCCCGAAATAGTCCTTTGCTTATACTTAGGGGGAAATAACGGAACCTCCCCTCTTTCGAAAACTAAACACCGCCCTTTTCTTCCCTATTTTGAATGTCTTCAATGACAACGGAACATTAATCCAATCTAAAATAATATCAAAATAATACTAAAGGTTTTAAGGATGTGATTTCCTTACCACAATAAATCGATTCCAACGTTTCTACGATTCTCTCGAACACTTGTGTTCCGATCTTCCGTTATTGCACTAATAAAAACGTTACTAGAATGAACTATAAACTAATCGTATCTAGGAAAAATCCTTACCGATTGTCCACGGTTGAAAAGAGTCGATTGAGGAAGATATTTGTGATCAAAGGAAGATTCGACTATGTAACCAAAGAAAAGAGAGAATTAATTCGGCTAAGGACACACTATCATTCGGCCATTGAAGAAAAAGGAAGAAAAATATAAGTGAAAAGAAATAAAAGATAAGAGAAGAATGATGATGATGTTGTTTTGGTTTTCAAAGAGAATGGAAGAGAAAAGAAAAGAAAGAGATGAGTTTAAGATCAAGGCACATTCGGCAATAGAGAAAAGGAGAGAAAAGAAAAGAATGGTCTCTTTGGTATTGGTAATTTCGGCACTATGAGAAAAAAAAAACACACAAAGAATACTAAGGTGATAGACAAAAGTGACCAAATGGTCAAAAGATTAAGGCTTACCAATGCTCAAATTCGGCCAAAGGAAAAGAGGTTGAGAAAAAAGTTGCAAAACTTTGCACAAAAACTAAAAATGACCAAAAGCAAACTCCTAAACCTTACCAAGCTACTAGCAAAATTCGGCCAACCTCCCCCCTAGCCATATTGCCGTCCCTATGCATGGTCAAATGGCCATGATATTGTTTCCATAAAAATTCCCTTGATACTTGCCCCATATCTTCATATCTTTCCTTAATTTCTTGATTCCCTTCCTTAAGTTAACAATTTCCTTATTCCTTTGATATACTAACCAAAAAATAACAAGTCAACACTTACCATATATGCTCTTGGCCGACACTTGCTATACATGTGCAGAAAAATTAAAAATAAAATTCACCTAGTTGCTAAACAAGGGATTCGAACCTTCTCCCTCATGCACTATCTCATGCGCCAACACCACTTTGCCATTAACTCAACTTATGCTTCACTTTGACACTTAAATTAACTTATGTGTCAATGCCACTTGCTCCACTTCAATAAATTTTCAAAACTAAAAATTATTCTATACCCAATTAATTCTATACTCTTCTTCAGGACTATAATAAGCACAAAAATAAATAAGAAAATTTTTCCTTCATAATTTAAACACCAAAATACGCAATAAAACAAGACTCGGATTTTTAGGGTGTTACACTCTATCAGATAATTTGATTTTAGATTAACTATTTCAAAAATAATATTAATTTAATAAATTTAATATTTAATTTAATTTAATACTTATCCTGATAGTATTTTATTAATTTAAAATTAAAGTGATTATCTTAATATTAAATTAAATTTAATAGATTTAATATTAATTTAAGATTCAAGTGGTTATGTTTGATCTTAGTTGAACTCCTTAAACTCTCCTTATATAAAGAAAGTATTGAGTTATTATTTTTCACAGACGTGAATTCAAGAGAAAGTTATAGAGAGAAAATTCTCTAAAAAATTATTTTAAAAGATTTCTAGATATATTTTTCTTATTTACAACTAGGCTCAGTGGTTTAGAGAAATTACGAAATTACCTCACTGATAATTTTGTGGAAAAAAATTTTATTTGAAGTGAGCCCATACTCGGTATTTGTTTTTCTATTTCTCAAAAATAAACTTCAATATATTTCATATTAAATAATTCTCTTAACCCAATTCTAATTCCGTTAAAATCATGACGACTTTAAAGTAAAAGAATTTATGAGAAAATATATTTAATATTTCTGCATTCAATGATTCACTATGACAAAATGATTAATATCCATTTTCAAACTTAATTTAATTCGAAAAACATAAATTTATTTTTCAGGTCATTTTCATTTTTAATTTCCATTTTCATTTTCATTTTTATTTTGGAGAAAACCACATTCATTTCTAAATGATTCATTTTTTTCTATTTCGTCATTTCTATTCATTTCTACTGATTTGATTCAACATGCAATTCATTTCTGGTTTCAATAAGCTAGCGGAAGGACTCATTTGATTCAAAATGCAATTCATTTCTGGATTCAATAAGCTAGCGGAAGGACCGATTGGACATATGTAGTTAAGGCTCAAATGATTTATAATTAAGTTTCAGCTTTTCACCTGTTAATTATAAACTCATTTAGTCATGAAGTCATTCCATTATTATATAGTGATTGAGCTTTTCCCAACGGCATACCATTACAAAAGCAACTCGATTAGTGCTCGTCCAATGACCTTATCATGAGTGTTACCCTCATAGAATATCCCTAATCTCTTTGGGATAATATCCATTCCTTCATGAAAAGTCAATCACTACCAAATAGTGATCAAGTCATTCATCAAAAAGACGAACGACTGGTGGTCACGTTTACTTTTCATCAACCATGTAATGCCAATGAAAGGATACCCATTTCTCAGGCTATGAATTCCACTGTTGTGAATGACGCTACATACTGCAGAAGTCGTACACCTAATGCACCAACTTTCGATTCCTTATCTATTCAAACTCAGTCTTTTACTTACATCAAAGTATACGAGTCATTAATACATGGCCCATCATGTAACAACCCATTTTTCAGTGAAATCAGAACAGTGGTTTCGGGACCACAGATCCGACCCAAAATATAAATTATTTTTATTTTATTATATGGTCCGTTAATGGTAGATATGTCGTGTGAAAATTTCGATATGAAAATTTTATTGATTTAGTGCTTAATTATGAGAAGGACTAAATCGCATAAAACATGAAAGTTGAATTCTAGTAGCTATAAGGATCAAATAGCTATGAAATTCAAAACTAGAGGCCCTTATATGGTAATTAGACCATTAAGAAAAATATGTAGATTTTTCATGGTGACTCATCCATGGAATTATAGAAAAAATTCAAGGACTAAATTGGAAATAGCAAAATTTTAATTAATTGAAAGATGATAAAAGAAAATATCATCTTATTATTGTCATCTTCAACCTAAAAACATATGGAAACCCTAGAAGAGAGAGAAGAAACTTTCAAGGCCTAATTGGGTAAGTTTCCTTGTCTCGTTTTTAGTAATTTTGATATTTTTAGAATCGAAATAGCTTAATCTCTCTATTTGGTGGATTAATTTCAAAAGTTATAAAAGTATGAAAATGGGTCAAGGATTTATTATGCTAGAAATTTGAAATTTTTGGTAGAAAGTGAAAGATTATTGATAGATAAACAACTTTTACAAAGTGATTTTTGATGAAAACAAGATTTAGGGACTAAAATGTAAACTTGTGAAATTGAAGGAAAAATTTTGAAATTTTATGAATATGTAACACCCAAAACCCGGCCCATGCATTAAGGCCAGATCTGACATGTCACATGAGAAAAAATGCTTTTAAGTCCTTTCCATTCGTACATAGATATTGATTTAAAATTAAGCAAAACAAATTTCTCATTCTTGACAAAGTATTACTGAATAGAAGATTGATTAATAAATCAATAGATTTGAACTAATGATTTTACAACCATGTCTTTTGAAAAGTGTTGATGAAAATTTAAGAGAAGATTTCCGAGTTAAAAATATTTATGAAAGTTTATTTAAGTTTTTAGAAAAATCTCATTTAAAGTACTTATAGCAAAATACGTCAAACATAAAACAAAATAAAAATAATCTAGAGGCCTTATTACAACCTTAACTCAAAATAGCAAAGTAATTAGGTGTACTAAAAAGAAATCCAAAGTCCAATTAGAACCATTTTTGTAGTATGGCCTCCACCGAGTCATCCATGGCCCAAGTCCCCGTCACTGTGCATTACCTGAAAGGAATAAGGAAACGGGGTGAGTTACTAGAACTCAATGTATAACCCCCTTACCGTTGTCCACTGGGCTTGAAACTCATTTAGCAATATTTTGGGCCTAAGCCCATTTTTACATAATAATGTATCAACATATCATATGAATGTAATGCAATCCCAAACCAACCTAATAATCCATCCGCTACACACCACCCGTACCATCTATCACACCGGTGGGGATCAAGTCAACCCACCCCGCCAACACACCAATCGCAGGCATTATGCCATTTATAACAAATTTAATTGTGGGCAAGCCACCAGAATCACAGAGTATCATGTTATCAAATATATTTTTGGCAGTGCCACCGGAATTTCTTCTCTTCAACATTTTCCCAACCCATGCAAAATCATGTAAATGCGTCATACATAGCAAATCATGATAATTACAAATACAACAACAATAATTAATTCAGACAAAAGTTCGGCCCATTAACACTTTGTAATTCGTCCCTTTAAGACAATTTATCAAATCGGCTCATTAAGCAATATATCAATTTGGACCATTAAGCAATATATCAATTTGGCCCATTAGGCAATATATCAATTCGGCCCATTAAGCAATATATCAATTCGGCCCATTAAGCAATATATCAATTCGGCCCATTAAGCAATATATCAATTCGGCCCATTAAGAAATATATCAATTCGGCCGATTAGGCAATATATCAATTCGGCCCATTAAGCAATATATCAATTCGGCCCATTAAGCAATATATCAATTTGGCCCATTAAGCAATATATCAATTCGACCCATTAAGCAATATATCAATTCGACCCATTAGGGGCATTTTCGTAATTCACACAATGATTTTACCAATTTTTCCGGTTTACACCCTATTACGATTTTAGTCATAGCGATTTATTTCCAATTTGATATAAATCTTAAAATCCACGGAAAACGGTGTGAGATTACACACCTGATTACGGTAAGTACTAGGGTTTCTTGATCTTCGAAACCTAAGATATCATAACGCTCGATTAGTCGACATACACGATTTAATTAATCGACTCTAAAATAAACAATCTAAAGTTTTTACCCTTGGAATCGTGAACGACCACGATTTGTCGATTTTCTCCAGATGATGGTCCACAACCCGGTGGAAAACCCCGAACCGCTGAAACCGCCCTTTGTTTGAATTTAGGAGTAGGGATCGCAAATCCACTCCTTTTGCGTTCTCCAATAGCTATCCCTTTCGATTCGATATCGCTTGTCTCCATTGAAAACAAATCTTAGTCAAAACTTATATTACGTTGATATGAACGATTGATTAAGGAGAAAGGTCGGCTTACCACTAGAATCGTATGATCAACAAGTCAGTCGATCGGGCGATTTAGACCCTATCAACAATATCAATTAGCCAACCTTTAATCCGATTAACACAATAACCAAATGGAGATATCGAATGGACTATGAAAGAACTTCCTTACACTAATTGATGATAATCTCGTTTCTCACGATTGTGCTATGTCTTAAGATGATTAGGCGATGTTGTGGTATTCGGCCTCCCTCTATATTACTATGAAGAAAATATTGATCACCACATAAGAGTGATGGAGAGAGATATTTCAATAGAGAAACAAAGTAGAAAAACCGAATGGTGATGATCTCATATATTCGGCTAATAAGAAAATAACAATGAAATGATAAGAGGGATAATAAGTCACTTACCAACTCGGTCAAAAAGAGATTGTCCACGACAAAAAAGAAAAGAAGAAGTGAAGAGATGGGATGATCCTAAATTTGGCTTTGGAGGAAAATCAAACAAGAAGATGTGATCTTAAAGTGATGACGATTTTAGAGAAGAGGAAAGATTGAAGAAATTGTTAAAAGAAAAGAATGAAAGGATGTATGGATGCTAGATGGTTCGGCTATCAAGGGAAGGTGAGCAAGAGATAAATGTTTCGACCAAACAAAAGAGAAGAAATGCACAAATGTGCTAGGAGGTTTCGGCAAAGAAGAAAAAAAAGAAGAAAAAAATTAAAACTCACTAAATGTTTGAGGATTCGGCAATGAGAGTGGCAATTTGGAGAAAATGACACAAAAGGTTGCAAGTAGAAGTTTTGGCCAAAACAAGCACCAAAGTTTTTACTAAAAGACAAAGAAAATTCGGCTATGCCCTCTCTGTGCCAAAACCGTCCATGCCTTGGCCAATAGGTCAAAATTTGCCAACCAAAACTTTCCAAAACATCACCCTTGAAAATGGCCAACATGTTCCCTATACTTTCCTTTTTTTTTTAATTTCTTTCCCCACCTTCATCCTTTCCTAATTTCCTTAGCCACCTTGCCAAAATTAAAAAGTCCACCTTGCCATATTTACTAGCTTGGCCGACACTTAGGGAAAGGATACAAAAAAAAATAGTCAAAAATTGTACATTATATGATTTGAACCTCCTCCCTCAAAGTCCATCATGTGGCGCCATATCCTTTTTACCAATTGCTCATTTATGCAAGCACATTACTCATTTATTTCTACAAGCCTTGAAGCTACTTACCATCTCTCCTTAATAGACTTAAACACAAAATTTTTACTAGGGCCCAAATAAACCCGAGCCTTCTCAAAACCCCTAACATACACCATTAATATTTTATCTAGCTTAACACAAGCAATAATGCAACAATTAAAATTCCAAATTTTGGGGTGTTACAGAATACTTGTGCTGGAAAATTTTTAATGGGGCTTTGGTTTGGAATAAGGAGTAATTTGCACAAGTTTCATTTTTCGGGCCTAGGGACAAAATCAGAATTTATGGAAAAGTTAGAGGCAAAATGGTAATTTTCCCTAGGACATAAATCGAGTCCATTTAAATATGAAATGTATGAAATTAATGGTTAAAGTCATTTATATAGATCTGGAAAACACTAATACGAGGTTAGATCGAGGAAAGGAAAAGGTTTCGGATTAGTAGATTTCTAATGCGAACAAGTGTCGTGGTAAGTTCGTGTAACTTAATCGGGCATGTAATTATGTTGTGTTGTATGTAATGTGATTTATGTTGATGTGCTTACTTGTATACTATGATGGAAAATTGATATATATTTAAAATGTGAAAAAGGGTTAAGTCCCGATTGAATATTGGATTTCGATGATTATATGCGCTTACCCGAAATTAATAAGGTCCTGCATTTGTTACGGACGGGATTTAGCTCGGACGAGTAATCCCATTTACCTTGTTATAGAAAGGATTTATCCTGGACGGGTAATCCCGGTATAATACCTCTCGAGCATACGTTATGATTAAGATTTAGCCTGGACTGGTAATCCTAATTGAGCTCTTCTGAGCTTACATTATATAAAGTATTTAGCCTAGACTGGTAATCCTGTTATACGATATGTGGCTTGAAAGAGTGTTTCTTGGTTAAGTTCCATATTGGGTACCCTTGAATAAGAAATTGACAGATTATTGAATCGTACAATTTGAGTGTACTACTTAAGCATCCATCAGAATTCAATGATTCGACGGACATAAAACTCCTGACATGGCATGAAAATCTTGAAGATGTGATAATGACTCGAAAGAATATTGTTTGATGATCTCATCTATGTTACTTGACTGATATGAAGATTTTGGTGACTAACATGTTTGATTGAATGTATGTGATTAGGCGATTTAGCCAAATGGATGGAAACATAACATTATATGCCTAGGTTTTAATAAGTAAGATTGATAAGTTTAATTATTGTTATACGAACTTACTAAGCATGTAATGCTTATTCCATTTATTTTTCCCCTATTTTATAGTGCTCGAAAGCTCGCGAGGGTTGGAGATCATTGGAGCATCGTCACACTATCAACTAATCATTTTGGGTATACTTAGTAGAAATCATTTTGGTATAATGGCATATATAGGACAATTTGGCCAATAGTGACTAGAAATGTTATTTTGTAACCTAGCCGTAGGAATGGCTAATATTGGTTCATTTTGGTATGACTAAGTAGGTTATTACGTTATATATATATATATATACACACACACATGTGTGATGTTATGAATATGTTATCAAAGGTTGCTATTGCTGAAGCCAATCCAAGGTAAGTTTATAAACACATATGCATGTAGTGATATGCATTGTTAAATGATGTGGATTGCCCAATTTTAATGCTTGAATTGGTTGGTATTGGATGTGTGTTTCAAGTGTAGGTCTTGGGTAAAATTTTGGGTGAGAAATGAAGCTAGAAATGGCTTCATTTTGTCCACACGAGTAGACACACGGGCATGTGTCTAGACCGTGTGTGACACACGACCTGGTAACACGGGCATGTAGTTAGGCCGTGTGTAACATCCTGAATTATGGGCTTGTGCATTTTGTGTAGTGTATGCTTAAAGTATTAATTTAAGGATTTGAGGTGCAAATGGGGCTCAGGTTTGGGCTGAGGCTTTGATTAAATATTTTGTTTAGACACTCTAGGGGCTTAAATTAAAGTTTTAGTAGTTTAATTGACATATTGGGCTTGTGGCCCAGCAGCTAGGGGCACAGTAAAGGGGAGCTATAAGTGGCATCACTAGTGCATGAGGAGGGCCCAAATTTTGGTTGCTTGAAGCCCAAGTTATGGGCTAAATTTCGGCACTTAAAAGAGTAAGGGGGGCGGCACAAGGCTATTTTTTAGGGAATTTTATTATGTTTTAATACGTGGATATTGTGTTGATAAATGAAGGAGGAGTTGGAGCTAGTTAAGTCTCTTTTGGGATGAGTAAATTTAGAAAGATAGGAGCTATCTTTAGGTGTTTAATGTTAGCTGAAATCTTGAAGAATTGGAAAGGAAAGGGGCACTCGGTTTTGGCTTAATGTGGATGTGCCAAAATTGCTGTCCAAGTTCTCATCTTTTTTCTCTTTTCTCTGCCGAAATTCCTACTCTATTCTCCCTCTCTTTTCTTTTTCTTCAGTTGGCCAAACCCTCTGACAGATTCCTTTCTCATATCTCTCAAGACACTTTAGCCGAATCTTCAAGCCTTTCTTTGCTTTCTTTTTACTTTTCTTTTTAGCCGAAACCACATCAATTCATCTTTTCCGGGATTTTCATAAAAGCCAAAATTGTGAGATCTCGTCTCCTGTGATTGCTGAAATCACTCTGGGGTGTCTACTTATGCCGAAATTTGATGGGAATTGTAGGTAAGTATTGATTTGAAGGATCCAAATCTTTTCCGGCTTTTCAAAGTTACTGGCCGAATGGCTATTTAGTGACTAAGCTATTGTTTTCTCTTATTTTCGGCATTCTGAGATCTGAAGTGGAGTCAATCGCGTAGATCTCTAAGTCATAGTTCAGTAACACTCGAATCGTGTTACTTTCGGGATTTCAAGGTAAGGAGATCTATTGATTTTAGTGTGTAAATTCGGGATTTACTAGCGTTTGGCCAATTATAGGGGAGGCCAAATCTTCGTATTCTTCTGTCTTTTGAGCAAGGTTTTAGACTAAGGGTTGTAGATCCGGATAGCAAGGATATTGACTAAGAGTGTAGTACTACGCGATATCAGGTGTGTAACTTTTCACACCATTAAACTGAATGCTAATATATATATATGTAATAAATCTGCTATACTCTGTTAAATGCTGAAATCCCGGCATAACATTTGAAAACCCGAGAAGGGTAAAGGCTAAATATCAGGTTAGTGATTTCTGCCATTTATCAGTGAATGTCTCTGTTAAAAATGATATGTTTTATATGTCAATTTCTATGTATGCTTGGGGCTGGGTGATTGATGAAAAGGGGAAGTGGTCTGTTCTGGTGGCTTATGCCATTTCAGCCTGGTGACTCTGTCACAACTTTGTTTCTGGTGGCCATTGCCATTTCAGCCTGGTGACTCTGTCACAACTTGACGATGAGCAGCTAACTGCAGCATGACTGCCATCGATGGTGTGTAGCGGTGTGGGTTGGTTGTAGAAATCCCCAATGGTGTGATCGGCAGGTAAGGGTGGTGTGTAGCAGATGGAAACCTAGGATTTGGGTTGGGCTTTGTATATTTTCATATATATTATATTCTGTTATATGTTCTGTGGGGTTAAGGCCCAAATCTAATGGTGCATGAGGGTTGCACACTGAGTCTCACGACTCACCCTATTATTTAACAATTTCAGGTAGCACATAGTGCATCGGACCGGGCTGGATAGGAGCGCGAGGTGGCCATGCAAGAGAGTACATGATTCAACAGTAGATTTTACTTACAATATTGTTTTTAATATTTTTGATTAAGGGTTTTAAATTTCGTTGTAATAAGGCCTTAGGCCACTAGACTATTATTTATGTTTTGGTTTTATGTTGGGCTTTTATTACTGGGCATTTAAATTTTATGTTTAAATTAAGCTAAGACATGTACAAAATTTCGGTTTTTATTTAAAATTCAACAAGGCATTTTATAACTTATATCTTATATGACTTAATAAATTATTAAGTTTTCGATATAAATACTTAAAACCTGATAATTATTTTCCAAAGTGCCACATATTTTTATAAAATTTCCTTATCCGGTTGTAGTGTTTGGGCCGGATTTGGGGTGTTACAAATTGGTATTAGAGCCCGGTTCAAAACTCGGCTCTGGGGTTTTTGGGCTCAAAACATTTTCTAAAAAGATGGGTTTTTGAAACATGCATGTTCTTAAAAGATAACAGGTCTGTTAGCTCGGCATGGCACCTGCGTCTCCGGCCCAAGTCCGCCAGGTAAGTATTCTAAACCATTGTGTGAAGTATATGTGGGCTTGATGGGCTTTATGGGACGTAGAGTAGTTAGATTAGAACCTGATGGACTCTACGCCTAGCTGAAACAACTTCTAAAATCTCATAAGACTTAATTTCACTAAACAAACCCGTGAACAAGTCGCAAGACTAGGGTGTGGCAACAGTCATGCACATGTCTAGGATTGGATCCGGAACAGCCTGGTACTTAAGCAGTCCTAGTGACTTACCTCCTCTTCGCTGGAATCCTACCTGGTGCGTAGTGACTGTTCGGCCTAGCCACGAGGATTTGTTGATAGTTAAAACCCGAAAGGGACCGGCCACCTTATTTTTACAAAATTGCTAAAATACCCTTATTCTGGAAAAAATTTGCAAATATACCCCGATTTACAAAGTCAACGAAATTTTTCCTTAAAAAAAAAACCAACACACTCAACACACGACAACAACCAAAAACTCACAACCACTTGAACACTACTATTTTTCTTTTGAAATCAAATCCTCCAAGATACCCCTGTTTTTTAAAAAAAAATTGGAAGTATACCTGATTTGTAAAATTCCAAATTACCACTGATTTATAAAATAACTAAAATATCCTTGGTTTGTAAAAATATTACTAAATTGCCCGTGATTTGTAAAATGACCAAAGTACCCCTGATTTCAAATTCACCGAACTACCCCTGGACTTCAAAATTACTGAAATACCCTTGGATTGCAAAATTACCAAAATACCCTTATTTTGCAAAATCACCAAGGAACCTTATTTTGGAAAATTACGAAAATACCCCTGTAGGATAAAATTACGAAAATACCCTTGGGTAGTGGAATAACAAAAATATCCCTAGGTGTTGAATGTGGGTGCATGGATGTTGTTTATATGTTGATTGATTGAATGTATGCGGCCTCTAGAATTAGGAGGTAAACTTGAGACTGAAACTGTAGATAGGCTCGAATTTGGAAGAATCACTCTCAAAATTACTTTTCATAAGATTGTTCGTGGTTAATCAGTGGAAAGAATTAATGATTCATAAAATTCTTAATCAGATAAACGCCAATCGGAAGAATGGGTACAAGGGGTCGAGGATGTCCGCCGCGTGGACGCGGTAGGGGTAGGATGACTTTGTCTGAGCCAGTAGGGTCTGGCCACGGGTCAGGAAACGAAATGCTGGATCCTCCAGCTGTGGAGGGAGAGTTACGGGATCAGGCGACCAGAGATGATGAAGTATCTCAGGCGATGCTGCGGATTCTCGAAAGAGTTGCTGGAGTAGGCATGGGCACAGGAGCCCGGAAATCTGTGCCGGAGCGGCTTAGGGCCAATGGGGCAGAAGTGTTTAGGGGAGTTTCTGGCGTAGCCCCTAACACAGCTGAGTATTGGATGGAAGCGACTGAGTGCATAATGGATGACTTAGATTTCACGGTGGAGGAGAAGTTGAAAGGGGTCGTGTCTCTTCTTCGAGACGAGGCTTATCAGTGGTGGCTCACGATAAAGGAGGGTACTGTCGCAGATCGGATTGACTGGGACTTCTTTAAGGAGTCATTCCAGGGAAAGTATGTTGGGGCCAGCTATGTGGATGCACAGAGGAAGGCATTTCTGAATCTAGTGCAGGGATGTAAATCTGTGGCTGAATATGAGGCGGAGTTTCTGCGCTTGAGCCGCTACGCTCGAGCCGCTACGCTCGAGGAATGGTAGCAACCAAATATGAACGTTGTGTTCGGTTCGAGGATGGATTACGGAATGAGTTAAGGGTTTTGATAGCACCGCAAAGAGAGAGAGATTTTACTTTCTGGTGGAGAAGGTTAAGATAGCTGAGGAGGTAAAACAGACTGAAAGACAGGAAAGCGATAAGGAGCGTGTAACACCCCAAACCCGGCCCAAACGCTACAACCGGATCTGGTATGTCACTTAAGGGATTTTACAAAACATGTCACATTTTGGAAAACAATTACTAGGTTTAAACATTTATACCGAAAACTTAATAATTCATTAATTCATATAAAATATAAAGTTATAAATTACCTTGGTGAATTTTAAACAAAAACTATAATTTCATACATGTCTTAACTTAATTTAAAACATAAAACTTAAAAGCCCAGTAATAAAAGCCCAACATAAAACCAAAACATAAATAATAGTCTAGTGGCCCATGGCCTTATTACAAGGAAATTTAAAACCCATTAATTGAAAATATTAAAAACAATATTCTGAATAAAGTCTTCTGCTGGAATAGAATACTCTCTCGCATGGCCACCTCGCGCTCCTCTCCAGCCCAGTCTGATGCACTAGGTGCTACCTGAAATTGTTAAATAATAGGGTGAGTCACGAGACTCAGTGTGCAACCCCCATGCACCATTAGATTTGGGCCTTAACCCATAGATCAGAATATAAAACATAATATAAAAGATAACATACATAAAACCCAACCCAATCCTAGGTTTCCATCCGCTACACGCCACCCTTACCGGCCAGTCACACCATTGGGGATTTCTACAACCAACCCACACCGCTACACGCCATTGATGGCAGTCATGCTGCTCATTGTCAAAGTTGTGACAGGGTCACCAGGCTGAAATGACAAAAGCCACCAGAAACAGAGTTGTGACAGAGTCACCAGGCTGAAATGGCATAAACCACTAGAAACAGAGTTGTGACAGAGTCACCGGGCTGAAATGGCATAAGCCACCAGAACAGATCACTTCCCCTTTTCATCAATCACCCAACCCCAAGCATACATAGGAATCGACATGCAAAACATATCTTTTTAACAGAAACATTCACTGAAGAATGGCAGAAAACACTAACCTGATATTTAGCCTTTACCCTTCTCGAGTTTTCAAACGTTATGCCGGGATTTCGGCATTTAACAGAGTATAGCAGATTTATACTTATATATATATATATACATAATAGCATTCAATCTAATGGTGTGAGAAGTTACACACCTGATTAATGTTGATACCCTTGCTAGACCGATCTACAACTTTGCTCAAAAAGCCAGAAAGATGTGAAAATAGGGCCTCTCTTATATTCAGCCAAGGGTTAGTAAATCCTGAATTTACACATTGAAACTAATAGATCTTCTTACCTTGAAATCTCAAAAGTAACACGATTCGAGTGCTACCAATCTATAACTCAGAGATCTATGCGATTGACTCCACTAAAGTTCCCTTCAGATTTCGGCACAAGTAGGCACCACAGAAGTAATTCAACAATCACAGGAGATGAGATCTAGGGATTTAGGCTTTTAGGAAAATCCCGGAAAAAGTATGAACAAGAGAAGGCTGATGTGTCTTTAGCTTTTAAAATATTTGAGTGAAGAGTTTCGGTTTCTGACAGGAAAAGAGAAGAAGAAAAGAAAACAAGGAAGAGACTTGAAGATTTCGACTAGGAAGAAAAAGAATGGAAAGAGTTTCGGCTTTTGAATCAAACTGAAGATGAGGGAATTGGCTTAGAGATTTCGGTTTTTGCAGAGAATGAAGAGGAAGATGGAACTTTAGGAGTTTTCGGCTTTTACTCAGAGAAGAAGAGAAAAGAATGAGAGAAAAACCCAAATGCCGAAATTGAAGAAATATTCCCCCTATTTATAGAAATTTCGGCACTTACCTAACCTTGCAGATAAATCCTATCTTTTCTCCTTTATCTTAATCTACTAGCTCATCTAAAAGAGACTTAATTATCTCTAACTCCTCCCTCCTTTATCATCATATTATCCACATATTTTAATCATTAAAATCCCTAAATTTTAGCCTTTATCTGCTTATTATCCACATAAAATAAATTCCTAAATAATAGCCTTTATCTGCTTATTATCCACATATTTTAAACATTAAAACCCCTAAATTTTAGCCTTGTTGCCATCCATTCCACCTAATCCTAATGCCCAAAATTTAGCTAACTTAAATTAAAAGAATTCGGCTCCATGAAACTTAAATTTGGGCCCCTTACTCCCTTGTGTGGCGTCACCTCCTAAGATTGGGCCACAAGCCCACTTTGGTATTTTAAACATAGATACTACCTTTTAAACCCTATAATGCCCAAACAGATAATTTTAATCAAGGCATCTGCCTAAGCCTAAGCCCAATTTGGACCTCTAACACTTAAATTAACACATTAAACATATCCACCCATTAAACGCATATGCCCAAAAATTCAAGATGTTATAGTTCTACCACCTTAAAGAAATTTCACCCTCGAAATTTCCAACTAACTATTAATCGTACTACCCAAGTCTCACCACTATGCTTTCGCTGCGCACTCTAATTTAATAATATATAAACATTGCACGCATACAGTTTCTATACCTAAAAATATAGCATCCACACAAAACATACCCGACTTAATAGTGATTGAACAATCCCGAGCCTTATGCTCCTCAGACCCGCATCTTAAACACGTTCCTGACTTCCTCCAACATTCACCCAGATGACGCCTTCTGCAATATTCGCAAACTCGGAAGTTTGGACGTACCTTAACATGCTTCACAGAACGAGACTGCAACCCTAGAAAACTATGATCTCTTTTTTCGTACAGTCCACGCACCCAACACGAAGTGTTTCACCGATTTCTTTAACCTCCTTCACTACTTCCCTAACTAGCTGAGTTAGCACATCAGTCCTAGCACTTCCACGGCCTCGGCCGCGGCCTCTTCTTCCTCTTCTAGCGCTTATCGTTGATTCTCGTATTATCTGAATTAGAAATTTTATGAATTATTAATTTCTTTTACTGATTAACCACGAACAGTCTTATAAATAGTAATTTTAGAGGTAGTTTTTTTTTTCGAATTCAAACTTATCTACAGTTTCAGTCTCAAGTTTACCTTCTAATTCCAGGAAGCACACACATTCAGTCATCACACATTAGCATACAAGTACATCCACAAACCTACATTCATCATGGAGGGGTATTTTCGTCATTTCACTACCTAGGGGTATTTCCGTAATTTATCCTACAGGGGTATTTTCGTAATTTTTGCAATCCAGGGGTATTTCGATAATTCTGTAATTCGGGGGTATTTCGGTAATTTTGTAATCCGGGGGTATTTCGGTAAGTTTACAAATCAAGGGTATTTTGGTCATTTCGCAAAACAAGGGTAATTTGGTAATTTTACAAACCATGGGCAGTTTGTTGTTGTTGTTTTTTTTTAAAAAAAAACAAGGGTACTTTGTAAACATGAGATTTTTCGGGTAAGTTTTCAAAACATAAGTATTTTTTTATAAAATCATGACTGTTTGGAAGTTTTCACAAATCAAAAGTATTTTGAAAATTTTGCAAAACTTGGGGATTGTTTTTTCAAGTAGGGTGGCTGGTCCCTTTTGAATTTTAATTATAAGGTTTAGCCCATCAATAAGTTCTCGTAACTAGGGTGAATAGTCACTATGCACCAGGTAAGATTCTAGTGGAGAGGAGGTGAGTCACCAGGACTGCTTAAATACCAAGCTCTCCTTGAATCCACTCCTAGACATGCGTATGTCTATTACCACACCCTAATTTGGCTAAGGTGAACAGCCACTACGCACCAGGTAGGATTCCAGCGAAGAGGAGGTGAGTCACTAGGACTGCTTAAATACCAGGCTCTTCCGGATCCAATCCTAGACATGCGTATGCCCGTTGCCACACCCAAGCCTTACGACTCGTTCACGGGTTTGTTTAGTGAAATTAAGTCTTATGAGATTTTAGAAGTTGTTCAACTAGGCCTAGAGTCCACCAAGTTCTAATCTAACTATTCTACGTCCCATAAAGCCCATTAAGCCCACATAAATATATCATACAATGGTTCAGAATACTTACCTGGCGGAGTTGGGCCGGAGACGCAGGTGCCATACCGAGCTAACAAACCTGTTATCATTTCAAAACATGCATGTTTCAAAAGCCCATTTTTAGAAAAGGTTTTGAGCCCAAAAACCCCCAGAGCCGAGTTTTGAACCGGGCTCTGATACCAATTTGTAACACCCCAAACCTATCCCAAACGCTACAACCGGATCTGGTATGTCACTTAAGGGATTTTACAAAACATGTCGCATTTTGGAAAACAATTACTAGGTTTAAACATTTATACCGAAAACTTAATAATTCATTAATTCATATAAAATATAAAGTTATAAATTACCTTGGTGAATTTTAAACAAAAACTATAATTTCATACATGTCTTAACTTAATTTAAAACATAAAACTTAAAAGCCCAGTAATAAAAGCCCAACATAAAACCAAAACATAAATAATAGTTTAGTGGCCCATGGCTTTATTACAAGGAAATTTAAAACCCATTAATTGAAAATATTAAAAACAATATTCTGAATAAAGTCTTCTGCTGGAATAGAATACTCTCTCGCATGGCCACCTCGCGCTCCTCTCCAGCCCGGTCCGATGCACTAGGTGCTACCTGAAATTGTTAAATAATAGGGTGAGTCGCGAGACTCAGTGTGCAACCCCCATGCACCATTAGATTTGGGCCTTAACCCACAGATCAGAATATAAAACATAATATAAAAGATAACATACATAAAACCCAACCCAATCCTAGGTTTCCATCCGCTATACGCCACCCTTACCTGCCAGTCACACCATTGGGGATTTCTACAACCAACCCACACCGCTATACGCCATTGATGGCAGTCATGCTGCTCATCGTCAAAGTTGTGACAGGGTCACCAG
The DNA here is from genome assembly GCA_005393395.2 of Gossypium australe. Lineage (NCBI taxonomy): Eukaryota > Viridiplantae > Streptophyta > Magnoliopsida > Malvales > Malvaceae > Gossypium > Gossypium australe. The sequence goes on from CM016618.1 coordinate 37,364,104, forward strand.
GCTGAAATGGCAAAAGCCACCAGAAACAGAGTTGTGACAGAGTCACTAGGCTGAAATGGCATAAACCACCAGAAACAGAGTTGTGACAGAGTCACCGGGCTGAAATGGCATAAGCCACCAGAACAGATCACTTCCCCTTTTCATCAATCACCCAACCCCAAGCATACATAGGAATCGACATGCAAAACATATCTTTTTAATAGAAACATTCACTGAAGAATGACAGAAAACACTAACCTGATATTTAGCCTTTACCCTTCTCGGGTTTTCAAACGCTATGCCAGGATTTCGGCATTTAACAGAGTATAGCAGATTTATACTTATATATATATATATACATAATAGCATTCAATCTAATGGTGTGAGAAGTTACACACCTGATTAATGTCGATACCCTTGCTAGACCGATCTACAACTTTGCTCAAAAAGCCAGAAAGATGTGAAAATAGGGCCTTTCCTATATTCGGCCAAGGGTTAGTAAATCCTGAATTTACACATTGAAACTAATAGATCTTCTTACCTTGAAATCTCGAAAGTAACACGATTCGAGTGCTACCGATCTATAACTCAGAGATCTATGCGATTGACTCCACTAAAGTTCCTTTCAGATTTCGGCACAAGTAGGCACCACAGAAGTAATTCGGTAACCACAGGAGATGAGATCTAGGGATTTCAGCTTTTAGGAAAATCCCAGAAAAAGTATGAACAAGAGAAGGCTGATGTGTCTTTGGCTTTTAAAATACTTGAGTGAAGAGTTTTGGTTTCTGACAGGAAATGAGAAGAAGAAAAGAAAACAAGGAAGAGACTTGAAGATTTCGGCTAGGAAGAAAAAGAATGGAAAGAGTTTCGGCTTTTGAATCAAAGTGAAGATGAGGGAATTGGCTTAGAGATTTCGGTTTTTGCAGAGAATGAAGAGGAAGATGGAATTTTAGGAGTTTTCGGCTTTTACCCAGAGAAGAAGAGAAAAGAATGAGAGAAAAAACCCAAATGCCGAAATTGAATAAATATTCCCCCTATTTATAGAAATTTCGGCACTTACCTAACCTTACAGATAAATTCTATCTTTTCTCCTTTATCTTAATCTACTAGCTCATCTAAAAGAGACTTAATTATCTCTAACTCCTCCCTCCTTTATCAGCATATTATCCACATATTTTAATCATTAAAAGCCCTAAATTTTAGCCTTTATCTGCTTATTATCCACATAAAATAAATTCCTAAATAATAGCCTTTATCTGCTTATTATCTACATATTTTAAAGATTAAAACCCCTAAATTTTAGCCTTGTTGCCATCCATTACACCTAATCCTAATGCCCAAAATTTAGCTAACTTAAATTAAAAGAATTGGGCTCCATGAAACTTAAATTTGTGCCCCTTACTCCCTTGTGTGGCGTCACCTCCTAAGATTGGGCCACTAGCCCACTTTGTTATTTTAAACATAGATACTACCTTTTAAACCCTATAATGCCCAAACAGATAATTTTAATCAAGGCTTCCGCCTAAGCCTAAGCCCAATTTGGACCCCTAACACTTAAATTAACACATTACACATATCCACCCATTAAATGCATATGCCCAAAAATTCAGGATGTTACAAAGCGTGGAAGGAATAAGAGAAATTTTGGGTTGGTAGGAGCATCTAGGAATTCGCAGAAAAGGCCTAGGTCTGATGGGCCAGCTCGTGCTCCGACACCTGCTGCTGGGAATCAGAATCGATTATGTAATTGGTGCGAGAAAGCACATTCTGGGGAGTGTAGAAGAAGAACGAGTGGATGTTTTAGGAGTGGATCCACGGAGCATCTGATTAAGGACTATCCGCAAGTGGATCAGGTACAGCCTACGGGCCAAGGTTCTGATCAGACTAGGGGAGGTGACCAGCCTAGACCGAGGGGTCGTGGTTCAGGTAGAGGTGGAAATGGGGTTGGTCGCGGACGTGGAGCACCTGGTAGAGGTGCAGGTAATGTAGATGCGAGGTAGCCGGGTCTAGTTTATGCAGTTCGTCGACAGGAGGATGGTGAAGCACCGGATGTCATAACCGGTACGTTTCTTATTGCTGATAACCCTTTACTTGCCTTGATTGATATTGGGTCAACCCACTCCTATGTTGCATGTTCGATATCTAAGACCCTAAGTATAGACTCTGAAACAACTACTAGGAAGATGACCGTAGTTAGTCCCCTAGGACAATCTAGGGTAGTGGACAAGCTATTTAAGGATGTACCGTTAGAGACTCAATGGGTAGTGTTTCCGGCAGACTTAATGGGATTGCCATTTGGAGAGTTTGATCTTATCCTAGGAATGGATTGGTTGACTAAGCATCGAGCTAAACTGGATTGTAAGACCAAGCGTGTGGTGTTGAATACCCCGGAAGACGGGGAGGTGCTTGTGTTAGGGGAAAGAAGGAACTATTTGTCCAACGTAGTATCGGTATTGAAGGCTGTTAAGATGATTCAGAAAGGATGCAACTCATTCCTAGCTTTTATTAGTGCTTTGGATGCTGAGGAGGTGACTGTCGATGAGGTTCGAACAGTCAAGGATTTCGCGGATGTCTTTCCGAAGGAGTTGCCAGGATTACCCCCGGATCGCGAGGTGGAGTTTGAAATAGAGCTACTTCCGGGTACGGCTCTGGTATCCATTGCTCCTTATTGCATGGCACCGAAGGAGTTGGTGGAACTCAAAGCTCAGATCCAGGAGCTTTTGCATCGAGGATTTATTCGACCATTCGTGAAAAGGAAGGACGGATCCATGCGTATGTGCGTGGACTATCGTCAATTGAATAATGTGACGATTAAGAACAAGTACCCATTGCCAAGAATCGACGACCTATTCGATCAGCTTAAAGGAGCTTCGATCTTTTCGAAGATTGATCTAAGGTCGGGTTATCATCAGTTAAAGGTGAAGGAAGGGGACATTCATAAGACGGCGTTTCGAACACGCTACGGTCATTATGAGTTCTTGGTAATGCCGTTCGGTTTGACAAACGCGCCAGCAGCATTCATGTATATGATGAACCGAGTGTTCCAACCATATCTTGATCGGTTCATCGTGGTGTTCATCGATGATATCCTGGTTTATTCCAAGTCCGAGGAGGAGCATGATGCACATCTTTGTGTGGTGTTGCAAATTCTGAGGGAGAAGCAGTTGTACGCAAAGTTCAGTAAGTGTGAGTTCTGGCTAAAGGAGGTGACTTTCTTAGGGCATGTAGTTTCCGCAGAGGGAATTAGAGTGGACCCTCAGAAGGTAGAAGCTGTATTAGATAGGAAACCGCCGAAGTCTGTAGCGAAAATTCGAGGTTTCTTGGGATTGGCAAGGTATTACAGGAGGTTTGTCGAGGGGTTCTCTTCAATTGCGGCCCCTTTAACTAAGTTGTTGAAGAAGGGAGCACCGTTTGTTTGGACTGACAAACAACAGGAGGGCTTTGAGAAGCTGAAGAGAATGTTGACGGAAGCGCCAGTGTTAATTCAGCCAGAGGTGGGAAAAGAATTTACCGTCTACTGTGATGCGTCACACACAGGTTTAGGATGTGTGTTGATGCAAGACGGAAAAGTGGTTGCATATGCGTCTCGACAGTTGCGACCGCATGAATTGAACTACCCTATGCACGATTTAGAATTGGCGGCGGTAGTGTTTTCTCTGAAGATTTGGAGGCATTACCTGTATGGGGAGAAGTCGGTTATTTACACGGACCATAAGACTCTAAAGTATATCCTTACCCAGAAGGAATTGAATCTGAGGCAACGTAGGTGGATTGAACTCTTGAAGGACTATGACTGTTCGATCGAATACCATCCGGGTAAGGCTAACGTGGTGGCAGATGCTTTGAGTAAGAAGGCGATAGCGGATTTGAGGGCGATATTCGCTAATCTCAGTCTGTATGAAGATTGCAGTATGGTAGCCGAACTTCAAGTAAGACCTATGTGGACAAGACAGATCAAAGAGAAGTAACTTTTGGATGATGTTTTGAGTACTCGAATCCGACAAGTGAAGAATGGTGAAGGAGAGGACTATAGTTGGAATGGTGATGGAGTTTTGTGTTTCCGTGGGAAGATTTGTATGCCAAAAGATGTGGAGTTAAGGCAGATGATTCTTTGGGAATCGCATAGTAGCCCTTATGCTATGCATCCTGGAGGAGTTAAGATGTATCGGGATTTGCGAGAGTAATTCTGGTGGCTAGGTTTGAAGCGAGAAGTTACGGAATATGTGGAGAAGTGTTTGACGTGCCAGCAGGTGAAATCTGAACATCAAGTGCCTTCAGGATTGTTGCAGCCGGTGAAGATTCCCCAATGGAAATGGGAAAGAATCACGATGGATTTTGTTAGTGGGTTACCTCTTATGCCCACTAAGAAGGATTCGATTTGGGTAATCGTGGATCGGTTGACGAAGTCTGCTCACTTTATACCAGTTCGGGTGGACTATACTCTACAAAGGTTGGCTAAGCTGTACGTAGCTGAGGTGGTGAGACTGCATGGGGTACCGGTGTCGATCATTTCCGACAGGGGCCCTAGGTTCACGTCACGATTTTGGAAGGCTCTTCATCAAGCAATGGGAACAAGGTTGGACTTTAGTACCGCTTTTCACCCACAGACTGATGGTCAGTCTAAGAGGGTAATTCAGATCTTGGAGGATATGCTAAGGGGTTGCATCATCGATTTTAGGGGTAGTTGGGAGGAGTATTTACCTTTAGCAAAATTTGCATATAATAATAGCTATCAAGCTAGTATTCAGATGGCACCGTACGAAGCATTATATCGAAGGAAATGTCGTACCCCTACTTGTTGGACGGAGTTGGGAGAACGTCAGGTGTTGGGTCCAGAGCTAGTTTCGAAAACGGAAGAGAAAGTTAAGTTAATACGGGCTCAGTTGAAGGAAGCGTTGGATCGACAGAAATATTATGTGGATTTAAAACGAAATGAGATGGAATTTGCAGTGGGAGATCAAGTCTTTTTGAAAGTATCACCATGGAAGAAGGTAATGAGGTTTGGTCGGAAGGGCAAGCTAAGTCCTCGGTTTATTGGACCTTATCGGGTACTAGAACGGGTGGGGCCAGTAGTGTATCGATTGGAGTTACCTCCAGAGTTGGAACAGATACACGACGTGTTTCATGTCTCGGTGCTAAGACGTTATCGATCGGATCCATCGCACATTGTGCCAGTGGAAGAGATTGAAGTAAGGCCAGACTTGTCCTTTTGAGGAAGAGCAAGTGCAAATCTTGGATCGAGACGTAAAAGTGTTGAGAAGGAAGTCCGTCCCTTTGGTTATGGTCTTGTGGCGAAACCACGAAATGGAGAAAGCAACGTGGGAGCCAAAGAATGTCATACGACTGCAGTATCCCCATCTCTTTTGATCAGGTAAATTTTGAGGCCGATATTTATTTTAAGGGGGGTAGAACTGTAACATCCTGAATTTATAGGCTTGTGCATTTTGTGTAGTGTATGCTTAAAATATTAATTTAAGGATTTGAGGTGCAAATGGGGCTCAGGTTTGGGCTGAGGCTTTGATTAAATATTTTGTTTAGACACTCTAGGGGCTTAAATTAAAGTTTTAGTAGTTTAATTGACATATTGGGCTTGTGGCCTAGCAGCTAGGGGCACAGTAAAGGGGAGCTATAAGTGGCATCACTAGTGCATGAGGAGGGCCCAAATTTTGGTTGCTTGAAGCCCAAGTTATGGGCTAAATTTCGGCACTTAAAAGAGTAAGGGGGACGACACAAGGCTATTTTTTAGGGAATTTTATTATGTTTTAATACGTGGATATTGTGTTGATAAATGAAGGAGGAGTTGGAGCTAGTTAAGTCTCTTTTGGGATGAGTAAATTTAGAAAGATAGGGGCAATCTTTAGGTGTTTAATGTTAGCCAAAATCTTGAAGAATTGGAAAGGAAAGGGGCACTCGGTTTTGGCTTAAGGTAGATGTGCCGAAATTGCTGTCCAAGTTCTCGTCTTTTTTCTCTTTTCTCTGCCGAAATTCCTACTCTATTCTCCCTCTCTTTTCTTTTTCTTCAGTTGGCCGAATTCTCTGATAGATTCCTTTCTCATCTCTTTCAAGACACTTTAGCCGAATCTTCAAGCCTCTCTTTTCTTTCTTTTCACTTTTCTTTTTAGCCGAAACCACATCAGTTCATCTTTTCCGAGATTTTCATAAAAGCCGAAATCGTGAGATCTCGTCTCCTGTGACTGCCGAAATCACTCTGGGGTGTCTACTTATGCCGAAATCTGAAGGGAATTGTAGGTAAGTATTGATTTGAAGGATCCAAATCTTTTCTGGCTTTTCAAAGTTTCTGGCCGAATGGCTATTTAGTGACTAAGCTATTGTTTTCTCTTATTTTCGGCATTCCGGGATCTGAAGTGGAGTCAATCGCGTAGATTTCTAAGTCATAGTTCAGTAACACTCGAATCGTGTTACTTTCAGGATTTCAAGGTAAGGAGATCTATTGATTTTAGTGTGTAAATTCGGGATTTACTAACCTTTGGCCAATATAGGGGAGGCCAAATCTTCGTATTCTTCCGGCTTTTGAGCGAGGTTTTAGACTAAGGGTTGTAGATCCGGATAGCAAGGATATTGACTAAGAGTGTAGTACTACGTGATATCAGGTGTGTAACTTTTCACACCATTAGACTGAATGCTAATATATATATATATATGTAATAAATCTGCTATACTCTGGTAATGCCGAAATCCCGGCATAACGTTTGAAAACCCGAGAAGGGTAAAAGCTAAATATCAGGTTAGTGATTTTTTCCATTCATCAGTGAATGTCTCTGTGAAAAATGATATGTTTTATATGTTGATTTCTATGTATGCTTGGGGCTGGGTGATTGTTGAAAAGGGGAAGTGGTCTGTTCTGGTGGCTTATGCCATTTCAGCCTGGTGACTCTGTCACAACTCTGTTTCTGGTGGCCTTTGCCATTTCAGCCTGGTGACTCTGTCACAACTTGACGATGAGCAGCTAACTGCAGCATGACTGCCATCAATGGTGTGTAGCGGTGTGGGTTGGTTGTAGAAATCCCCAATGGTGTGATCGGCAGGTAAGGGTGGTGTGTAGCGAATGGAAACCTAGGATTTGGGTTGGGCTTTGCATATTTTCATATATATTATATTCTGTTATATGTTCTATAGGGTTAAGGCCCAAATCTAATGGTGCATGAGGGTTGCACACTGAGTCTCGCGACTTACCCTATTATTTAACAATTTCAGGTAGCACATAGTGCATCGGACCGGGCTGGAGAGGAGTGTGAGGTGGCCATGCAAGAGAGTACATGATTCAGCAGAAGATTCTACTTAGAATATTGTTTTTAATATTTTTGATTAAGGATTTTAAATTTCGTTGTAATAAGGCCTTAGGCCACTAGACTATTATTTATGTTTTGGTTTTATGTTGGGCTTTTATTACTGGGCATTTAAATTTTATGTTTAAATTAAGCTAAGACATGTACAAAATTTTGGTTTTTATTTAAAATTCACCAAGGCATTTTATAACTTATATCTTATATGCCTTAATAAATTATTAAGTTTTCGATATAAATACTGAAAACCTGATAATTGTTTTCCAAAGTGCCACATCTTTTTATAAAACCGGGTTTGGGGTGTTACACCGTGTGCCCTCTGCACCGAAATTTTGAGAAACAGAATGCTCAGAATTGAGCACACGGACGTGTGTCTCAGCCCTCTGTGCCAAACGACCTAGAACACGGGCGTGTGTCTTGGCCAGGTGAAACCTGCACCTAATTCGAATTAAATTAATTAACCACACGGCCTAGCACACGGGTGTGTGGCATGGCCGTGTGGCGCAAGCCAGAGAGCACCCTAAATCGAACACGGCTTGTAGCACGGGTGTGTCCCAGGGTCACACGGGCGTGTCCCTTGGACCACACAGGCGTGTGAGCCCTGCACCTTACAAAAATTTTGTAGTTTTGTGAAAAATTCTTGGAGGTTCCGATTAAGTCTCGATTCGATTCTAATGCTCATATTGGGCCTCGAGGGCTCGATCAAGGGACATTATGGATGATCTTGGTAAATGAATAGTAAATTTACGTAGTCTAATAGAAAAATGTTCTGAATGTTTCGATAATGCTTCGAAACCCTGTTCCGGCGATGGGCACGGGTTAGGAGTGTTACACATCATCCATTCAGGATTTAGGTAAGTCACATTATAAACATCACAAGTAGATAAATCCATTAACAAATTTAAAATCTATTCTTCTTGGGTCCAGTTTGATATATTGTCAATCCTATCAATCATATATATGTCTCTATCTTCTGGGAGTCATCCGCTCCGATGCCCAAGACAAAGCATCTCCTCAATTAGACTTGATAGATGACATATTAGTGTTTCAATCGATTTGCTCATTTCTAATTAGACTAAGTGCAACACCCCCTACCCGTATCCATTGCTGGAATAAAGTATGAGGCATTACCGAGGAGTACGAAATACTCACAGACAATTTAAGCCATTTATCGCTCAAATACCGAAATTGACTATAAAAGTTTCTTTACACATATAGTGCACTTGAGGTGCACCATTCCATAATTATAATGAACACATTTATCAAACATATGTCATGTTTTTATATATATCATAGTCTCATATTTCCATATATCAATTACCATCATTTCCTCGTATTTCGACAAATACGTGTAACAATTCATAAACATGCAATTCACTAACCCTTCCTGCCAATCAGAATTTAAAGTGACAAATCACTTATTGAGCCCAATTTCAATGTTCACTACAATCTATCATATAAATTTGGATGTACGTATCCACCAATAAATTCCATGTACAGGTATCATCATCTCATATTTCCACATATATTACTTTGCACATTATGAACTCAAATAACATATACAAGACATACCAATGTATTTCAAATACGTTTTCATAATATTTCATTTAGAATTAAGATTATTTCATATTAGAACTCTTCTCATTAACTCATTTGGAATACCAATTCATACAGATAATAGACTCAAGGATGTACAAATATATAATCACAGATGAACTCATTCGTCAACCAAGTTCTACGTTCATGTCTCATCAACTCGTATTTCCTTATATCACATAATATATACCATGATTTCCATCCCCTTGATATTTTTCCATATTTATCCCGTTGAATTTCTTGGAATTTTCGATGGATTTTTAGAGGTACACTTTAGTGTACAAATCCAGATCCGTCAATTCATGTTCATGTGCGCACATTTCCATTTCAGAGAGCACACTCCCGCGAACCTCATCTTTACAGCGGGATTACCAGTCCAGGCTAAATCCCCTGTAATATAAACTCATAGAGTATTGTCGGGATTACCAGTCCAGGCTAAATCCCCTGCAACGACAATTACTCTAATGAGCTTGGATCTGAATTACCAGTCCAGGCTAAATTCAGACCCTAATTCGGATTACCCGTCCGGGCTAAATCCTTTTCACACATATTCTTCGGGAGGGCTAATCGGGATAGGATCACCCGTCCGGGCTAGACCCTTTTTACCGTCAATTCCTTTTCAGAGATCCATCGAATTTTCCTTTCATTCAACCGAGATTTCTTCCCCTTTTTATCAAATATATCAATGTTTCGCCAACTTTCATACAATGAACATTCAAATTATATTCATATCAATAACATACATTTCAAGCATTTAAGAATATAATTCAAGTTACATGAACTTACAATTCGATTTTTATACCATAAGGATAATCTTAGTTTCATAATAAATATTTGAAATAAAACATTATATCATTTCTACCTCAACGTTTATCAATTATAATCGAGCATGTCATCAATTTATACACAAGTCATTCATTTATTATTTTTCCTCCTCCTCCTCTCCATCCACATCCTTAGTATAAACAACACACTTGTATGTAACATTATCTATAATTTTCACTATTTACTTATGTGAATATTCAAGCTGTCCATCCGTGTCATAGTCACTAAATTATTTTTATCTTGAGCTAAAAAACTCCAAATTAAGATCCGTAAATTTTATTTGAAACTAAACTCACATGTATTCTTACCATAATATTTCCAGAATTTTTGGTGTGGCCAATTAGTACAATTTATTAGTTAAGTTCTCCCCTGTTACACAGTTCTACTGCTCTGACCTCTCTTCACTAAAAATCAATTATCTCATAGTACAATTTTCATATAGTGTTTCCAATTATTTCTAATGAAAATAGGCTCACTAAGGAATACAGACATATAAATTATAACTCATAATTCTTTTTGTAAAATGTTTAGTGAATTTCTAAAGTAAGAACAGGGGCTCACGAAGTTATTCTAAACCAGTCTTACCAAAATTTAAATATCTCAAAATGTCGACTTCCTTTACTTTCTATGTTTCTTTTATATGACAATAGACTCAACAAGCTTTAATTCTATATCTCACTCAACTTCTAATTCAATTTATACCATTTTTTATGATTTTTCAAAATTAGACAACTGCTGCTATCCAAAACTGCTTTAGTATAACATGTTGATTTCTATTTTGTCTCAAATTGTAACACCCCAAACCCGGCCCACGAGCCATGGCCGAATTCAGAATGCCACTGCGGAAAACGTTTGAAAAATATTTTGACTCATAAACTAAATCATGAAAGTTTGTTGTTGTTGATAAATCATTTCGTATTTAAAACTTTAAGTAAAACTTTGATGTTACAAATTCTTTGGTTAAAAACTTTATCATATATTTTAAAAGGAAAGTTGCTAAAAATAAAACATTTTCAGTTATTAATATAATTGACAATCCAACTTAAAACATAATAAAAATCCTTAAACACTTTAGGAGGCCCTTATTACAATAAATAAATACTTAAAATACTGAAACATAAATTGTATAAAGAAAATCCTCTTCTGCATGGGCCACCTCGTATCCTCTCCAACCCGGTCCAAGCTTTATGCATCACCTGCGATGTTTGGTAAAAATTGGGTGAGTCAAACAGACTCAGTGTATAGTTATTTCACATGTCTCCACATGTGGGCTTGGCCCATATCCACACAGTCCACATACATAAATATGCAACATGAAGCCCAACCCAACCTAGTGTCCATCCATTACACCTACCTTGGCAGACCTGCCGCCCAAGGCCGTGGCTAAGCCACCGATCACCTAAGTGACCCCACATGTCAATATCCAGAGGTGACTCAAGGTCATCCTCAATCCACGGTGATGCACACAGCTATCATCCACCAGGAGGTGGCACATAACCAACACCCCACCTTGATGAAGCACATAGCTAACATCAAGCGCCAATGTAGCACAAGGATAACATCAGACCACGTACATAATGTACACCCTGTCCTTCAATATTCATGTCCCAAATTCCCATGCATATATATAACATGACAAAAATATCATTTAATAGAGTATATAACACACGCTCATCACCATTTCACATATTCATTAGTGATCATTTAATATCATAAAGTACTGACCTGATTATTCGATCACCCACCATGGGTATCCACCATCTTAGCCCTTATTTCGGCTACCATTCACATCATATCACACATATATAACAACATACACACATAAACAATCAAGAGAACATTGTAATAACTACACACCTTTTTGGTACAGTCTACTCAATCCCAGAACCCACGTCTAAACGATTTGCACCCTTGCGATTGTTGAACTCTTTCCTACACAACCTAAGTCAGAATCGGCTAATATAATACCAAAATGGCCTATGGCCAAAAACTACATTTCACTTACCTCGCTTATCTAAATCCTGAATCACCACTGGTCTATGAAGTTGTCAAAATCCCTGAATGAAACCATATTAGAATCGTCCTTAAGCATAATCTTATGAAGAATGGCCCTTGGCCGAATATTATAGTTGCTTACCTTGAACACTTCAAATCCCGAAAGACTCCTTAGTGTTTCCTCCCTTCGACATCACGTTGCTTGAAGAGACTCAAAGAGAAAAAGGTTTCGGCTTCTAAAACTCACAACAAGATTCAGCTAAGCCTTTTAAATGATAGTTGCACATTCGGCTATGGCTCAAAATGGAGATGAAAATGAAAAGAAAATAAGGGCTTATAGGGTTCGACTATGGAAGAAATTGAACAAAGAAAAAGTTTTTAATATTGATGCATATTCGGTCAAATAAGAAAAAGAATGAAAGAGAAATGTCCCCTTTCCAAGGTAGTGATATTTCGGTACAAAAAAGAAAAGAAGAGTTTGAGAGGAAAAGAAGAAAAAGAGAATACCAATATGGTCAAAGAAATGATAGCCAAAACAAAAACAAAGTTTTCACCTAAAGCCAATGACACATTCGGCTAAGGAGAATAATTTTGGAGAAGAGGGAAAAAGATGCACAAAATGCCAAGAATTTGGCCAAATATCCTCCCCCTAATCCCATACTATATTTGGCCAATCCCCTCTTAGCCATCTATGCGTCCACATTCATGGTCAAAATGACCATAAAAATATTTCCAAAACATCACCCATACATCAAGCCTTATGTCCCCTTATCCTTCCATAACACCTTGATTCCATACCTTAACTAATAACTTGACTTATTCCCTTAGTTTACTATCCAAAAATGAAAAAGTCTATCCGACCATAATTAAAATTTGACCAACACATGCCATACAAAAACAAAAATAAAAGTCACCTTATTGTCATCCATGGGATTCGAACCTAAGACCATTAGTACACTCCACACTCCACTTGCCACTTTACCAATTAACTCCTTGTGTCTAAATCCTCCAACAAATTTTCTTAAGGCCTATCTTGACTAGCTCCCTTTAAGAATAAAAATCTAATATTTTTCTAAGGCATTCCCTTACATTCTAAAATTCTAAAAACCCTTAAAACTCATCCAAACACACACTAATCCCACTTACACTTGAATTATGCACTACACGCATAACCCCTAATTCTAGGATATTACACAAATTCCACATTTCATACAATTCAATCCTTGCTCAATTAACCCCTCAATTGAGCTAATTTTCTCATTTAATACTTTTCTCTATCATTTTAAACTACTTCATAACCTTTGAAAATCAGAATTTTAACACTAGGCCTTAATTTCAACTCTTTCACAATTAGGTCCTAAAACTAATTTTCATCAATTTTACTTGATAAAATCATCATATAACAAAATTAAAGCTTCAATTCAATATTTATCCATCATATTCTTCCAGCACTAATCCACATCAACTTTAAAAATTAGCCATAGAATCAAAAACTAATGACATAGTAAGTTGGACCCAATTGTAAAAGTCTAAAAACATAGAAATTTCAAGGAGAAAGCAAGAATTAAACTTACATGAAGCTTGAGTATGAAAACCAGCTTGAAACTCTCTCCCATGGCTATTTTTCAGCTGAAGAAAATGAAGAGAAATGAAGAGAATTCTAGATATTCCAATTTGGTCCCATTTTTATTTAACTAATTTTGGCAATTTTCCAATTTTGCCTTTAGTTCACCCATTTCCTGATTTTTCTCAGCTATTGCCGCCCAAAATATCTCCTTTGGCTTATTTTCACTTTAGGTCCTTCCTCATTTGACAATTAATCTATTTAATCATTCTAGCAACTTTTACACCTTTTTCAATTTAGTCCTTTTTATTTAATTAACCACCCAAACGTCAAAATTTTCTAACGAAATTTTAATAATAACTTATTGACATTCCGTAAATATTCATAAAAATACTTATGACTTGATTTATAACACCGAGATCTCGATACCTCTTTTTCTCGATTTCTTGACCAAATAAATTTTTATAAAACATAATTTACTATTTTAAAAATATTTTAGAAGCTACATTTGACTTGTAAATATTAAATAATATGGTCTACGAGTTCATTTGTCAGATTTGGTGGTCTCGAATCACTATTTCTGACACCACTGAAATTTGGGCTATTACAACTCTCCCCCTCTTTAAGAATTTTCGTCCTCGAAAATTCCTTCAGTGGAGAGATTCAAATATTTTTCACTACTTATACCTTTTCCAATGTCAATTCCTTACATGAAAATTAGAGAAATCTAGATACCAGAATCACCACGTTTCTATGATCAAACCAAGAGCATAATCATAACAGACATAGTTATCACAAGCTGAAGAACACACTTTAAAGATAAGCCATGATTAATAATTTACAATGTATGAATTATAGGAAAACCAAGATAAGGAAATTCAAGATACAATACCATACCAGAAATCTGAGAACATAACTAAAAAAAATAATAAATATACTAATGATTCCTCAGAGAAAGCCAGAAGAAAAACACTGCTTACCGACTCTGGACTTCCATCATAATAGAGTTAATATATTTTCAAATATTTATATATATGACAGAATAATATCCAATAAAAACAGAAGAATAGTCCAACACAATTTTTTTTTTTTTACCATCGACTTTATTCCAACATAATAAAATAGAATTCCGAAGAGATAAAGAAATACCGATCATAAACTGACCTGACCAACATGGCTTTCGTCTAACATCATAGTTAGCTAGCATTCTCATAACATAAGAACTCCATCAGAGCTGAACAATCACACACATATCTCTGAGGATAAAAGAATATATATAGAATACTCAGAAAGATCATCATATTCATCTCAACTATAACTATCACACACAAACATCTTTACTACTCAATTATTATTTCTCTAACTAATTCTGTCTTCATGTACCCCGTATCATTCCATTCACTAACGAAAACCAATTCAGGAAGAATCTTAGCAAACACATACTTTAGATTTCATACTCAATTGAGGCGAATAGTCGAGACTAACTTCTTCTTTATCCGTGACATTGCATAATCTGTGTAATCATTAAAATAATATGATATTTCTTCTAAAACTGAGTTCATTTGTCACATTATACTCAACTCTTTTTGCATTACTAATTATTCACCACTGAACTCTTTAGTTTCCCACTTATGAACTTATTCAACATAATTCTCGTGAACTTTCATCATAAAACAACACTGGTAAAGGGGTGAGGTCGTAAAGCCTCTAACTTGACTCTCATAAATACACACATATGATGTAGCATTCATCATCAACATAATATCATCATAATCACACAATTCACTCTAAGCAAATTTTCATACTTAGTTATGTTACACAAACGTTTCGATTATCTTATTTAAACAAGTGTACTTAAACATACATTCCATGAAATTTGAGTAAATTTACTCATAACACTCACTTAATCAAGCATGTTTGGCACATAATATCATATGAATACCAACATACATGGATGAGTTTATCAAAACATAGACTTCCGTTTCATTTCACTTTTCCACATTTCTCAACTTATGGTTATCTCATTAAGAACATTAACAGATGCATATCATGAACTTCTATTCATACCTTTCTATATTTCAACATATCGTAAGCACATTTACATCATCTCAATATCATTTTTAGCATTATCGACAATAGCTTGGTTAGAAGTCATTTCTAACTTAACAAAACAATTTCGTTAGAGCTGGGAGATATCACACTATCACAGTTCACATATGGCATGTATAGCTAGACTCATGCACACGCTATGTTAGTTCGAGAATCAACTAAACCATAGCTCTGATACCACTAAATGTAACACCCCCTACCCGTATCCATTGCTGGAATAAAGTATAAGGCATTACCGAGGAGTACGAAATACTCACAAACAATTTAAGCCATTTATCGCTCAAATACTGAAATTGACAATAAAAGTTTCTTTACACATATAGTGCACTTGAGGTGCACCATTCCATAATTATGAATGAACACATTTATCAAACATATGTCATGTTTTTATATATATCATAGTCTCATATTTCCATGTATCAATTACCATCATTTCCTCGTATTTCGACAAATACGTGTAACAATTCATAAACATGCAATTCACTAACCCTTCCTGCCAATCACAATTTAAAGTGACAAATCACTTATTGAGCCCAATTTCAATGTTCACTACAATCTATCATATAAATTTGGATGTACGTATCCAAGAATAAATTCCATGTACAGGTATCATCATCTCATATTTCCACATACATTACTTTGCACATTATGAACTCAAATAACATATACAAGACATACCAATGTATTTCAAATATGTTTTCATAATATTTCATTTAGAATTAAGATTATTTCATATTAGAACTCTTCTCATTAACTCATTTGGAATACCAATTCATACAGATAATAGACCCAAGGATGAACAAATATATAATCGCAAATGAACTCATTCGTCAACCAAGTTCTACGTTCATGTCTCATCAACTCGTATTTCCTTATATCACATAATATATACCATGATTTTCATTCCCTTGATATTTTTCCATATTTATCCCGTTGAATTTCTTGGAATTTTCGATGGATTTTCATAGGTACACTTTAGTGTACAAATCCAAGTCCGTCAATTCATGTTCATGTGCGCACATTTCCATTTCAGAGAGCACACTCCCGCGAACCTCATCCTTACAGTGGGATTACCAGTCCAAGCTAAATCCTCTGCAACGACAATTACTCTAATGAGCTTGGATCTGAATTACCAGTCCAGGCTAAATTAAGACACTAATTCGGATTACCCGTCCGGGCTAAATCCATTTTCCACATATTCTTCAGGAGGGCTATATCAGGATCACCCGTCCTGGCTAGATCCTTTTCACACATATTCTTCGGGAGGGCTAATCGGGATAGGATCACCCGTCCGGGCTAGACCCTTTTTACCGTCAATTCCTTTTCAGAGATCCATCGAATTTTCCTTTCATTCAACCGGGATTTCTTCCCCTTTTTATCAAATATATCAATGTTTCGCCAACTTTCATACAAGGAACATTCAAATTATATTCATATCAATAACATACATTTCAAGCATTTAAGAATATAAGTCAAGTTACATGAACTTACAATTCAATTTTTATACCATAACGATAATCTTAGTTTCATAATAAATATTTGAAATAAAATATTATATCATTTCTACCTCAACGTTTATCAATTATAATCGAGCATGTGATCAATTTATACACAAGTCATTCATTTATTATTTTTCCTCCTCCTCCTCTCCATCCACATCCTTAGTATAAACAACACACGTGTAAGTAACATTATCTATAATTTTCACTATTTACTTATGTGAATATTCAAGCTGTCCATCCATGTCATAGTCACTAAATTATTTTTATCTTGAGCTACAGAACTCCAAATTAAGATCCGTAAATTTTATTTGAAACTAGACTCATATGTCTTCTTAGCATAATATTTCCAGAATTTTTAGTGTGGCCAATTAGTACAGTTTATTAGTTAAGTTCTCCCCTGTTACACAGTTCTACAACTCTGACCTCTCTTCACTAAAAATAAATTATCTCATAGTAAACTTTTCATATAGTGCTTTTGATTATTTCTAATGAAAATAGTCTCACTAAGGAATACATACATATAAATTATAACTCATAATTATTTTTGTAAAATGTTTAGTGAATTTATAAAGTAAGAACAGGGGCTCACGAAGTTATTCTAAACCGATCTTACCAAAATTTAAATATCTCAAAATGTAGACTTCCTTTTCTTGCTCTATTTCTTTTATATGAAAATAGACTCAGCAAGCTTTAATTCCATATCTCACTCAACGTCTAATTCAATTTATACCATTTTTGAAGATTTTTCAAAATTAGACAACTGCTGCTGTCCAAAACTGCTTTAGTATAACATGTTGATTTCTATTTTGTCTCAAATTCCACATTTCATACAATTCAATCCTTGCTCAATTAACCCCTCAATTGAGCTAATTTTCTCATTTAATACTTTTCTCTATCATTTTAAACTACTTCATAACCTTTGAAAATCAGAATTTTAACACTAGGCCTTAATTTCAACTCTTTCACAATTAGGTCCTAAAACTAATTTTCATTAATTTTACTTGATAAAATCATCATATAACAAAATTAAAGCTTCAATTCAATATTCATCCATCATATTCTTCCAGCACTAATCCACATCAACTTTAAAAATTAGCCATAGAATCAAAAACTAATGACATAGTAAGTTAGACCCAATTGTAAAAGTCTAAAAACATAGAAATTTCAAGGAGAAAGCAGGAATTAAACTTACATGAAGCTTGAGTATGAAAACCAGCTTGAAACTCTCTCCCATGGCTATTTTTCAGCTGAAGAAAATGAAGAGAAATGAAGAGAATTCTAGATATTCCAATTTGGTCCCATTTTTATTTAACTAATTTTGGCAATTTTCCAATTTTGCCCTTATTTCACCCATTTCCTGATTTTTCTCAGCTATTGCTGCCCAAAATATCTCCTTTGGCTTATTTACACTTTAGGTCCTTCCTCATTTGACAATTAATCTATTTAATCCTTCTAGCAACTTTTACACATTTTTCAATTTAGTCCTTTTTATTTAATTAACCACCCAAACGTCAAAATTTTCTAACGAAATTTTAATACTAACTTATTGACATTCCGTAAATATTCATAAAAATACTTATGACTCGATTTATAACACCGAGATCTCGATACCTCTTTTTCTCGATTTCTTGACCAAATAAATCTTTATAAAACATAATTTACTATTTTAAAAATATTTTAAAAGCTACATTTGACTTGTAAATATTAAATAATATGGTCTACGAGTTCATTTGTCAGATTTGGTGGTCTCGAATCACTATTTTTTACACCACTGAAATTTGGGCTATTACACTAAGGACATGTTTATGTTCGTCTACTAACATAAGTTGTCTTTACGTATAAGATTCGACCACATAATATTGCTTAGTATTAGTTTAAACATTAGACAACCAATGAGCAACATTTGCTTCCATTTTTCTTTGCTTGCAAAAATCATATGAGGACAACCATACAAAGTTTATTAATGTAATCCATGAATTTGTTTTATTATTCAAATTGTTTAAAAAAAAATACTAGTTTACAAACGAATATACTACACTCAAGGCACTGGATCCAAGAATTTGAGCAAGAATTGGTTGGGTTGGCTAAAACAGTGCAACATATTAATCACTATAGCCTCAACTACATACTTGAATATAGACTCATGACATCACTACAACAACACTGAATTAGCAAATTATAGGGATTTGATTTTCAACTTGAGTACAAGGCAATAAGCCTAAACAAGGTTTTTGATACACTTTCTCATCGTTACGAAATTGTGGGACTAGTATGTGCAATTTAGTTAACCTCGTGTTATTGTTTGATACGATTCAACTAGAAATTCAAAATACTATAGATTTGCAACAATTGCGTGAACAAATTGAGAAAGGAGAATTGTGTGACTTATGGTCAGTGCATGGAGGGTTGATCTTATACAAGGAACATGTTTATCTATTATTATTTTCTTCACTAATTTCCTTTGTAATACCCTTATCCAGTCTGGTCGTCGAACCCGAGCTATGAAATGCTACAGTCATAACTGAAACAGTACGCTTTCAATTCATATTATTTCAAATAAACATGGAATACATCATAAATATACAAATAATACTCAAATTAAACATAATTCATACAATCATAGTCAATTCATTTTGTAATTACCAAATACAACATTTCTCTAGCCTTATAGGAGCTTATGTATGCTCCAGTATTACCCATGTAATACCTCAAAATTTTCAATACAACAATTGTATTGTTCCAATAATGTACATGATAAATTTATCAAGAAAATGGATTGAGTGTATTGAAATTTGGTTTGGCAAAGAAAAAAGTAAAAGAAGAAAGTAAAATAAAATAATTTATAATTCAGTGAAAGTTAGAGGAGTAAAAGTGAAAATGGATGACATTCTATTATGCAATTTCAGTACATATATTCAGTTAAGATATTAACATGTCTAGTACAGATATCATTCAGTCAATTTCACACATTTAGGGGTCTAAGTAGCGCTTACCGATCCTACAGTAGGTTTACAGTCGACTTGGGCGACCCGTGCAACCTTAAAAACATTTCAGTAAAAATAGGCCCACACACCCATGTGATCTGCCCGTGTGGGCCCACACGCCGTGTGCCCCACTCGATCCAAATTGGCATTGGCCGTGTGATCCATTTTTAAAGTAACCCATGCTAGCTCAGTACTCATATATGTTTTCACTATTTACTTATATGTTCATTCAAAGCTGTCTACTTGAGTCATTGTCACTAAATTATTTATATCTTGAGCTACAAAATTCCAAATTAAGATTTGCTTGAAGTTTTTGAAACTAGACTCAAATACCTTTCTACCATAAAATTTTTAGAATTTATAGTTTATCAAATAAGTACAGTAAAATCTTTAAAGTTATCCCTATTCTGCTGTTTGACAGCCTCATCCTTTCATTACTAAAAATTATTTATCTCTTAGTACGGAATTTAGATGATGTTTCCGTTTGTTTTTATTAAACATATAAATTTAAGCCCCTAATTATTTTTTACAATTTTTGATGATTTTCCTAAATCAAAAAAGGGTAACCCGAAATCATTCTGACATTTTCACACAATATTTATTATATCTCATGATTTACAATTTCATTGCTTATACTGTTTCTTCCATAAAAAACTAGACTCAATAAAATTTAATTTCATATTTTATTCAACCTCTAACTCAATTCCCACTATTTTTGATGATTTTTCAAAGTTAGACTACTGTTGCTGTCCAAAATTATTTTAGTGCAAAATATTGATTTCCAAGTTTATAACACCCTTATTTCCTTTCTCTACAATTTTTCGCATCATTTTCTCTTATTTCTCTTATTTCTCGACAGCAAGCAATTTTGGCTTTTTGCCAAATCCCCTTTTTTGTGTTTCAGGTACACACCTGGTATCGTTTCTGATGCGTAAGCACTCCCAAGCCTCCAGAACCTAAAAATCGACCAACATATATCTAGATTAATCACTTAATTTGTTTTTAATCAACCAATTTTGGAAGGAACTCGACTAAAACCTAGAAAAACCCTTACCTCGCTTGAGTAACCACGACTTTGCACAATCATAGTGTCGATTCAAAACTTCCAGCCCCTTTATTAACTCCTAAACACCAAAAAGGAATTCCCCTTTTAGATATGATTAACAATAAACAAAATCGTTACTTACCGAACACGCGCAACCAACGATGAACAACAAAACCAATTGGAAAAAAAAAAGAAAGACATGGAAGGGGAAAAAATAATGGAAATTTCGGCAGTAACTAGAGGAAAGAATTGGCAAAGGAGAAAGAAGAAGAAGAAGAAGAAGACGTTAGAAAAAGTTTGGGGAATTGGAAAGAAAACCGAAACTCTACTCTTTTTTTTTTTTGCAACAAAAAGATAATCAGATTATTTTCTGATAACCTTTCCCCAATTATCTTCTAAAATCACTCCCTATTAACCCACTAAAACACAACTACTCAGAATTTTGCCCCAACACAACTCTTAGCCTAAATTGGAGCAAAAATACTGCCTCCACACCATCATAGAGAATCGAACACAGGACCTCTAACACTCCAACACTCCACTTAATCACCAAACCAGCAGCCCCATTTTTGATATAAACTTACCAACAATTAAACTTAAGCCCTTTGCACAAGGTTAAGGCTTTATTTATAAAAATACCAAAATTTACCCAAGTAAGGCTTGAACTTAGGACCTCACACATACACTCAGAACACATAACCACTAAAGCAGATAGACATTGTGTGTCACACATACACAAAATCAAAAATTAAAATTTTGGGGCGTTACATAAATCACTTGTTATTGATTATAATTGTTGGTTGAATGCAAAGGTAAATGTTGTGTGACTAATTCGATGAAAAAGATATAGAAAGATTAAATTGAAAATAAGATAAAATATGAAACAGGACCTTTTTAAGAATGATGAAAGTTTCTAGCTTATAATAATGATAACTGAAATGAGATACCGATTAGTTAAAACATCAAATAATTTAATCATAAGGACTAAATTGATTAAACTAAAATATTTTGAAGTAGTAGACTATTTTATAAAATTCAAAATTTATGGGAGAGTTTATGTGATGTACTAAATAAATTTCACATTAAATAAATCAAAAAGAAAATATTTGCTATTTTAGGGATTGAATTGTAAAAAAGGGAGTCAAGGTCTAATATGTAAAACAATGAAAATTGGACTGGTGGGATAGTTCTGAAAAGTATAAAACTAAAATTAGAGTAAATTGATTACATATCTGCTTAGTTGAATTATTAGAGAAATACTAAACTAATAAATAATAAATGATTTGGTTTAAAATTATTTAATAAAAATTTGATTAATAATTTATTAATGGGATAGAAATACAAAATGGAACATCAATGTTCGACCAAGCATGGAAAATACAATAAAATAGAAACTCTAAGTTAAAAAAATTACTGAAATATGATTATTATATGGAATAAAGTTCACGTGGTTTGATTATAGAGAATAATATTAGAATTTAAAGAAATGGTAAAGTAATTAGGGAAATAGAATTGTTAAATTGGAAATCAATTATTTTTATGAAGAAGGAAGGAAATAAATGAATTTATTTTGATATGGATTAATTTGGGAGAAATAGAATATTGTTGGAAATATTATTGAGTTGGTTAATTTATATAAAAATTGAGACGTTCTCTTATTTAGACCTGTTTACGAATTTGATAAGGGGTGTTACATATACAATATTAAAATCCATGAATTCTCATATAAATTTACGTATATAAAGGATGTGGAATAGAAATGTAGAAGAAGAGTAAAAATAGTAGAAGAGTATGACACTAAGAAATTGTTATATAATGTATGAATGGTCTCATTTGTAGTACTTTGATTGTTGTAAAATTTTATAATTTGATTTAAAATCATACGGTGTTGTAATTTGAAAGTAGATGCATATGAATAATAGTAATTTATATGGTATAGTAATTAAATTGCAGAAATGTGTAAATGTAGTATTTTAGTAGAATTGTATGATATGAAGAGTTTGCAAATAGATCCTAAGTGGTCTATAAACTATTGAAAGAGCTAACGATAGCTCGAGTAAAAGTTGGAATGAAATCGAAAATTTATATTAATTGTAAATCGTACTATTACTTTGGTTAGGAAGAGTTTTTGAACTAAATTCCTTTGAAGTTGCTTCGGCAACGAGTGTAACATTCTGAAGCTCGAACCCAACATGTGGATCGGGTATGAGGGTGTTACAGCCCAGAATTTAACTAGGACTAATTTGAAACATTTCAAAAATTACAAATCAATTACATCATAAATAAATCCTTCAAATATTCAATTATGTCATAAACTCTCAAATATTATGATATACAATAAGATTCGAGTCTTAATCAAGCTTACGAAAACTCTTAAGTTGTCCGAGCACAAGTAATGATCAATTTGAAACATTTTCAAAAGATAAGGACATTCATGAAAATCAGGGAACACAACTGTGTGTCCAGGCTGTGTAACTCTCTAAAGTCGTGTGGGTCAAAAAAACCATAATTTTCATCCAGTAGTCACACGGTAGTATGGCTTGGCCGTATAACATACTGAAGCCATGTGAAAAATAATTGACCAAATCGACAATACTCACACAGGCGTGTGGCCAACCCGTGTAGTGCAAGAATAGGTCATTTGGTATTTGTTCAAAGTAACCACTCAAGTCATCAGATAGGTGCACTTATCCAACATGATAACATGTTCAAAACACTTAAAATTCATGCCAAAACATATCATATATCATTTCCCTTAAACATCTAATCAATATGCCACATATGGCACCAAAACAAAACAAGATTAAATGTTCTACTTCATGTAACATCCCAAAATTGGGCCTAGTAGAATTGGGCCGATTGGGCCATGGGCTTTAGGAAAAATTTGTATGGCATCTAGTTATTTGTGTTAGCTCGGGTATGAATTTTTGTGTGCTTAGTATATTTGTGTGAAGGCTTGGAAATATTAAGAAGCTAGAATAAATTTTAGTATGGTTTATTTAATGAAGTAGGATTAAGTGAGCTTGACACTTAAGTTAATTAAGTGTTCATTTAAAGCATAAGAGGAGTAAGTGGCAAGTTGGTTAAGGCTCTTGAAAGGTTGCTTGAGGTTAGTGGTTCGAGTAGCATGTTTAGCATTTTGAGGTTTTTATTTCATGATAGCATTAATGGCCGGTCAACCTATGTTTATGATAGGTGGACTAATAACTTTTGGTAAGTTGAATTTATTTTTAAGGAAAGCATGGGAAAAGGGATAAGATTCCTAAGGTTATGGAAGGATATCTTGAAGTTATGGTATTAAGAGGGGACAAAGGCATGAAGGGTGGAATGTGTTTTGGAAAGAAATCCTATGCCTTAATGCTTGAATGTGGACGGCAATGTGGCTAAGGGGGGATTTGACCGAATATGCTAGTTGTTGGTAAGGCTTAGGAGTTGTTTTGGTCATTTCTAGCATTTGGTGCAAAAGTTTGCAAAACACTCTCTCTCAAACTCTTTGCTTTTTGGCCGAATTTTACCTTTTGTTAAGCCTAATACTTTTTGACCATTTGGTCATTTTTGGCTCATTTTCTATTTTCTCCTTTTCATTCTCTCAAAACCGAAACTTGCATCAACATCTTGTTCTCCTATTTGTTTTGCTTAAACATAAAAAACCTCCTATACACTTTTCTTTGCCGAAACTCTATTTCTTTTCCATTATTTTCTTTTTATCCCATAGCCGAATATACCTCTTTGTTGTGCCGAAAATCTTCTTCTCCTATCTTGATCAACTTTGGCCGAATATTGAAGGTAACATAGTTTTCCTCGGGACTACTCTAGCAATCGGTATTGGTAAGGTGGTAAGGGTTTATTTCAAAGGATTATTCTTTTAAGTTTTCGTTTAAACCGAAGGCTAATAACCTTAATGATGATGGTTGATTGTAGGGAAGTGAGGCCAATTCATTTAGGAGTGTGTTGGCTAGTGTTCGAAGGCTTTTAGGTAAGATTTTGGGTTCACAAGGAACCCTTCTCAATTATTTTGGTTTGGCCGAATAGGCCATGGCACTAATGTCCATTTTTGGCCGAATATAGGGGCAAGAATACTTGTGTGGCTGATTTGTTTATTCGGGATTTAGAACTCTTGTTGGTACCAGGTGTGTACATACACATCTTATAACTTTTTAATATGCTAAGTGTTATAATATGCCTAATCCGTTTGTGTAGACATGGATGTAATACCATCATGGTATTAACAAAGACTCGGGTAAGTCTTTATTGCTTTGAGATTATTATTTGATGCTTTTGGGAAGCATGACACATTTGGTATGTGTATTATTGGATATATGGCAATGATAAATTTATTAATGTTGTTAAAATAAACCTTTTTGCATGATTTCAGTAAATATACATAATTGTTTGATATGGGTTGATGAGTGGAGGGGGCAGTGATATTCGTGTCGATGGACACCAGTGTTTTGGTAACACATTGTGACTACGGTCACCAGAGGTTTGGTACCTCCAGAGGTTTGGCACCTCATAGCGACTTGTCCCTGTGGTTAATTCCACCGTGGGTTGGCCCCACTTTGAGATATGGGATCGTCTGCCAGTGATTTGGTATCACACGATGGGTTGGCCCCATCATTCGATTTGTGTCTTCGGACACCAGAGATTTGGTATCTCCAGTGATTTGGCATCACAATTGTGACTATATGTCACCAGTGTTTTGGTAACACAATTGTGTGTTTGGACACCAGTGGTTTGGTACCACACGGGGTAGAAAAAGGCGTTTGGATGGTTAGGTTGGGTGCATTTTAAACTTATGCATGTTAATTGGTTATGATTTGTGTATGTTATTGTACTAAATCGGGGAAGGGTTACACATTGAGTCTTGGTGACTCACCTTCTCCTTTAATTTTTTTTTTCAGGTGACTCGTAGATCGCGGGTGAGGAGCCGGATGGACTCGAGGTGGCCATGCAGTGGAGATTTTTAATAAATGAATTTTGGATTTTATCTATCTTTCGTTTGGGTTTATGTTGCTTAATTGTAATAAGGCCTCCTAGGATGATTTTATTATTGCTGCATGTTTGAATGTTTGGTTTAAACTACTTGATGATGTTAAAACGGTTGCACATGTTTTCTCAAATTAAACGCAAAATGTTTTTAAATTACTATCGAGTACATTTGAAATTTTTAAACAACTCGACTCAACAAATATTTTTTTTAAGTGTGGTTTTTAACAAAGAAAATTCAAATTGAAAGGCATTTCGACTAATTTCAAAATCGGTTTTAAAATGATTTTCAAAATGTTTTCTCTGTAGCAAACCAAATTCGGTCACATTGTTTGGGCCGGGTTTGGGGTGTTACAAAATTGGTATCAGAGCCCAGTTCAAAGCTCGGCTGTGGGGGCCCAAGGCCCAAAAATGTTTTTGGTAGGCCTTTTTGAAATATTTGGTTTTGAATAAGCGTGGCACCGAGTCTCCGGCACCGATCTGCCCTGGTAAGTATCTCTGACTTTTTGTATGAATTATTTACTGTAGAAGGGTAGGAAGCATGGGACGTAGATAGCGATAAGTATTTTAAACTTTAGGACTAGTTTACCCCAACAAAATTCATAAGACTTTAATGGCCTAATTAAACAAACCCGTGACCAAGTCGCCGAGTTAGGGTGTGGTAACCTTGGTACGCATGTCTAGGATTGGATCCGGAAGAGCTTGGTACTTAAGCAGTCCTCGTGACTCACCTCCTCTTCGCGGGATTCCTACCTGGTGCGTAGCTTCGGTTCACCCTAACCAAGAGGACTCGGTCATATGCAAAACCCTAAATAAAACCCGAAAGGGACTAGTCATGTTTTAAGGAAAACTTTGGTTTTAAAATCACTAAATTATCTCTTTTAGATAGTAGGACAAATTTATCTTCGAAAATTTTCAAATAATCTCGGTTTACCAAAATGCCCCTAGTGGCAAAATTACGAAAATACCCTTGGTTTCTAAAATTTCCATATTACCCCAATTTTGATCAAATTTTTATTTTACAAAAGTACTCAAAAATGTTGTATTTCAAAATAATACCTTGAATTTGGAAATTTACAAAATTACCCCCGATTGACAAAATTACCAAAATACCCCTGGTTTTCAAAATTTTGTCATATCTTCAAATTGAGAATTTCTCAAAAAAAATACCCTCAGTTCTAAAAATCACAAGATGTTTTGATTTATTAGAGTTTTAAAATTTTCTTCGGTTTATTACAAAAATACCCTGTAGGAAAAATGACGAAAATACCCCTGGGTTAGAAACGGACAGAATTGTCTGAAGAGTGATAGGTATGAAAGGTATTAGGGAATGGATGTACTTTTCTGTGTAAACTAGGATAGAAGACTTAAAACCTTGTTTGATCGAAAGAATTCCTATTAAACTCTTTTCATAAAATTTCTTCGTGGATAATCAAGTGAAACATGTACTAATTCATAAAAATTTCCTAATCAGATTAAAGCGCGATAGTTAGAATGAGCTTTAGAGGACGTGGCCGTCGTGGACGCGGAAGGGGTAGGATGACCGTGTCAGAACCTGTCGGGTCGGGTCAGGGATCTGAGAACGAGATACCACCACCACCCCCAACCTTTGGAGCTGAGGAGTAGGACCAGACGGGTGATGACGCTGTGTCACAAGCGATGCTACGGGTTCTGGAAAGGGTAGCTGGAATTGGAGGAGGTGGAGGAGCTCGGAAGTCGGTACCTGAGAGACTTAGAGCTAACGGAGCTGAATTTTTCCGAGGTGTGTCTGGTGTAGCGCCCAATACGGCTGAGTATTGGCTAGAATCGACCGAAAGAATCATGGATGAGATAGATTTGACAAATGAGGAGAAACTGAAAGGAGCGGTGTCGCTTCTCAAGGATGAGTCCTATCGATGGTGGCTCACGGTTCGAGATGGTGCTACGGCAGATGATCTTACTTGAGAGTATTTCAAAATTTCTTATCAGAAGAAGTATGTTGGCTCTAGTTACATTGATGCACAGAGGAAAGCTTTTCTGGGGTTAGTACAAGGAAATAAGTCTGTGTCGGAGTATGAGGCGGAATTCTTGACGTTAAGCCGTTATGCTCAGGGAATTGTGTCAACGGAGCATGATCGTTGTGTTCGCTTTGAAGACGGACTTAGGGATGAGTTAAGGTTGCTGATTGCTCCACAGCAGGAGCGTGAGTTTGCTGTCTTGGTGGAGAAGACCAAGGTAGTCGAAGGAGTCAAGGAGTCCGCAAGGCAAAGTTATGATAGGAATAAGCATAAGAGAGGTTTTGAATCATCTGGGTCGGACGAAGATTCTCAAAAAAGGGTTAGGCAGAATGGGCCGAATCAGTCTGGAAGGCCTGTTACTGCTAATCAGGGTCCAGTACGGTGTAACGGATGCGGAAAGCTTCATTGGGGCGAATGTTGGACCGGAGGGAAAGGATGTTTCGAGTGTGGTTCGTTGGATCATCGTGTGAGAGACTGTCCACGTAAGCAAGCTAGGAATCAGTCTGAAGGTCAAGGTCATGCTCAGTTCAGAAAGGAGGGACCGCCAACGCAGAAGGGTCGTGATAATGGTAGAGGCGGTAATGGCTCTGGTCGAGGTCGCGGAGCAGCTGGCAGAGGTGTTGGCAACACTGAGGCTAGGCAGCCTGGTTTGGTGTATGCTGTGAGGCGTCATGAGGAGGGTGACGCACCGGACGTCTTCACCAGTATGTTCTTGATCATTGGATTTCTATATACCGCTTTGATTATTAGTAGTGTTATTAAGATCAGAGTGCGCAGCAAGAGCGTAGTGTGGTGAGTTAGACTATACGATTGATCGTTAGTAAGTAATTTCGGGGACGAAATTATTTTTAAGGAGGGTAGAACTGTAATATCCCAAAATTGGGCCTAGTAGAATTGGGCCGATTGGGCCATGGGCTTTAGGAAAAATTTGTATGGCATCTAGTTATTTGTGTTAGCTCGGGTATGAATTTTTGTGTGCTTAGTATATTTGTGTGAAGGCTTGGAAATATTAGGAAGCTAGAATAAATTTTAGTATGGTTTATTTAATGAAGTAGGATTAAGTGAGCTTGACACTTAAGTTAATTAAGTGTTCATTTAAAGCATAAGAGGAGTAAGTGGCAAGTTGGTTAAGGCTCTTGAAAGGTTGCTTGAGGTTAGTGGTTCGAGTAGCATGTTTAGCATTTTGAGGTTTTTATTTCATGATAGCATTAATGGCCGGTCAACCTATGTTTATGATAGGTGGACTAATAACTTTTGGTAAGTTGAATTTATTTTTAAGGAAAGCATGGGAAAAGGGATAAGATTCCTAAGGTTATGGAAGGATATCTTGAAGTTATGGTATTAAGAGGGGACAAAGGCATGAAGGGTGGAATGTGTTTTGGAAAGAAATCCTATGCCTTAATGCTTGAATGTGGACGGCAATGTGGCTAAGGGGGGGATTTGACCGAATATGCTAGTTGTTGGTAAGGCTTAGGAGTTGTTTTGGTCATTTCTAGCATTTGGTGCAAAAGTTTGCAAAACACTCTCTCTCAAACTCTTTTCTTTTTGGCCGAATTTTACCTTTTGTTAAGCCTAATACTTTTTGACCATTTGGTCATTTTTGGCTCATTTTCTATTTTCTCCTTTTCATTCTCTCAAAATCGAAACTTGCATCAACATCTTGTTCTCCTATTTGTTTTGCTTAAACATCAAAAACCTCCTATACACTTTTCTTTGCCGAAACTCTATTTCTTTTCCATTATTTTCTTTTTGTCCCATAGCCGAATATACCTCTTTGTTGTGCCGAAAATCTTCTTCTCCTATCTTGATCAACTTTGGCCGAATATTGAAGGTAACATAGTTTTCCTCGGGACTACTCTAGCAATCGGTTTTGGTAAGGTGGTAAGGGTTTATTTCAAAGGATTATTCTTTTAAGTTTTCGTTTAAACCGAAGGCTAATAACCTTAATGGTGATGGTTGATTGTAGGGAAGTGAGGCCGATTCATTTAGGAGTGTGTTGGCTAGTGTTCGAAGGCTTTTAGGTAAGATTTTGGGTTCACAAGGAACCCTTCTCAATTATTTTGGTTTGGCCGAATAGGCCATGGCACTAATGTCCATTTTTGGCCGAATATAGGGGCAAGACTACTTGTGTGGCCGATTTGTTTATTCGGGATTTAGAACTCTTGTTGGTACCAGGTGTGTACATACACATCTTATAACTTTTTAATATGCTAAGTGTTATAATATGCCTAATCCGTTTGTGTAGACATGGATGTAATACCATCATGGTATTAACAAAGACTCGGGTAAGTCTTTATTGCTTTGAGATTATTATTTGATGCTTTTGGGAAGCATGACACATTTGGTATGTGTATTATTGGATATATGGCAATGATAAATTTATTAATGTTGTTAAAATAAACCTTTTTGCATGATTTCAGTAAATATACATAATTGTTTGATATGGGTTGATGAGTGGAGGGGGCAGTGATATTCGTGTCGACGGACACCAGTGTTTTGGTAACACATTGTGACTACGGTCACCAGAGGTTTGGTACCTCCAGAGGTTTGGCACCTCATAGCGACTTGTCCCTGTGGTTAATTCCACCGTGGGTTGGCCCCACTTTGAGATATGGGATCGTCTGCCAGTGATTTGGTATCACACGATGGGTTGGCCCCATCATTCGATTTGTGTCTTCGGACACCAGAGATTTGGTATCTCCAGTGATTTGGCATCACAATTGTGACTATATGTCACCAGTGTTTTGGTAACACAATTGTGTGTTTGGACACCAGTGGTTTGGTACCACACGGGGTAGAAAAAGGCGTTTGGATGGTTAGGTTGGGTGCATTTTAAACTTATGCATGTTAATTGGTTATGATTTGTGTATGTTATTGTACTAAATCGGGGAAGGGTTACACATTGAGTCTTGGTGACTCACCTTCTCCTTTAATTTTTTTTTCAGGTGACTCGTAGATCGCGGGTGAGGAGCCGGATGGACTCGAGGTGGCCATGCAGTGGAGATTTTTAATAAATGAATTTTGGATTTTATCTATCTTTCGTTTGGGTTTATGTTGCTTAATTGTAATAAGGCCTCCTAGGATGATTTTATTATTGCTGCATGTTTGAATGTTTGGTTTAAACTACTTGATGATGTTAAAACGGTTGCACATGTTTTCTCAAATTAAACGCAAAATGTTTTTAAATTACTATCGAGTACATTTGAAATTTTTAAACAACTCGACTCAACAAATATTTTTTTTAAGTGTGGTTTTTAACAAAGAAAATTCAAATTGAAAGGCATTTCGACTAATTTCAAAATCGGTTTTAAAATGATTTTCAAAATGTTTTCTCTGTACCAAACCAAATTCGGTCATATTGTTTGGGCCGGGTTTGGGGTGTTACACTTCATGTCATTCAAGCTACTTTACAATTCCAAACCATTCATCCATTTCATGCAATCAAACTAGTTTAAAATACTTAATTCACTTTGATTATTCTAACCTTACGTAACATGATACCAACTTACAAGCATAACAAATTAGCATTTCCATAAGAATTTATGCTCAAAATGCCTCAAAACGTACGTTACATTATAAACTTCTAGACACTCCTAAGTACATGCCACATATAATCGGGTTCAAATGATCAAAAGTCTACCAAATCAAGAGATAGTGTGAGATCCTTGAGGATTTGATCGACACATTTCGAACATCCAAAGTCTACAAGGGAAAAAAAGTATGACAGAGTAAGTATTATGAAATACTTAGTAAGCTCAAACAATATAAACAATTAACTTACATTCACCATTCAATAGACAAAATAAAAATAATGTAAAATCAAGTTCACCTAACATGGCATAACACAACAACATTAAGGTGAGTTTGACTCATAGTTGATCACATAACATTTCAATTACAAGCATAAGTTTGATATCATTTACATTCAATTTAACCACCATTAAATCATATGGAAATATACTCAATCATTGCCCTTAATCTCTCCATTGCACCACTTAGGATCAATAGACATAATTCAAATTGTTCAACTTCCACATTTTTGTATCATTAGTGTTACCTGATGAAACATCGTAAAAGAACTCGAATACACTAATTCTAATCACATCTGATGCTAGCCCGAGCTAAAAATATTCACTTGTGTCAGGTTACCTGTCCAGGCTAAACCTTTTGTCCAAAAATCAAATATTTTAGCCAAAGATGTAAATATACATGTCAGGTTAACCGTTCAGGCTAAACCTTTAAAATGACATAAGGTTCCTCATCTAAGCTAAACCTATGTCACATGTATCTTCGAGTTCGTAACAAATGTTGGATCTCGAAATCATCAAAAATCAATCTGTAACCATGTGTATGTGACTGCCTCTGGACATACCAACTTCTATAGTAGAACTTCTGCACAAAAGATGTGAACAAACGGTATCCACAAGTATACGGGTCAGGCTGTAATATAGTTACAACAGAGTAGGTAAGTACTCTGAGAATCGTACCCAAGGGAGGCGAGCACTAAATTAATTTTAATTTAAACATAAATAGATCTAATTAGTATATTAGTTAAATTATATTATGAAATATTAAAAGAAGGGTTTTAATAAACTATAGTAAGAATCATAAAATTAAATTAAATAAATGAAAAGTAAGAATTCAAATAAAGAAATATG
The DNA here is from genome assembly GCA_005393395.2 of Gossypium australe. Taxonomy (NCBI): domain Eukaryota; kingdom Viridiplantae; phylum Streptophyta; class Magnoliopsida; order Malvales; family Malvaceae; genus Gossypium; species Gossypium australe. The sequence goes on from CM016618.1 coordinate 37,396,648, forward strand.
TATCAAATTTGGGCATTGATAATTTAGCTTATATCGTCTCGAGTTTTCTTGTTCAATCAACTAGTCAATACCCCAGCAGGATCTTTCGATATGTCCATTGAAGTATTGAGTCGACAAGTGTAACATCCCGAAACTGGGCCTAGTAGGATTGGGCCCAATGGGCCTTGGGAGTAGTAGCGTTTAAAATTTTTAGGAATAAGAGAACGGCTCTAATGCTAGTTGGACCTATTAGGTGAGTGATTTTGGAAGGTTAAAGGGCTTCTATGAAGTCTCAGGATCAAACTTTGGCTTTAGGGAAATTTTGGTTTTAGGTGGAAAAAACCCTGGGAGTAGTAGGTAGGCTTTAAGAATAAAATGTGGAGAAAAATGACAAGTGGAGTGTGTGGTGTAGTGGCAAAGTGACTCCACATAAGAGACAAGGGGGTGAGGCCATAAGGAAGGAAGGAGGTCCAAGGTTCAAGTCTTGGCTCTTGCATTTTGATTTTCATTTTATATGGACCTTAGAATTTGGCTATAGATATATATTTAGTTGCGCATGGTTTTAGACATAAGAGGAGCTTGTGGCCAAGTGGTTAGTGGCGTGGATTATGCTACAGAGGAGCCTAGGTTCGAATCTCATGAAAAGCAAGGGAGTGTTTATTTTGCAGATTGGATGGCAAGAGTTTGAGTTGGATTTAAACTCTACTGATGGAAGGATCGCACATCCGAAAGATACAAAGAAGGAAGGTGAGAAGCTAGTTATATATAGAGCATTCTATGTGGAGAGAAAACATACCTTGGTGGGCGTTGAGCGTAGGAGCACTCGAAGCGCGGTTTAGCAGCTTCAGAATTCCTATCAGGTGTGTACTTCTCTACTCTAGTTGTGGAGCGGCAAATTGTAGGAATTTCGGTCACATGGCGATAGTAGCCACACGAGCATACGAGCGCACGTGTGGGGGCTTCGATGCAATAGTTGAGGCCCCATTAGTATTTTTGTGGGTTGAGGCTGCTTGGGTCGCGATAGGCCTAATGGGCCAATGGGCCGTGGGCTCATATGAGTAAATCGTATGATTGTGTAGTATATATGGAACTAGACTAGGTGAATCTCATATACGTAGCTAGATTTGTGCTAGGTGGGCCTTACGAGCGTGTGGGCCCGAATAGGCTGAAATTAGGTTTTAGGCCCAATAGTCCGGTAAAGACCGAAAATGGTAGTCGAGTCTCTTGGGGCGACATTGTGCCTTCGAAAATTCCATTGCAGGTGCGAAATTACTGAAATACCCTTGGTAGGTGAATTACCAAAATATCCTCGGTAGGTAAAATTACTATTATACCCTTAGGGGTTGATTAACTTGATTATATTGTATTTTGGTTATTCTGATTATGATGGTAAGTCGTTTCATACGTTATATCTGATATATGTTTTGCATACATGACATACCTCACACACGAATTATTATGCCATATTGCATGGGCTTGGGATATGATGCGAAAGGGGAAGTGTTAATTAAAGACTGTCACCAGTTGTAACACCCCAAACCCGGTCCAAACACCACGACCAAATTTGGCATGTCGCTTGGAAGGAATTTAAAATTTCGTAAATTTTTTTTTCAAAATATGTCACTTTTAATTAAAACCCAATTGCGAATTTCGATTTAGTAGTACCTTTGAATACTCGTTGATCATATACGGAAGAAGAAAATTTCTTAGCTCATTTCTTGTGTTTAGGTGACTATTGAAAATACTTTATCGTCCATTAAGTTGAATTAAGAGTTTGTTGTAAAATTCTTTTTCCCTTATAAGAAAAATCGTTAGCTGAGTTATAAAGAAAACTTTCATTTTTCATTCTTATAAATGCGTTTTATAACTAATGCGTATTTAATGCGTTCAGAGTTTAAAACCGAAATTTAACCAAATTAAAAGTGGCCTTATTACATAACCAAATCCCAAAAATTTAAAAAGAGAATAAAGTTCTAATAAATAAAACCAAGCATGGCCACCTCGTAGTCCCTTCCGGCCCGGTCCACTGCACTATGTATCACCTGCAAAGATGTTAAGCAAACAGAGTGAGTCAAGAGACTCAGTGTGCAATTCCAAGCACCTGTATTGGGCTCAAGCCCACCACTTACCATTTGGGCCTTAGCCCCCTTTTAATAATCACATTGGGCGAAGCCTATTAGAAATCTATTTGAGCCTTAGCCTCACAGTAAGAAGTAGCAGAATAACATATGCAAGATGATGTATAGCCCAAACCCAGCCTAAATATCCATCTGCTACACACCACCCGTACCAACCAATCACACCAATGGGGATTTCTACAATCAACCTTCACCGCTACACACCATCGGTGGCAGTCAAGCTGCTCATCGCCAAAGTTGTGACAGAGTCACCAGGCTGAAATGGCAAAAGCCACCAGAACAGAGTGTGGCAAAGCCACCAGATCATCAGAGTTGTGACAGAGTCACCAGGCTGAAATGGCAAAAGCCACCAGATACACTTCCCCTTACATTCATGGCATACCCCCTTATGCAACATAAAATCATGATGTATGCATGCAACATATATCAACATGTATCAGATGCTCAGAGTATTCACATGATCAAGTCAGTATATTTACATATTTAGCACAGATAGAGATTACTAACCTGATGTCCTGCTTTTACCCTCCATGGGTAAACAATAGCTTATGCCAAAGTTTCGACATTTAACAAAGCATAACATACTTAAAAGTAACAGCGAAAAGGTGTGAATATTACACACCTGTATATAAAGAGAACTAAGCTCTCAACACTATCGACACTCTCGGAAGAGGGAACGACCGCAATCTGCCTAATCTACTCTGAAGCCGGTCCATAACCTGGTGGCCAGTCTCGTACTACTGATACAGCTCGCTTTTTGAACTTAGGGGCTGGGACTACGGGTCCAACCCCTCCCTTACTTGGCTGGCATTTGAATCCATGACAAGGTCTTGATCAGGAAACAGGGTTAAGGCTTTGGAAGATAACAGAAAGAATGAGAATTCAAATGGATGGAATTCCTTACCTTAAACAACAGAAGTTGAAAGCTAACAGATCTGGCTTAAGGAACCAATTAAGTCCCTACATAGACCTAAATCAGAATTGGTTCTCAAAAATAAACTAAAAGAATTGACCTTTCGGCCAAACACCACTTACCAAGGCCCTCTTCACAACTTTTCACACTAAAAGAGATATTTAAACTACTGCCCTCTATAATTGGTTATAGGCCCAAAGTGAAAGTCAAAACTCTGATTTAATCGGACTAGAAGAATTCGGATGATGAAATGAAAAGAGAAGGGAAGAAACTCTTTACCTTACCAACAGGTTGACGAGTGGAGAGACTATAGTCAGCTACTTAGTATCATGACAGGAAGAATATCTCCTCTTGAAGAAAAAGGGACTTTCGGCTTCTACTAAGATATGAAATGAATAACAGGAAAGAAATAAATAAAATCAGAATGTCTTTCGGCCATGATGAACAAGAAGAAATGGGCTAAGGAGATTCGACTATGGTCAACAGAACATGAAGAAAAATGAAAGAAAAACTTAATAAGAATAAATGGAAAATAGATTTGGCTTTGACAAATATGAAAGTGACAAGAGGGTTCGGTAAAAGGGAAGTGAAGGGTAAAGTATGTAATATCCCGGGATAGGGGCTATTTTGTTGTGGCATGTTTTGCATATGTTGGTGTGCTGTGTTGTCGTTCTTGGTGTTTTAGAGCTTATTTGTATGCTAGGAGTAGGCCTGTGTAGGTGGGGAATTTTAGTTTTTAAGCCTTATGGGAAAGGAGCTGAGGGAGCTGGGGCTTATGTAATTTATTTGGTGTTTCGTTGCACAAGAGTTGAGCTGGCAAAGTGGCAAGGCATGCGTCACTTGGAGGCTTGTGGTAGGCGTCATTTGCTAGGAGGGAGGTCTGGAGTTCAAGCTGCGGAGTGGCCACATTTTGCATCCTTTTTGATGGCATAGAGGAGGAAGAGTTGTTGGTAGTTCAAACTCTACCTTGGACTTAGTCTACTCATTTGAATGAAGAGTGGAGAGTGAGTTTAGGAGGAAGACTTGGTCAAGCTAGTTTGAAGGAGTGGTTGTGAGTGTATGTGGGGATTTGGCCGAATTTTAGGAGAAGTTTGGGGGGGTGGACGGTTTGGTAGTGTGGTGTTGGGGTAGTGCCGAAATTCTTTTGGCAATCTCTTAGTATTTTCGGTCACCATTTTGGTAAAACCAAATTCTCTCCTTTGTCAAAAGCCAACCGAAACTTCATTTGTTTTCTCTCACATTTTCTTTTCTTTCTTTTGGAAATCGAAGGTTCAAGTAGCTTAGGTGCCGAAATTCTCAATTGTGTCTCCTAAGTTGGGTATAGCCGAATGCTATCTTACAATTCCTCTTCTTCTTTTTCTTCACTTGTGTAAACCGAAGCAAGCACTCTCTTCCTCTCATAATTTTTCTCCTTTTGAAACATTTGTGCCGAAACTTACCATTTGATTCTAAACCGAATGCTTCACTCATTTTCTCCATTGCCATTAAGCCGAAACCATATTATATTATCTTATTAAACTTTCATTTTTCTTTCTCAAGACCTTCTAGCCGAAACTCTACCTATTCACATTTTCTTCCACTATTTTCTCACTCAAAACCGAACTCAAGGGTGTTAAACATCTGGAAGCCGATTTTTTTTTCTTTCTTTTAAAAAGTTTGGCCGAATCTCTCCTTTCTCCTAGTAGCTCTCTTGGCCGAATATTGGTGGTGTTGATCTTGTGTCCTTTTCCAAGCGTGAATAGGTAAGCATCAGCCGAAGGTTATTTCTCTTTTCTCTCTTGTATTCTATCGGTTTTGGGATTAGTTAAGAACCGATTATGGCAATTATGGAAGGGTGTTAATCTTTTCGTTATAGGGTCTTTGGAGTGTGGAAACAAGCAAGCGGAGCCGTCATTTTCTGTTAGTTGATTGGTAAGTGTGGTAAGGGTTGGTATTATTATTATTAGTTCATCCTTTTAGATTTCAATAAATCAAGTCTTCAAGTGGATTAACCGTTCTCTTTTTAAGGTGTAGCCGATTGTTGGAAGTGGAACCATTGTTGGTTCGGGTTTGGTAGGAAACCAAACGTAGCAAGGTAAGGGATCAAGTTAAACCCTTTGGGTTATTTGGTTTTAGCCGAAAGGTGTAGAAGGCTAACATATGTTTTGGCCGATTGTTTTAGGAGCAAGAGGATCGAGGGTTTTAGGTCGGGTTCGTTGGATTAAGGCTTTTTGTTTATCAGGTGTGTAAGCTAACACACTTCTGTTTAGTAATATGATTAATAACCTGATTACTTATTAAAGTGAAACAATATGATTGGTGGATTTGGTACCCGATGGGGTATAAGCACGGATACGGGTAAGTCCGTTTCATTGCGAAATCTGTAGTGGTATATGTGATATCATGTTTTATGATGTAAATATTATGTGATGCCATTTGAGCATGTTAGCATGATTGCATACTTTATATCATTCGCATTGGTATGACATATGTGGGCGATATGAGAGGAGGGGGAATATGATATCCGTGTCTTTGGGACACTGTGTCTTTGGGACACCAGAGGTTTGGCACCTCCAGTGGTTTGGTACCACAAATGATATATTGTGACTTTGGGTCACCAGAGGTTTGGCACCTCAGCGTCTCGTCCCAGTGGCTTAGTACCACGGTGGGTTGGCCCCACAGTTGATTATACGGGATTGACGCCAGTGATTTGGTATCACACGATGGGTTGGCCCCATCATCGGATTTGTGACTGCGGTCACCAGTGATTTGGTATCACACTGTGTCTTTGGGACACCAGAGGTTTGGCACCTCATTGCGACTCGTCCCTATGGTTTGACACCACCGTGGGTTGGCCCCACTTGAGAGATACGGGATTGTCGCTAGTGATTTGGTATCACATGATAGGTTGGCCCCATCATTGGATTATTCGTGACTTTGGGTCACCAGTGGTTTGGCACCACACTTATGGATATCGTGACTTTGGGTCACCAGTGGTTTGGCACCACCAGTGGTTTGGTACCACACGGGGTAGAAAGGTGATACGGATGGTTAGGATCGGGGTGCATTAATTGTGTTGCTATGTTATGATGTGTGTTAGCATGTTGTATTATCGGGAGTCGGAATTATGCACTGAGTCTTGCGACTCACCCTCTCCTTTGACATTTCAGGTGACACTTAGACGCGAACATGGAGCCGGGATGGACTCGAGGTGCTCATGCCATGCTTAAATAAAGAATTGCTCAGACTTTATGAAATTTGGTACTTTAGCTTATTTATTACTACTTGGTTTTATTTTGGATTGTAAACGGCCTTTTAAATTATGTTTGCTATGGTTATGTTTAAAGTAGATTTTTAAAATGCCTTAACAAATTAATTGAGTTAAATTCGCTAAAACTTGGAAAGACAATGGTTTCAAAACTATAACGCAACGTGTTTTTAAACTATACCATCGGGTATTACACTACGATTTGATATTAAGGAAACTCAAATGATTTTCAAACCTAAACTCGATTTTCTACTAAGTCTAAATGAAAAAACATGTTTAACTTCTTAACTGATTAAGTTTTCAGAATTTCTGAGTTTCCAAACAAAACATCAGTTTTCAACAATCATGCCCAAGATTTCTACAAGTCCGAAAACCTTTCAAGAGTTTATCAAACTTTTAAACGAAAAACCTAACCTCTCAAATACGTTTTTCCTCGTAACATACCAGATTCAGTCGTGGTGTCTTGACCGGGTTTGGGGTGTTACAAAGTAAATATGGAGTAAAAGAAAAGGAAGAGGGTTGTAGAAGCAAGAACCAAAATGGTGTGAAGAGGCTCGGCTATACACCAAAGAGAGTGATTTGATTCGAGAGCAAAAGAAAGAATAAACGATGCTTGCTAAGAAGAGGTCACTTGCCGAAAATGAAAAAAAGGTTGAGAACATTCGACTCCCTCCAAGTTTAAGCTACCCAAAGTGCACTCAAAACGGCATCTCTACACTCTCAAAACCGAAAATGACCAAAGCCACTAGGCAAGGTTTCAGCACGCCCCTAACTACTACTAACCCCAAACTAACACCCCCTAACCAGCTTTCCCCAACCGGCCAACATCCTCACCCACTTCAAATCCCACATTTTCCTCCTACATTCACTCTCCTCCCCACATTCAAATCGGTTTGAAAGGTTCAACTTCCACCTTTCACTCTTGGCCTCCAATTTGAAATATTTGACTGAGTCCACTCCCACTCTTCAAGGTCCCTAGCCGAATCCATCACCTCCCTTCCAGACGCCAAAAAGAATTCCCAAAAAGCAATTTGCGCGACTCGAACCTGCTCCCACACTGCTCTCCAGTGGCGTCACTTACCTGCATCCTCATGTGGCGTCTCCTTGCCACTTTACCACTCATTTTCTTGTGTCAAAAAACACAAGCAATAATACTTAACACCTGCCTCAGCTAGCTCTCCCCTACAGTGCCCAAAATTGAAATTTTCACCAAGGCTTCAGCTTAACTTCGAGCCTTCATGGGGTCCCCAAACATAGCCAAATAGCAAGCAAAGCATATCAAACATACAAAACATAACAAGTGCAAAGCCCCAAATTTTCGGATGTTACACTAGTGGTTTGGTACCACAAGTGGGTTGGCCCCACATAATTCATACAGTGACTATGTCTCAGTGGTTTGGAACCACCAGTGGTTTGGTACCACATATATATTATTTCTGAGACTCATCCCAGTGGTTTGGTACCATAGTGGGTTGGCCCCACATATATTCATCAGGGATTGTCACCAGTGGTTTGGTACCACAAGTGGGTTGGCCCCACGTTTTATCTTTAGTGACTTTGTCACCAGTGGTTTGGTACCACAGTGGCTTGGTGCCACATATGAGGAGTGTAGCGGATGGAGGGTTGATTGTAGAAATCCCCACGGTGTGTTTAGGCTGGTATGGGTGTAGAGGATGGAAAAATTAGGTTGGGCTGGGATACATTGCACTCATATCTTTCATATGCCATATTGTGTGGGCTAGGGCCCAACGTGCTATTGTGGGCTTTGAGCCGCCGATGTCATGTAGGGGAATTACACACTGAGTCTCGGTGACTCACCCCCTCTGCTTAATTTTGCAGGTAAACCCTAGTTGCGGATTTGGAGCCGAGGTGGACTCTTGAGGTGGCCATGCATTACTTCCTCCGTAGATTCCATTTCTTTATTTAGATTTACTTTTAAATTTGGGATTTTATATTGTAGTAAGGCCTTCGATATTTTATAATTTGGTTTTCGAATTATTTCAGTAATTATATTTTTATGAAACGAGTAATTGGGAGTTTTCTAAACAAGCTAAAAACCAACAATTCTTTTAGATAATGCCACCCGGATAACCAACAAATAAAAACTTAAAATCAGAATTTTTATAAGAACTATGCAAACTATTTATGACTTTCGTGATGGATACACAAAATGAAAGGTTTTTCTAAATTGCGAAGTTTCTTTAGGATCTTAAAAACTATCTTTCCATGTGACATACCAAATTCGGTCGTAACGTTTAGGCCGGGTTTGGGGTGTTACAACAAGAACTACATATCTTCTGACCTTACAATCTAGACCGGTTCAAGTTTAAGGTGTTCACGGATAGACCATACCTATTTTGGGTTAATTCCCACCTTGATGACTTCCTTGGGTTTTCAGGCCTAGGGTTTTGGGTTTTGCCTCTCCTAAATAGTTGATCCATTAAGAAATCCCTACAAAATAATTAATTATTCATATATCCACTCGCTAATCCCCATAGGAGGATTAGTTCATCATGGATCTAGTGAACAATATAAAATTGAATGAAAGAATAAACATAAAGAACAATTTCAAGAATAAAGTTTAGAAGAAGCCTGATTATATTGAATTTAAGCACAAAATCCTGATAGAGTTTGAGAATAATTTTAGAATCTGTTTTCTTCCCAACATAAATAACAAGAACGGAAATCTAAAACCTGAGAAAAGAGAAAATCTAAAGAGAAAATTATACAAATTGAAAATGGGTCTATATAACATGTGTTATCTAAGCCTATTTATAGATTTAGAATGCTTGTCGTCCTTAAACCTAGGTCAGCTGACGTTCCTGAGCTTAAATTTGGATTGTGAGGACCAAAACGCCCTTGGCTCGTATTAATTTCTCGTATAAAGGCAATGTTCTGACACATCAGGTCTTGTGTCGCAAGATTGAGGACAGTATGTTAGCTTCAGGGGTATGTTGTGACATCCTCAGGCTGTGTCGCGACATTGAAGGCAGTATTGGTCTTTTCTTAGTCTGCTCCCTATGTTGTGACATCGAATCCTTCATATTGCAATTTAGTGGCCAATACTAAGTTAATATGCCTTCTAATGGTCTCCTGCACACTCACAAAGTATATTAGCTCCCTCGAGGCCTCATTCGACCCCTAAGGTCAACAAAAGACTCAATTTACACATTTATTAAACTTAACTAAACTTAAATGTAATTAAAACGCAAAGAAAATGCTCATGTTCAAGCTCTTAAAGTGCAAAAACTAGTTTAATAGACTACACCAAATTACGATCAATCAATACGATACATTTATGAAGTTTTATCAGGTTAATTCAATCATGTAAGTTCATGTTATTCCATTTCAATTTAATCTTTTCTCACTCTTTTGTACTAAATTGTAAACAATCCAAAGTTCACTAAAACATTTATTATATATATATAACATTCACAATCTAATATACATGAAGAGTCAGAATATAAATACACCATATGAACTTACCTAGAAAATGGAAACTACAAAGTGTCAAGGACTAATCTGCAATTTCTCATATTTCTTAATTAACATTCGATTGATTTAAATCTCGATCTATAATAATTCATTACCAATTATCAGTTCCAATTACCTTATAGCATCCTATCAAGGCATATGACAACTTAATTTTATTTTATACAATTTGCCTAAAGTTTTGCGTTTTATTCAATTTCATCCCTAAAATCGAAATTATCATAATTATCACATTTAAGCCCCGCTTTTCATTCCAGTTTCAATTTCATCCCTGTATAGCCCTCTAAAATCAATAATTATAGAAATTTTATGTTAATTTTGAAATATTTTCATGTTAGTCCCTACACTTAAAACTAACCAATTTCACTTTAGAAATTCGCTCTATTACATTTCCAAGCTTCAAATCCTGCCATTAAACACCAAAAACCTAAAAAATCATCAATAAGAACTTTTAAAACCTTTGGCAGTTTTACAATTTAATACCCAGGATAACTAGATTAAGCTACAATTATATCAAAAACATAAAAATTACGAAAACTGACTTATTTAGGACTTACATGCAATGACCAAAAGTAATAGCATCAACAATGGCTTTACTAGTTTTACTTGATGAAGAAACGGTGATGAGAAAAAGAAAAATGATGAAGAAAATACTTTTTACCTTATTTTAACATATGTTTAATCTTTTCTTAAACATTATTTAACATATGTTTCAATTAATTAGTGTTCCTACCATCCATTACCTTTTAAAAGTGGTTAATTTTTGCATAAACCCTCAAACATTTATTATTAAGCATTTTAACTAGTAAAAATCAATAGCGATTAACTTTTACAATTTTTATGATTTTTACGATTTAGTCCTTATACCTTAATTAATCACTAAATCAACAAAAAATACTAATACAAAATTCAATTGAGCAATAAAATAACTTATAAACATTTAATAAAAAAGCTTACAGGCTCAATTTACAGAATCAAGGTCCTTATACCTCATTTTTCAAACACCATTGACTTGAGGGTTGGTACACTTGTACTTTAACTAACTATCCAACCGGCAAATTTCACCGAACCAAAATTCAATATAAAATTATAATTGTAATATCCTGATTTTGTGGGTCTGTGCATTTGGTTTGTTGCGTGGCTAAGATAGTAGGTTAAGGCCTTGAGGTGTGTATTGGGCTCAGGTTTGGGCTTAAACCTGGGTTAAATTGCTTATAAATAGTGTTAGTTTATAATTTAAGTTAAGTAATTATGTTTAGTAGCAAGTCAGGCTTGTGGCCCAAAGTTTGGAGGTGCTTTAAGTGGGCATGTAGGTGGCGTTACAAGGGGGAGGAGTTTGGGCCTTGTGTGGCCGCTTGGGGCCCAAATTTGTGGGTCAAAAATTCGGCACTTCAAGGGGGAAGGGGTGGATGGCACATGAGCTACATTTTAGGAGCTTTAATTCTCTTTATTTTAAGTGATAAAAGATGATAAAAGGAAGAAAAGATAAGGATTATATGGATAATGGATGTGATAATAAAAGGATAAAGGCTATCAGGAGGGGGGAGAGTTGGCCGAATATCCAACTCTGTGGGTGTATGTGTTGTGCCGAAATTATTAGTCAAATTATCATATCTTTTCTTTTATTTTTCCTCTTTTCTTTGAAGCCGAAATTCTTTTCCTTCTTTTCCCCCTTCTTCTTGACAAAACCGAAACTCCCTAGCCTTCTTCTCTTCTCCAACATCTTCCTGAAAGCCGAATTCTTCTTGCTCATATTCCTTTCTTACATAGCCGAACCATCAGGTGAGATCTCTTTTTCCCGAAGGTGCACCATAGCCGAATACTCTTCTGTAGTTTGGTGAGTTTTTGGGATCTTTTTCTTCTCTGCGATTACGCTCTTTTCCATTAAGTTCTAACTCGAACCATTTGTTCTAATGCCTGTTGATTTCTCCTCTCTGTCCTAGAAGCCGAATCCTGTTGTGCTGTGACCTGTAGTACTGATTTGTGGGAAAATCGAAGGTAGGTTGGTGGTAGGTTCGGCCTAATGGCTACTTTCTTGTTCTTATGTCTTTGGCCAAATGTCATATGGTACTTGGTAGGGTGCGTTCAATGGTTTGATTTGATATTTTGGGCTTGGCCAAATGTAGGTGGGAAGGTGACGCTTTCTTAAGGGCTTTTCGGGATTCGACAGAGTAGGTAAGGGTTCGTTTCGGGATTAGATCTCATCAGTTTGATTGGTTTAGTGACCAAGGATTACTATGGACTCGAATAACAGCCAAGCAATAGGAGAGGTTGGATCTGTAAATCCAACACCAATGTACAAGAAACGATCAATATCGGGAGTGCGAGATTGGCCATCGGGGTGTGGGCCTACATCGGAGGTAGATCATAGGCCGATAGTGGTAGTCTCGAGTGACAGTAGCGTAGAGGCAGTAAAAGCGATAGTATGAAAACCAGGTGTGTAACTCTTACACACTTTCTATACTTGATATGTTAATGTCATGTGTTATTAAAAGCCGGAATGACGGCAAAGGTTACTTAAATACCCTTGTGGGTAAAAGCGAGGATGCCGGGTAAGTTATTATGTTTTCCCGCGTTGATTGTGAGTTATGAAAGCAGGATAAATTGTATACATGATACTTGTATGTAAAGCATGGTCATACGGGTGTTGATTGCATGAATACATGTTATGGGTGATGAGAGGAGGGGGAGTATGTTTTATCAGACTGTCATCAGTGATTTGGTATCACATAGTGGGTTGGCCCCACATATTATAAAAATTGTGACTAAGTCTCAGTGGTTTGGCACCACCAGTGGTTTGGTACCACATATATTATTATTGTATCTTCGGTTATCAGTGGTTTGGCACCACCAGTGGTTTGGTACCACAAGGGGTAGATTTGGGAGACACGGATGGATACTTAGGTTGGATGGGTTGCATGACTTGCATATTATTGTATGAATTTGTGTAAGAGCATATTTTCTCTTGGGATGGGGATTTATACGCCGAGTCTAGGCGACTCACCCCTTCCGTTATATTTTGCAGATCAGGCTTAGACCGTGGATATGGAGCCGAAGTGGACTCTGTTGGAATGCCGGTACCCCATGGCGCAGCAGAATAAAATTAGATCCGGCGATCCAAATCATGGATCCATGTGTGAGGAACGAATCGGGGTGAAATAAAGGTTTCGGAATTACCAAAACTTCGTACTGAGTAGACAGCGACGCCTTGGCAGTAAGAGTTTTGATCTACTGTCGAATCAAGCCTCAACCTTTTCCGATGTCGGCCTCTACGTAATCCACTGGGTTTGACTATGAACGGAAGAAATCTCCAAAAATATTTTGGAGGCTTATTTGCTTGACGGCTGCTAGACCTAACAAGCAATCACTTAGGGTTTTCATGTTTAGTTTTGTCTCCTTTTAATACCTTTTATAATGGGTGCCTTTCTCTTTGGGCCTTTTATAGTAGGTATCCTCTTAATTGGGCCTTTTATAATTGGTATCTCTTGAATGTATTACAAGATTAAATAAATACAATAAAGTTTTTAACCGAAAATTATAATTACATTAATTATATCTGAAAATTATAATTACATTAATTATAATAAGGATTCCGGTAAACTATATTTATTTAAATTTATATATGAATCAAATTCATATATTAATAAAATTATGTTATCATTATGTGTACAACATCCTTGTACATATAATATATTCAATATTTGATTGCCCAATTAAATTAATTCTTTAATTAATTTAATTTATGTGACAACCAAGCACAATACCAACTATATTTTATTCCGTTCATTTCAACCATAGGGTGTGACCCTGTAGGTTCTTGCAACGTTAGCAGTAATACTAGAACGATTTTATTGTCACAGACAATGAGTGGCATCTAGCAATGCATCATTGCTACCTAAGTTACAAGAAGTCATGATTCGACATAACCTTTCGTGATTAACCTTTCATGCATTAATCCTTAAGTCCTTTATCTCTGGAACGAATACAAGTCATGGGATAGTCACACTTGCATAGTCCATCCCATGTTTCTTGATATCTTGAGTAGACTATGATATACAAATTAGTATGACATCTCATATCAACTTATTTGAGCATGGCCATGCATTTCTAGTCTCACTCAATCAAGTGGCCTAAGATATTACTCCTATTATGTAGGAGGGACTTATCCTTTATTGATCAACCATATCCCTCTACATAGATTGTGGTATATCCAACATCAGCCTTTATAGAACAACCTGTTACGGTGTACGTTTGACTGTATCAAAATATACAACTCACGATGCTGGGATAATAATGATCTCAAGTCTGAGGATCATATACATATTAATCACTATGAGTAATGTTGTGACAATTACATAATAATCCAAGAAACATACTCATAGCGGGTCAATCCAATATGTTGTTCTCTAACACACATATTCATGCATTGATTTTGACACTCCATATCAATGACAACTCTTTATCATCAATCAACTACATGTTAGTCTTAATGCATTATTATTGTGCTAGTCAATAATAATACTCGACTAAGGATCTTTTAAGAATAATCATATTATTCTCAGGACATTATTATAAAACAGTTTATCTATACACACAGAAAGAAAAACTAAAATAATAATGACAACGCTTTATATTAATATACATGGTAAATTAAGTATGTTATTACAACCATCTCATGATTGATCTTTGGGCATACTCTTACAGACTCAAGGTGGCCATGTACAACATTTGGTTTATTACAGAGTTTTCAACTCGAACTTAGTTATTTTATTAAATTATGGTTTTTCCGTTATGTAATAAGGCCGCTGAAGTTTTATTTTGGGTTTTCTTTATTATTTAGTAGATTTTAAAGTTCTTACTCAATACATTGATAAATTTACGAAACGGATGTTTTCAAACCCTAATAAATACTTGTTTTTGTTATATACCATGACAAAGTAATAGATACGAAAGAAACAATAAGGCAACCAAGTTTTTCTAAAGCCAAGTATCTACATGTATTACACATTGCAAAATCCAACAACTATCTCTTAAAACAAGTCAACAAAACAGTTTTCAAATGTTTTTCACGTGGCACGCCAGATCGGTTGTAGCATTTTAACAGGGTTTGGGGTGTTACATTTTGGTATCAGAGCCAGGTTCAAAAGCTCGGTTGTGGGCTTAGGGCCCAAAATATGTTTTAAAAGTTTGTGAAATGATTATTTTTCTGGAAAGCATGGCACCTGAGTCTCCGGCGCCGATCCACCCAGGTAAGTACCCTAACTTTTGCTGTGATATTTTTATGTTGGGCTTTGTGGGCTTTGGACATAGACGTAGTTAAGCATGATAGTACCGATGGACCCTAGGGTTAGTTTACACAACTTTTTAATTACATAAGTTAGGGTGTGGCAACGGTCATGCGCATGTTTAGGATTGGGTTCAAGAAGAGCTTGGTATTTAAGCAGTCCAAGTGACTCACCTCCTCTTCGCTCGAACCCTACCTGGTGCGTAGTGACGGTTCACCCTAACCAAGAGGACTTATTCACAGGCTAAATTCGATAATTAAAACCTGAAAGGGACCAGCCACACTATTTGTAAAATCTCTAGTTTTGAAAATTACCGAATTACCCCCTTGATTTGTAAAAACTACCTTGGATTTGAAAAATGACCAAAGTGCCCCTGTTTGAAAAAAAATTTCCAAACTACCCCTGACTTACAAATTACCAAAATACCCCTACTTCACAAAATTACCAAAATATCCTTATTTTGAAAAATCACTCGAAACTTTATTTTGGAATTTACAAAAAGACCCTTGTAGGTTAAAATTACGAAAATACCCTCGGGTAGTGAAATGACGAAAATACCCCTACATGTTGAATGTGGTTTGTGAATGCTGTCTGTGTGATGAATGTACTTAGAATTAGGAGATAAGCCTGAAACTGAGACTTCAGATAGATTCGAATTCGAAAGAATCACTTATAAAACTATCTTCCATAAAATTGTTCGTGGATAAATAGTGAACAGAAGTAATAATCCATAAAATTCTTAACCAGATAAACGCGAACAAGAAGCATGAGTACACGAGGTCGTGGACGTCTGCCGCGTGGCCATGGTAGGGGTAGGATGACCTTGTCGAAGCCAGCAAGGTCTGGCCATGGGTCCGAAAATGTGATGCTGGATCTGCCGGTGGCGAAAGCTGAGTTTCGGGATCAGACTGGTGGTAACGATGCGGTATCTCAGACAGTATCGTGAGTTTTGGAACGAGTTGCCGGGGCAGGCGCGGGCGCAGGAGCCGAAAATCCATGGCTGAGCGACTCCGAGCTAACGGAGCAGAAGTGTTTATGAGAGTTTCTGGAGTGGCTCCCAACACGACTGAGTACTGGTTAGAGGCGACCGAACGTATAATGGATGATTTGGACTTCTCGGATAAGGAGAAGTTAAAGGGGATAGTGTCTCTTCTCCGGGATGAGTCCTACCAGTGGTGGCTCACGGTCAGGGATGGTGCAGTGGTCGATGATATCACCTGGGATTATTTTAAGGCAACCTATCAGAGGAAGTATGTGGGGGCTGGTTATACTGATGCGCAACGTAGGGTGTTCTTAAATTTGGTTCAGGGAAGTAAGTCGGTACCCGAGTACGAAGCTGAATTCCTGAGGTTGAGTAGGTATGCTCGGGGTATGGTGGCTACGGAACATGAGCGCTGTGTTAGGTTCGAGGACGGCCTAAGAGATGAGCTGCGGGTATTGATTGCACCTCAGCGAGAAAGGGAATTCGCTGTTCTCGTGGAAAAGGCTAAAATAGCTGAGGAGGTGAAGCGAACCGAGAAACGGAATCAGGATAGAGGCAGGGATAAAAGGAGTTTTGCGCCATCAGGGTCGGCTGGAAGTTCTCAGAAAATGGCTAGATTTGGTGGGCCAGATCGAGCTGCAAAGCCTGCTGGTGCTCAGTGGCCACCTCAGTGTGCTAGATGTGGGAAGTCTCATTCGGGAGAGTGTTGGGCTGGTAATAGAGGGTGCTTTAAGTGTGGGTTAATGGAGCACCGGGTAAGGGATTGTCCGCGAAAGTTAGCTAGGACTCAAGTTGAGGGTCAAGGACGTGGTCAATTCAGGAGGGATGGTCAGCAGCCATAGAGGGGTCGAGGTGCAGCTAGGGGTGGTAATGGTAACGGGTGAGGCCGCGGAGCACCTGGCCGAGGTGCTGGAGGTACTGATGCTAGACAGCCTGGGTTGGTCTATGCAGCCAAACGTCGAGAGGAGGGCGACGCACCGGATGTTATAACTGGTACGTTTTTAATTTCTAGGTTGTCTTATACTGCTTTGATTGATGTTGGTTCGACACACTCGTATGTTGCCAGTAGTATAGTGGAAACTTTGAACTTAGTTATTGAGACTGCTGCTAGGAAGATGACGGTAGTTAGCCCTCTAGGACACTCTGTGGTGGTAGACAAACTGTATAGGGAAGTACCCCTAGAACTTCAAGGGGTTGTGTTTCAAGCGGATTTGATGGAACTACCCTTCGGGGAGTTCGATTTAATCTTAGGAATGGATTGGTTGGTAAAGTACCAGGCAGAGCTGCACTGTGCAGCTAAGCGCATGGTGCTAAAATCGGTTGAGGGTGAAGAAGTGGTGATGATAGGGGAGAGAAGGAATTACCTATCTAATGTGGTGTCCGCGCTGAAGGCGGAAAAGATGGCAAGGAAAGGATGTGAAGCGTTTGTAGTTTATGTTTGTGCTTTGGAAGGTAAGGAACCAGCCATAGGAAGTGTTCGGACGGTGAAAGAGTTTGTTGATGTTTTTCCGGAAGAGCTTCTGGGTTTGCCACCGGATCGCGAGGTGGAGTTCGGTATAGATCTCCTACCAGGAACAGCGCCAGTATCCATTGCTCCATATAGGATAGCGCCAAAGGAATTGGTGGAGTTGAAAGTGCAGATTCAGGAGTTACTGGATCGGGGTTTTATCTGGCCAAGTGTTTCACCGTGGGGAGCGCCTGTGCTCTTTGTTAAGAAAAAGGATGGGTCAATGCGAATGTGCATAGACTATCGTCAGTTGAATAAATTGACGATTAAGAACAAGTATCTGTTGCCTAGGATAGATGACTTGTTCGACCAGCTTAAGGGAGCATCGGTCTTCTCCAAGATAGATTTAAGGTCGGGGTATCACCAACTTAAGGTAAAGGAGGCAGATATCCATAAGACGGCATTTTGTACTCAATACGAGTACTATGAATTTTTGGTAATGCCGTTCGGGTTGACGAACGCACTGGCAGCGTTTATGGATATGATGAACCGGGTCTTTCAGTCGTACTTGGATCTGTTCATCGTAGTATTTATAGATGATATTCTGGTGTACTCGAGGTCAGAGGAGGAACACGACACGCATTTGTGGGTAGTGTTGCAGATTTTAAGGGAAAAGCAATTATACGCCAAGTTTAGTAAGTGCGAGTTTTGGTTGAAGGAAGCTACTTTTCTGGGTTATGTGGTATCGGCGGAAGGGATAAGAGTGGATCCTCGGAAGATTGAGGCAGTATTGGATTGGAAACCACCTAAGTCGGTGGTGAAGATCCGTAGTTTCTTGGGGTTAGCAGGCTACTATAGGAGATTTGTGGAAGGGTTTTCTTCGATAGCGACACCTGTGACAAAGTTGTTGAGGAAGGAGGTACCTTTTGTATGGACGGATAAGCAGCAGGAGAGTTTTGAGAAGCTGAAGAGGGTTTTGGCTGAGGCTCCGATCTTAATTCAGCCTGTGGCAGGGAAAGATTTTGTGGTGTATTGTGACGCTTCCCATACGGGGTTAGGTTGTGTATTGATGCATGAGGGGAAGGTTGTTGCTTATGCGTCTCGGTAATTGAGACCGCATGAAGTTAACTATCCGACGTATGATCTAGAGTTGGCTGCAGTGGTCTTCGCTTTGAAGGTGTGGAGGCATTATTTGTACGGGGAGAAGTCGGTGATCTACACAGACCATAAGAGCTTGAAGTATCTACTGACTCAGAAGAAGCTGAATCTGAGGCAACGAAGGTGGGTGGAATTATTAAAGGATTACGACTGTTCGATTGAATATCACCCGAGGAAGGTGAACGTGGTGGCAGATGCTCTAAGTTAGAAAGTGGTGTCGGATTTGAGGGCGATGTTCGCTCATTTTATTTGTATGATGACGGAAGCCTGTTAGCGGAATTGTAAGTGAAGCCATCATGGGTAGATCAGGTTAAGGAGAAACAGCTGGTAGATGAAGTCTTAAGTGATCGATGCTTGCAAGTGCAGAATGGTGGATTGGAGGGGTATAGTCTGAGCAGCGATGGAGTATTACGTTTTTAGGGGAAAGTGTGTATGCCTAAGGATGTAGAGTTAAGGCAGAGGATTTTGCAAGAGGCACATAGCAGTCCATATGCTATGCATCCAGGAGGTAGTAAGATGTATCGGGATTTGCGGGAGCAGTTTTGGTGGCCAGGTCTTAAGCGTGAGGTAACGAAATTTGTGGGTAAGTGTCTGACATGTCAGCAAGTCAAGGCTGAACATCAGCTACCCTCGGGATTGTTGCAACTGATTAAGATTCCACAATGGAAGTGGGAAAGGATTACAATGGATTTTGTGAGTAGGCTACCCCTTACACCCACTAAAAAGGATTCAGTTTGGGTGATTGTGGACCGTTGAACAAAGTCTACTCATTTCATGCCTGTACGTATGGATTATTCTCTTCAGAAGTTGACAAGACTATATATAGCGGAGACTGTGAGGTTGCATGGGGTGCCAGTGTCAATTATTCAGACAAAGACCCTAGATTTACGGTAAGGTTCTGGAAGGCTTTGCATCAGGCATTGGGTACAAGGTTGGATTTGAGTACGGCGTTCCATCCCCAGTCAGATGGACAGTCGGAGAGGGTAATTCAAGTCCTGGAGGATATCCTAAGGGGTTGTGTCTTGGATTTCAAGGGCGGTTGGGAAGAATTTTTACCGTTGGCAGAATTTGCGTATAACAATAGTTATCAGGCGAGTATTAAGATGGCTCCATATGAAGCTTTATATGGTCGGATGTGTCGTACCCCTACGTGTTGGACGGAGTTGGAAGAGCGACAGTTGTTGGGTCCGGAGTTGGTGGCTGAAACAGAAGATAAGGTGAAGGTGATACGAGCTCGTTTGAAAGAAGCCTCGGACAGACAAAAGTCTTATGCCGATCTTAAACGGAAGGATATAGAGTTTGCTGAAGGTGACAAGGTTTTCTTGAAGGTGTCGCTGTGGAAAAAGGTTCTGAGGTTTGGTAAGAAAGGCAAGCTGAGCCCTAGATTTCTTGGGCCCTATCGGGTGTTGAAGCGAGTAGGACCAGTGGCGTACCAGCTTTAATTGCCACCAGAGTTTAGTCAAATCCACGATGTGTTTCATGTTTCCATGCTTAGACGCTATCGCTCAGATCCATCACATGTTGTGCCAGTGGAGGAGATAGAGGTGAATCCAGACTTGTCTTTTGAGGAGGAACCAGTGCAGATCCTAGATCAGGATGTTAAGGTTTTGCGTAGGAAATCAGTCCCTTTGGTGAAGGTATTATGGCGGAACCATTGATCGGAGGAAGCGACATGGGAGCCGGAGGATATCATGCGACAGCAATACCCCCAACTCTTTTGACCAGGTAAATTTCGAGGTCGAAATTTATTTTAAGGGGGGTAGAACGGTAATATCCTGATTTTGTGGGTCTGTGCATTTGGTTTGTTGCGTGGCTAAGATAATAGGTTAAGGCCTTGAGGTGTGTATTGGGCTCAGGTTTGGGCTTAAACCTGGGTTAAATTGCTTATAAATAGTGTTAGTTTATAATTTAAGTGAAGTAATTATGTTTAGTAGCAAGTTGGGCTTGTGGCCCAAAGTTTGGAGGTGCTTTAAGTGGGCATGTAGGTGGCGTTACAAGGGGGAGGAGTTTGGGCCTTGTGTGGCTGCTTGGGGCCCAAATTTGTGGGTCAAAAATTCGGCACTTCAAAGGGGAAGGGGTGGACAGCACATGAGCTACATTTTAGGAGCTTTAATTCTCTTTATTTTAAGTGATAAAAGATGATAAAAGGAAGAAAAGATAAGGATTATATGGATAATGGATGTGATAATAGAAGGATAAAAGCTATCAGGAGGGCAGAGAGTTGGCCGAATATCCAACTCTGTGGGTGTATGTGTTGTGCCGAAATTGTTAGTCAAATTATCATCTCTTTTCTTTTATTTTTCCTCTTTTCTCTGAAGCCGGAATTCTTTTCCTTCTTTTGCCCCTGCTTCTTGACAAAACCGAAACTCCCTAGCCTTCTTCTCTTCTCCAACAACTTCCTGAAAGCCAAATTCTTCTTGCTCATATTCCTTTCTTCCATAGCCGAACCATCAGGTGAGATCTCTTTTTCCCGAAGGTGCACCATAGCCGAATACTCCTCTGTAGTTTGGTGAGTTTTCAGGATCTTTTTCTTCTCTGCGATTACGCTCTTTTCCATTAAGTTCTAACCTGAACCATTTGTTCTAAGACCTGTCGATTTCTCCTCTCTGTTCTTAGAAGCCGAATCCTGTTGTGCTGTGACCTGTAGTACCGATTTATGGGAAAATCGAAGGTAGGTTGGTGGTAGGTTCGGCCTAATGGCCACTTTCTTGTTCTTATGTCTTCGACCAAATGTCATATGGTACTTGGTAGGGTGCGTTCAACGGTTTGATTTCATATTTTGGGCTTGGCTGAATGTAGGTGGGAAGGTGACGCTTTCTTAAGGGCTTTTCGAGATTCGACAGAGTAGGTAAGGGTTCGTTTTAAGTATGCGTTTTGAATTGATTAGATCTCATCAGTTTGATTGGTTTAGTGACCAAGGATTACTATGGACTCGAATAATAGCCAAGCAATAGGAGAGGTTGGATCTTTAAATCCAACGCCAAAGTACAAGAAACGATCAAATATCGGGAGTGCAAGATTGGCCATCGGGGTGTGTGTTGGAACGCCGGTACCCCATGGAGCAGCAGAATAAAATTAGATCCAGCGATCCAAATCATGGATCCATGTGTGAGGAACGAATCAGGGTGAAATAAAGGTTTCAAAATTACCAAAACTTCAATCTGAGTAGACAGCGACGCCGTGGCAACAAGAGTTTTGATCTACTGTCGAATCAAGCCTCAACCTTTTCCGATGTCGGCCTCTACGTAATCCACCCGGTTTGACTATGAACGGAAGAAATCTCCAAAACTGTTTTGGAGGTTTATTTGCTTGACGGCTGCTAGACCTAACAAGCAATCACTTAGGGTTTTTTTTTATGTCAAGCTTTGTCTCCTTTTAATACCTTTTATAATGGGTGTCTTTTTCATTGGGCCTTTTATAATTGGTATCCTTTTAATTGGGCCTTTTATAATTGGTATCTCTTGAATTTATTATAAGATTAAATAAATATAATAAAGTTTTTAATCGAAAATTATAATTACATTAATTATAATAAGGATTTCGATAAACTATATTTATTTAAATTTATATATGAATCAAATTCATATATTGATAAAATTATGTTATCATTATGTGTACAACATCCTTGTACATATAATATGTTCAATATTTGATTGCCTAATCAAATTAATTCTTTAATTAATTAATTTATGTGACAACCAAGCACAATACCAACTATATTTTATTCCGTTCATTTCAACCATAGGGTGTGACCCTGTAGGTTCTTGCAACGTTAGCAGTAATACTAGAATGATTCTATTGTCACAGACAATGAGTGGCATCTAGCAATGCATCATTGCTACCTAAGTTACAAGAAATCATGATTCGACATAATCTTTTGTGATTAACCTTTCATGCATTAATCCTTAAGTCCTTTATCTCTGGAATGGATACAAGTCATGGCATAGTCACACTTGTAGAGTCCATCCCATGTTTCTTGATATCTTGAGTAGACTATGATATACAAATTAGTATGACATCTCATCTAAACTTATTTGAGCATGGCCATGCATTTCTAGTCTCACTCAATCAAGTGGCCTAAGATATTACTCCTATTATGTAGGAGGGACTTATCCTTTATTGATCAACCATATCCCTCTACATAAATTATGGTATATCCAACATCAGCCTTTATAGAACAACCTGTTATGGTGTACGTTTGATTGTATCAAAATATACAACTCACGATGCTGGGATAATAATGATCTCAAGTCTGAGGATCATAAACATATTAATCACTATGAGTAATGTTGTGACAATTACATAATAATCCAAGAAACATACTCATAGCGGGTCAATCCAATATGTTGTTCTCTAACACACATATTCATGCATTGATTTTGACACTCCATATCAATGACAACTCTTTATCATCAATCAACTACATGTTAGTCTTAATGCATTATTATTGTCCTAGTCAACAATAATACTCGACTAAGGATCTTTTAAGAATAATCATATTATTCTCAGGACATTATTATAAAACAGTTTATCTATACACACAGAAAGAAAAACTGAAATAATAATGACAACGCTTTATATTAATAAACATGGTAAATTAAGTATGTTATTACAACCATCTCATGATTGATCTTTGGGCATACTCTTACAATCTCCCACTAGCACTAAGACCAATCACTCATATATCTAATACCAAGTGACTTAGTGTGACGATCATGCTTCTGCCGTGTCAGAGGCTTGGTCAGGGGATCAGCAATGTTATCATCTGAAGGTACTCTGCATATCTCTACATCCCCTTGATCGATAATATCTCGAATAAGATGGTAGCGTCTAAGTATATGTTTGGATCGCTGGTGAGATCTGGGTTCTTTAGCTTGTGCAATAGCTCCATTGTTATCACATCGGAGTTCTATAGCATCTGATATGCTAGGCACAACCCCTAGTCCAGTAATGAACTTCTTGATCCAAACCGCTTCCTTTGATGCCTCACTGGCTGCAATATATTCAGCCTCTGTTGTAGAATCGGCTACTGTACTTTGCTTTGAACTCTTCCAGTTCACAGCACCACTATTAAGGCAAAACACAAAACCTGATTGCGATCGAGAATCGTCCTTGTTGGTTTGGAAGCTGGCATCAGTGTAACCTTTTACACTTAACTCTTCCTCACCTCCATATAATAGGAACGTATCCTTAGTTCTTCTTAAGTACTTAAGGATACTCTTGACTGTGGTCCAGTGACCTTCACCGGGATCTACTTGATACCTGCTCGTCATACTTAAGGCATACGAGACATCTGGACGGGTACATAACATAGCATACATGATAGATCCAATCGCGGAAGCATATGGAATTTTACTCATACGTTCTCTCTCTTGTGGGGTTGAAGGACACATTTCCTTCGAGAGTGAAATACCATGTCTCATAGGTAGGAATCCTCTTTTAGATTCTTCCATACTGAACCTTTTCAGTACTTTATCTATGTATGTACTTTGGCTTAGACCTAGTAGTCGTCTTGATCTATCTCTATAGATCTTGACTCCTAAGATATAAGTGGCTTCGCCCAAGTCCTTCATAGAAAAACAACTTCTTAACCAAGTCTTAATAGACTGCAAGGTAGGTATGTCATTTCCCATGATAAGTATGTCATCCACATATAGTACTAAGGATGTGATAGTGCTCCCACTAACTTTCTTGTAAACACATGGTTCATTTTCATTTTTGATAAAACCAAACTCTTTGATTGCATCGTTAAAACGAATATTCCAACTTCGAGAAGCTTGCTTTAATCCATAAATGGATCTTTGTAGCTTACATATCTTTCTAGCATCCTTTGGATTTACAAAACCTTTAGGTTGTGTCATATACACATCCTCTTCAAGTTTCCCGTTAAGGAAAGCTGTTTTGACGTCCATCTGCCAGATTTCATAATCATGAAATGCAACTATGGCGAGCAAGATCCTGATGGACTTAAACATAGCTACAGGAGAAAAGGTTTCATCATAGTCAACACCATGAATTTGGCGAAAACCTTTAGCGACTAATCGCCCTTTGTATGTTTGTACATTACCATCCATGTCTGTTTTTTTTTTTTTGAAAACCCGTTTGCACTCTATAGGTTTAACCCTTTCGGGTGGGTCAATCAAAGTCCATACTTGGTTTTCATACATGGAATCCATCTCAGATCTCATGGCCTCAAGCCATTTCTCAGAGTCTGGGCTCGTCACCGCTTCTTGATAAGTCCTAGGCTCATCTTGATCTATAAGAAGAACGTCACCATGCGTTGTAATGAGAAATCCATATCTCTCAGGTGCACGGCGTTCTCTTAAAGATCTGCGCGGTGGTTGTGTTTCTACAGCAGTTGTTTGTTCCTCAATTTCTTGTGGAATTTGTTGTTGTTCAATCTCTGGTTCAGTGGTATCTTGAACTGATTTAGATGGAACACGATTTGGTGTGAAAGCAGCTGTCTCAAGTGCATGTCCCCAAAAGGAAGTCGGTAGATCAGCATGACTCATCATGGATCGAACCATGTCTAACAAAGTTCGATTTCTTCTCTCAAATACTCCATTCCATTGAGGAGTACCAGGAGGAGTAAGCTGTGAGACAATCCCACATTCTTTCAAAAGATCATCAAACTCTAGGCTCAAGTACTCTCCACCTCGATCAGATCGAAGTGACTTGATAGTTTTGCCTAGTTAATTTTGTACTTCATTTTTGAATTCCTTGAACTTTTCAAGGGACTCAGACTTATGGCGCATGAGATAAACATACCCATATCTACTGAAATCATCAGTGAAAGTAATGAAGTAGTGAAATCCACCTCTGGCCTGTGTATTTATTGGTCCACATACATCAGAATGTATTAGGTCCAATAAATCACTAGCTCTTTCACTTTTACCAGTAAAAGGAGATTTAGTCATTTTTCCCAATAATCAAGATTCACATACTTCAAATTGTTCAAAAACAAATGAATTCAAGAGACCATCTTTATGGAGTTTGGATATGCGTTTCTCACTTATGTGGCCCAAACGACAATGCCAAAGATAAGTTTGATTTGAGTCATTTATTTTAGATCTTTTAGTATTTATGTTGTAAATGGGATTCGTCTGATCTAAAATATAAAGGCCATTAATCAATTGTGCCGAACCATAGAAAACATTATTGAGATAAAATGAACAACAATTATTCTTAATAATTATCTTAAAACCAATTTTGTTTAAACAAGAAATTGAAATGATATTTTTAGTCAAACTGGGCACAAAATAACAATCCTCTAAACATAAATCAAGTCCACTAGGCAAAGATAAAGTATATGTTCCCACAGCTAATGCAGCAACTTTTGCTCCATTTCCAACTCGTAGGTCCACATCTCCTCTAGCCAAAGTCCTACTCCTTTGTAGTCCCTGTACAGAAGTACAAATATGAGAACCACAACCAGTATCTAATACCCAATAAGTAGTAGTTGATAAATTAATATCAATAACATAAATACCTGAAGCAGACATTCTGCTTGCTTTAGCCTTTTTGACTTCTTCAAGATAGACAGGGCAGTTCCGTTTCCAATGTCCAGTCACACCACAATGAAAATAGTTTCCTTCCTTAAACACCCCACCTTTAGGTTCCAGTGCAGCCTTTCCTTTTCCAAATTTGGGCTTACCTTTACCCTTGGGCTTTGTTTGAACTTTGGCCTTTCCCTTGCCCTTGTTATTACAGACCATCAGTATGGGCTTGGGTCTAACCTTTTTCAAGTTGCCTTCAGTAGTTCGTAACATACTGAGCAATTGTGGTAGAGTCTTGTCAATTTCATTCATATTGAAATTGAGGACAAACTGGCTGTAGCTATCCGGCAATGATTGTAAAATAACATCAGTGGCTCTTGGCTCAATGGAAACCCAAGCTTAGACAGGCTTTCAATATAGCCAATCATCTTAAGGACATGAGGTCCTACTGGGCTTCCTTCAGCCAACTTACATTGGAATAATGCCTTAGAGATATCAAACCTCTCTTGCCGTGCTTGTCCCTGATAAAGTTCTTTCAGGTGCTCGATCATATCATAAGCAACCGTCCTCATGTTGCTTCTGAAGTTCAGGATTCAGAGTGGCAAGCATAAGACATCCAACATCTATCATGTCATCGAGATACTTCTTGTAAGCATCTCTATCAGTCCTCGAGGCATTAGCGGGTGGTTCATTAGGAAGTGGTTGTTCAATGACATATAATTTCCGTTCTTGTTTAAGGACAATCCTCAAGTTACGGAACCAATCAAGAAAATTCAAACCATTCAATTTGTCCTTCTCAAGGACAGATCGCAATGAGAGTGTGCTAGTGTTTGCAGCCATAATATATCTACAACAATTAAATATGCATGTGAGTAAATTTACCAATTTTATATCAATCATTAAAAAGACTTTATTAAATGATATTCCCACTATTTTATTTCAAAATTAATAACCCTCGTATATTAATTTCGGAAAAACTTTCTCAAAAGTATTTCTAGTAGGTTAAGGATCCATATTTCACCACCTCTTAAGTCAGCTTTGGCTTTACTCTTAAGATTATGGTTATTTAGGTAAGAAACATTTGCTAATTACATCATATGTAACTCCTAATATTTGGTGAACAACTCTTGTTCTAATCATCTTACGATTTATCCAATTTACTTGCCTCTAGGTTTCTAATCCTATTAGAGTAACCTAGTTAAGTCATTAACCAATTTTTTAACCAGCGAATATCACTTGTTTATTCTTCGCGTTTAACCAAGATAAATACTATTACTTCGCTTTGGCAGAACCTACATAGTATTGATCGAGGCCTTAACGAGGGCAAAATTGGAAGGCCATGTTGACTTAATATTTTAATAGAGGGATTTTATTAAGGTTGTTGCATCTCACCAATTATGGTCTACTTTAGCCCATTTAGTCTTCTAATCGATCTCATCAATTAATAGGGTTTATTATCACCAAGTTTTAATATATATAATAGGCATGCTTTAGACATCCATAGTATCTCATACATGAATAAATAAAGCAATAAATAAATGCAATAGTTATAGCCCATAAACTAAGGTGGTTCAACCCAAGCCAATGGGAAAACCAAAAAGAAACCTAAAGGTGTAAGCCATTTCACAAGCTATCATTCACAATCATTGTCCCACCTTCCTTCTCGTTTGGCCCACAGCAACTCTTGCAAACTACAATATGCAGAAACTCGTTTTACATACGAGGGAATAATATGAGAAGAGAAATACAAGAGAATAGAAGTAAGGCACGACACGCAGGCCGTATTTAAAAAAAATACAACCTTTTATCGAATGGGTCATTGGGCTATAACTATGCATTTCAAACACCGTGCATGTCAAAAATAGCATACATAATTCATTTTTTTTGCTAAGGTGAATTATAAAATATCCTTTCAACCTTTTGTGGCCCATCAAGTTTATAAATTTCTTTTATTAACAAAACTTTTTGCGGGGGGTCTGAGGAGGTCGGAGGAAGCGGGCCGAAGGAAGCCCAGTAGGACCTCATGTCAAATGAAACCTCACGATTTGATAACTTTTTATCAACAGAATCGTGTTTTTAAAATTTTAAACCTTGAGGTTTTATATCGGAACAAGCCTTGTTCCACTAGCCAGTTAACACTTACTGGAAACTATAAATACCACCGTCGCATTATTACAGATTTGTTAATAGTTAACATTAATAACATAAAATCGAATAGGCCACAACACCATGATTAACATTTAATCAATTACCGAAAGGAACAGTTATCAAGTTATGCTTAAACGATTTAAACAATCGAAAATACAATAAGATCAAAGCATGCATCTCATACAATTGCATCACCCAAATATTTAAACCCGAGTTCGTATCACACAAGTGGCTCTGATACCACTGTTGGAACACCGGTACCCCATGGAGCAGCAGAATAAAATTAGATCCGGTGATCCAAATCATGGATCCATGTGTGAGGAACGAATCGGGGTGAAATAAAGGTTTCGAAATTACCAAAACTTCAATCTGAGTAGACAGCGACGCCTTGGCAACAAGAGTTTTGATCTACTGTCGAATCAAGCCTCAACCTTTTCCGATGTCGGCCTCTACGTAATCCACCCGGTTTGACTATGAACGGAAGAAATCTCCAAAACTGTTTTGGAGGTTTATTTGCTTGACGGCTGCTAGACCTAACAAGCAATCACTTAGGTTTTTTTTTTTATGTCAAGCTTTGTCTCCTTTTAATACCTTTTATAATGGGTGTCTTTTTCATTGGGCCTTTTATAATTGGTATCCTTTTAATTGGGCCTTTTATAATTGGTATCTCTTGAATGTGTTATAAGATTAAATAAATATAATAAAGTTTTTAACCAAAAATTATAATTACATTAATTATATCCGAAATTTATAATTACATTAATTATAATAAGGATTTCGGTAAACTATATTTATTTAAATTTATATATGAATCAAATTCATATATTGATAAAATTATGTTATCATTATGTGTACAACATCCTTGTACATATAATATGTTCAATATTAGATTGCCCAATCAAATTAATTCTTTAATTAATTTAATTTATGTGACAACCAAACACAATACCAACTATATTTTATTCCGTTCATTTCAACCATAGGGTGTGACCCTGTAGGTTCTTGCAACGTTAGCAGTAATACTAGAACGATTCTATTGTCACAAACAATGAGTGGCATCTAGCAATGCATCATTGCTACCTAAGTTACAAGAAATCATGATTCGACATAATCTTTTGTGATTAACCTTTCATGCATTAATCCTTAAGTCCTTTATCTCTGAAATGGATACAAGTCATGGGATAGTCACACTTGTAGAGTCCATCCCATGTTTCTTGATATCTTGAGTAGACTATGATATACAAATTAGTATGACATCTCATATCAACTTATTTGAGCATGGCCATGCATTTCTAGTCTCACTCAATCAAGTGGCCTAAGATATTACTCCTATTATGTAGGAGGGACTTATCCTTTATTGATCAGCCATATCCCTCTACATAAATTGGGGTATATCCAACATCAGCCTTTATAGAACAACCTGTTATGGTGTACGTTTGACTGTATCAAAATATACAACTCACGATGCTGGGATAATAATGATCTCAAGTCTGAGGATCATATACATATTAATCACTATGAGTAATGTTGTGACAATTACATAATAATCCAATAACATACTCATAGTGGGTCAATCCAATATGTTGTTCTCTAACACACATATTCATGCATTGATTTTGACACTCCATATCAATGACAACTCTTTATCATCAATCAACTACATGTTAGTCTTAATGCATTATTATTGTCCTAGTCAACAATAATACTCGACTAAGGATCTTTTAAGAATAATCATATTATTCTCAGGACATTATTATAAAACAGTTTATCTATACACACAGAAAGAAAAACTGAAATAATAATGACAACGCTTTATATTAATAAACATGGTAAATTAAGTATGTTATTACAACCATCTCATGATTGATCTTTGGGCATACTCTTACAGTGTGGGCCAACTTCGGAGGTAGATCATAGGCCGATAGTGGTAGTCTCGAGTGACAGTAGCGTAGAGGCAGTAAAAGTGTTAGTATGAAAACCAGGTGTGTAACTCTTACGCACTTTCTATACTTGATATGTTAATGTTATGTGTTATTAAAAGCCGGAATGACGGCAAAGGTTACTTAAATACCCTTGTGGGTAAAAGCGAGGATGCCGGGTAAGTTATTATGTTTTCTCGCGTTGATTGTGAGTTATGAAAGCATGATAAATTGTATACATGATACTTGTATATAAAGCATGGTCATACGGGTGTTGATTGCATGAATATATGTTATGGGTGATGAGAGGAGGGGGAGTATGATCTATCAGACTGTCACCAGTGATTTGGTATCACACAGTGGGTTGGCCCCACATATTATAAAAATTGTGACAAAGTCTTAGTGGTTTGGCATCACCAGTGGTTTGGTACCACATATGTTATTATTGTAACTTCGGTTACCAGTGGTTTGGCACCACCAGTGGTTTGGTACCACAAGGGGTAGATTTGGGAGACATGGATGGATACTTAGGTTGGATGGGTTGCATGACTTGCATATTATTGTATGAATTTGTGTAAGAGCGTATTTTCTCTTGGGATGGGGATTTATACACTGAGTCTAGGTGACTCACCCCTTCCGTTATATTTTGCAGATCAAGCTTAGACCGTGGATATGGAGCCGGAGTGGACTCAAGGTGGCCATGCACAGCATTTGGTTTATTACAGCGTTTTCAACTCGGACTTAGTTATTTTATTAAATTATGGTTTTTCAGTTATGTAATAAGGCCGCTGAAGTTTTATTTTGGGTTTTCTTTATTATTTAGTAGATTCTAAAGTTCTTACTCAATACATTGATAAATTTACGAAACGGATGTTTTCAAACCCTAATAAATACTTGTTTTTGTTATATACCATGACTAAGTAATAGATACGAAAGAAACAATAAGTCAATCAAGTTTTTCTAAAGCCAAGTATCTACATGTATTACACATTGCAAAATCCAACAAGTATCTCTTAAAACAAGTCAACAAAATAGTTTTCAAATGTTTTTCCCGTGGCACGCCAGATTTGGTTGTAGCGTTTTAACCGGGTTTGGGATGTTACAATAATTAACTTGTAAATATTAATTAATAATATTTATAAACTCAATAATCAGAAAATGGGGCTTCGAAGCCACCGTTTTTGGCACTACTAAAAATCAAGCTATTACATCCTTAGTTCTATTTGGCTTCTATAATGCGACACATTAAGGGATACAAAAGACTTTATAGCCTGTACGCAAGGATTTATATTGGAAACAGATGAAATCAACCATTAATGAGTATGTGGAAACATGTTTGGTTTGCCAAAGCAATAAGGTCAAGCATTTGAGTCCGATTGACTTATTACAACCTCTACAATTACTGACACAAAGATGAGTTTGTAACACCCCAAACCTGGACTAGAAGTTATGATCGGATCTAGCGTTCCACATTAGGTGTTGCTTGAAAACCTTGTGATCGGTGGAAAACTCATTTTCAAATCAAAACTTTAAACGTCCAACATCTCGTTTTTCGTTGCTTGTTAACAAAAGAAGTTTACTCGAATTAATACCCTTTCACAAATGCATGTATTATCTTGTTTTTAAAAAAAAACCGCGTCAGTTATAGAAATTTGGTTTAAACAGTTGTCGAAACGTGATATTTTAAAAACGGTTGTTATTGTTTTAAAACCCCGTGTTTAATAAATTTGCAGTAATTAAAGAAATCCCAAATAAAAGTTAAAAACAGTTCCAATGGCCTTATTACAAAATTTATTAAACCCAATAATTTAAATAAAGTACCCAAAATGAATTAACTAAATTAACGCTCGAAAACACGCAGGATGTGTGGCCACCTCTGAGTCCCTCGCAGCTCCAAATCCTCTAAGGCTGGGGATTACCTGCACAGTTAAAGAAAAAGGGTGAGTTACAAGAACTTAGTGTGTAATCCCCTTATTACACCCACAGTTTGGGCCCAAGCCCATACAGTAATAATCTAGGCCTAAGCCCTATTCAGTAACAGTCTAGGCCGAAGCCCTATTCAGTAATAGTCTGGGCCGAAGCCTTATGATATGCAAAACAAACATGTGCCCAACCCAATCCAATGAACACACCACCCATACCAACCAACACACCTGTGGGGACCAAGTCAACCCACCCAACTAGCACACTAATAACGCAGACTAGATGCTAATAACAGTATACGTGGTTGAGCCACTGAATCGGTATAACGTGGCAATAACCACTAAATCAGTAAAATGTGGCAGAGCCACCAGTACATTGCTACCTCCAAAACCATAACCCAACCCATGCAATATGCCATGTCATAATTAAATAATGTAAATAGTGCATCATTATAGACACCAATCATCTAGTTACTACTCATACATCGATGATCCTACCACTAAGGATAAAACAGTCATCCGGGGGGTAAAAAGGTAATTTACCCACCAAGGGTATTTCAGTAATTTACCCACCAAGGGTATTTTAGTAATTTACCCACCAAGGGTATTTCGGTAATTGTACCCACTAAGGGGTATTTCAGTAATTTACCCACTAAGGGTATTTTAGCAATTTTACCCACTAAGGGTATTTCAGTAATTTACCCCTACTACAGCCTTTCCCAAGGCCTAATGCCTCCTCGAGCGACTCGGTTCCCATTTCCAGTCAATACAGTGTTATTGGGCCTAAAATCCAATTTCGGCTCTTACGGGCCCACACTCTCGTGTGGCCCATTCTGTTCGTTTTGAGTCTCGGATCTGCGAACTTCGCAGTCGCATCAGTTAACTGACATTTTCCATCGTTTTCCCTCATATGGGCCCGTTAACTCGTTGGGCCCATTTAGCTCGCTTCGGCACATTAAGGCCCATTATGGACTCAGTTCCACGAGAGCGTTCATGGCACTCTCAGTGGTCTATCGCATCCTTAGTGGCTCGGTTTATCCCTACTAGCGTTCTGACGCCCGCGTGATCTCAGTTGCCGGTATTCCCGTTTTTTGGCATTTCAGGTTTTAGTCGATTCACAGATCTTAGCATATTAGAATAGTAGTGATGTGAGATTACACACGTATTATGGATTTCGGTTCGCGACACTTTCCGATGAACCTAAGATCATAATTGACCATTAGTTAGACTTAACCTTTGATAAACCAAAATATAGCAATATCTAACTATTGACTTAACTTACCAATGAACGGCAGATCCCCTTCTATGAAGAGTAATCGGCCTACCCCTCCTGATTACAGAATCGAGTCCCTAGCGATATTTGATGCACAAAACAATGGTGTTAGTAATCATCCAACATTCGGTGCCCCCATAGAGGGAGGAGGGAGACCGAAACTTACCCAAGCAGCCACAAAGATTTACTAGAACGAAATAAGAAGGTGTTTGCATACTCTACCTTTACCAATCACCTAAGAACACTGACAACCGTTAATTGCCTGACAACAAGATTCGACCCAACCACCAAGACAAAAGGTTCAGAACAAAGAGGGTATATAGATTCAGCTTATAGGGTTCGGCTAACAAAAGAAGAATCCCCACTTCAAGAAGGAAGCTTTCGGCCTTGGGAGAAATCAAAGAGATAAAAGTGTGATCTCGGCTTAGAAGTAAAGAGGAGAAACGAATGGGAAGAAGAAGAAAGATAAGGAAAAAGAAGGAAAGAAGATGAAAGTAAGGCTTACCAAATTCGTCACTTGCCAGGGAAATAAAGGAGGAAGAAAAAGATATGAGAGCAAAGTGTAAACGGTAGAAGTCAGAAAAGAAGGAAAAAGACCCGAAATGTGGTGAAACTAAAACCCAAAAGGCAAAACTCTCCAAGAATGACCAAAGAAATTCGGCACACTCACAGTAACACCAAACTGAAAATGCACTCTAAAGACCCCCTTGATCGAAATTCCTCTCTTCCACTTCCCCA
This sequence comes from Gossypium australe, assembly GCA_005393395.2. Taxonomy (NCBI): domain Eukaryota; kingdom Viridiplantae; phylum Streptophyta; class Magnoliopsida; order Malvales; family Malvaceae; genus Gossypium; species Gossypium australe. The sequence continues at coordinate 37,430,785 of CM016618.1, forward strand.
CATTCGGCCAACACTTCCCCTCTCCTCTATCTCCATGATTTTCTCCACAAAAACTCCTAGAATAGCTCCCTTCCATCCGTTTGAACCAACTGACCAAGTCTCCAACTCCCTTAGTAGAATTTCATTCAAACTCCACTTCTTGCTCCCTTAGGACATAAAATAAAAGTCACCCTTTTATGCTACTCATGGGATTCGAACCCCTTCCCTCCTTGCTCTCTCTCATTGACGCCACACCACCACACAACATGCTCCACTTGTGCTTCCAAAACACACACCAATTTACTTAAGTCCTGCTTCCAACAGCCCTCTCCACTAAAGGGCGAAAAACCAAAATATTTCCAGGGCTCAAACTCGAACCCAGGCCTCCATAGAACCCCTAAACACACTCAAATAACCAGCTAAGCAATCACAACATCAAAATGTGCAAAGAAATACAACCCCTAATTTTCGGGACGTTACAACTCTACCCCCTTAAAGAAATTTCAGCCTCGAAATTTACCTGACCAAAAGAGATAAGGGTATTGCTGTCGCATTGCCTCATCAGGCTCCCACGTGGCCTCCTCTAAACCGTGGTTACGCCACAGCACCTTAACTAACGGAACAGATTTCCTTCTCAACACCTTAACATCACAATCTTGTATCTGCACCGGTTCTTCCTCAAAAGTCAGGTCAGGTCTTACCTCGATCTCCTCCACCGGCACTATGTGAGAAGGATCAGAACAGTATCGCCTCAGCATAGAAATATGGAATACATCATGTATCTGGTTTAACTTAGGAGGCAACTCAAGCTGATAGGTGACCGGTCCCACACGTTTCACTATCCGATAAGGCCCAATGAATTTGGGGCTCAACTTGCCCTTCCGTCCAAATCTCAAAGTCTTCTTCCAATATGAGACCTTCAAGAAGACATAATCCCCCACAGAGAACTCTATTTCTTTACGCTTTAAGTTAGCATACGACTTCTGTCTATCCGATGCTTCTTTTAATCGACCTCAGATCAATTTAACTTTCTCCTCAGTTTCAAAAATTAACTCTGGGCCCAACAGTCGCCGTTCACCCAATTCTGTCCAACAAGTAGGGGTACGACACCTACGACCATATAACGCCTCGTACGGTGCCATCTGAATACTGGATTGGTAGCTGTTCTTATAGGCAAATTCCACTAACGGCAGATAATTTTCCCAACTGCCGTTGAAATCGATCACACAGTTTCTCAACATGTCTTCCGAAATCTGTATTACCCTCTCTGACTGAAAATCAGTCTGCAGATGAAATGTGGTGCTGAAATCAAACCTTGTACCCAAAGCTTCATGTAACACCCTCCAGAATCGTGATGTGAATCTAGGGTTCCTGTCCGAAATGATAGACACTGGCACCCCATGTAACCTCATAATTTTTGCCACATATAACTTGGCCAACTTCTACAACTAGTAATCGGTGCGAACTGGTATGAAGTGGGCATATTTAGTCAACCAATCAACAATTACCCACACCTAATCTTTCCTAGTAGGTGTCAGGGGTAGCCCACTAACAAAATCCATGGTTATCCTCTCCCACTTCCAGAGTGGAATCTTTACAGGTTGCAGCAGTCTCGAAGGCAGTTGATGCTCAACCTTCACTTGCTGGCATGTCAAGTACTTACTTACAAAATCAGTCACCTCACGTTTAAGTCCTGACCACCAATACAGTTCACGTAGATCTCGATATAATTTTTTTCCACCAGGATGCATAACGTATGGGCTACTATGCGCCTCCCGCAGAATCGACTGCCTTAACTTAGAGTCCCTCAGTACACAAACTCTTCCATGGAAACATAATACTCCTTCACTATTTAGCCCAAAATCCCAAGTCTCTCCCTTCCTCACCTATTGAAATCGAGGAACCAACAACTCGTCCAACATCTGTTTCTCTTTAATCTGACCAATCCAAGTCGGTTTCACCTAAAGTTCTACTAACAAACTACCATCCTCAAATAAGCTGAGACGAGCAAACATTGCTCTTAGATCAGATACCACCTTACGACTCAGAGCATCTGCCACCACGTTAGCTTTTCCCGAATGATACTCAATCGAGCAGTCATAATCCTTAAGCAACTCTACCCATTTTCGTTGCCTAAGATTCAACTCATTCTGAGTAAAGAGGTACTTGAGACTTTTGTGGTCGGTATAAACGATCGACTTCTCCCCGTACAAGTAGTGTCTCCAAATTTTTAGTGCGAATACCGCCGCAGCTAACTCCAGGTCATGTGTAGAATAATTCAGCTCGTGTGGCCTAAGCTGACGAGGCGCATACGCCACCACCTTACCCTCTTGCATCAGCACACAACTCAGTCCAGTGTGCGACGCATCATAGTAGACAACGAATTCCTTTCCAGCTTCTGGCTGAATTAGTATTGGACCTCAGTCAGAATCTTCTTCAGTTTCTCAAAACTCTCCTGTTGTTTATCAGCCCAAACAAACGGTATTCCTTTTCGCAGTAACTTAGTTAGAGGTGCAGCAATCAGTGAGAACCCTTCAACGAACCGTCTATAATATCCGGCCAGACCCAGAAAACTTCGATTCTCAGATACTGATTTCGGTGGCTTCCAATCTAGTACGGCCTCCACTTTCATAGGATCAACCCTAATCCCCTCGGCAGACACGACATGCCCCAGAAATGTTACCTCTCGCGACCAGAACTCACACTTGCTAAATTTGGCATAAAGTTGCTTTTCTCTCAGTATTTGCAGAACAGTCCTGAGATGTGAACCATGCTCCTCCTCAGTTCTTGAATACACCAGGATATCATCTATAAACATCACTACAAACCGGTCTAAGTAGGGTTGGAAGACCCGATTCATCATATCCATGAAAGCAGCTGGCGCATTCATTAATCCAAATGGCATAACCAGAAACTCATAATGTCCATAACGAGTTCAGAATGCAGTCTTGTATACATCTGCCTCCGATGATACCCCGATCTAAGATCTATCTAGGAGAAAACCGCAGCTCCTCGCAGCTGATCAAATAGATCGTCTATTCTCGATAAAGGGTACTTGTTCTTAATTGTCAATTTATTCAATTGACGATAGTCAATACACATGCGCATTGCACCATCCTTCTTCTGTACGAATAGTACCGGTGCTCCCCACGATGACACACTCGGTCAGATGAATCCTCGATCCAGTAGCTCCTGAATTTGAGCCTTTAATTCTACCAGCTCCTTCGGAGCCATCCTATAAGGGGTGATGGACACCAGCGCCATTCTCGGTAGGAGCTCAATACCGAACTCAACCTCACGATTTGGTGGAAACCCTGGAAGCTCTTCAGGAAATACATCTGAAAATTCCTTTACGGTCCTAACATCTCCAAAAAAGAAACCCTTAACATCAGTTGTGCTAAAATATGCTAGGAACACCTCGCACCCCTTGCGAACCAGTTTCTCGGCCCTTAATGCGGAGATTACATTAGATAAGTAATCCCTTAGCTTCCCTATCATGATCACTTCCTCATCATTTGTAAACTTCAATACCATAAGCTTAGCAGTACAATCCAAATTCGCACGGTGTTTCGCTAACCAATCCATGCCCAAAATAAGATTGAACTCGCCAAACGGCAGTTTCATCAAATCTGCCGGAAAAACAACCCCTTGAACCTCTAGGGGCACATCTCCAAATAGTTTATTCACTCTAACTGACTGTCCCAGTGGACTAACCACAGACAGTTCCCTATCAGCAAGTTCAAACTGTATACCCAAAGTTTCTGACACAGTACAAGCAACATACGAGTGTGTAGACCCATTATCAATCAAAGTTACAAATGGTATATCATGAATAAGGAACGTACTGATTAAGATGTCAGGTGCGTCGCCATCTTCTCGACACCAAGCAGCATAAACCAACCCTGGCTGTCTCGCCTCTGTATTACCAGCACCTCTACCCAATGCTCCCCGACCACGTCCAAACCTATTTCCCCCTCTAGCTGGACCACGGCCTCTCGGTGGCTGCTGACCACCTCTCCTTGGCTGCACATAACCCTGACCTGAAGCTTGCATCTGAATGAGCCTTTGAGTATAGTCTCTGACCTTATGATCCCTGGAGCCACATCTAAAACACGCCCTAGTTCTTTTCTAGCACTCTTCCAAATTAGATCTTCCACAATCAGCGCAAGGCTGCGGTCTGACTGCAACATTAGAAATCCCAGCTCAGGTTGGCTCATCAAGCCTAAGCCTCTTCCTAGGCCCACCAAAAGAACTTGAAGGCCCAAAATTCCACTTCCTTCTGCCCCTATCCTGCTCACGGTTCTGACGTTCTGAGCGTTTCACGTCCTCGACAATCTTAGCCTTCTTGACCATGGCAGCGAAGTCTCTTTCCTTCTGTGGGGCTATCAGTACCAGCAACTCATCTTGAAGACCATCCCCAAATCGCACACATCGCTCATATTCAGTCGCGACTATGCCCCGAGCGTACCGGCTCAAACGCAGGAACTTTGCCTCATACTCCGCCACGGACCTATTCCCCTAAACCAGATTCAAGAATTCCTTTCTCCGGGCGTCCACATAACTTGCCCCGACATACTTCCCTTGGAAGGCCACCTTGAAGAAATCCCAAGTCACACGGTCGGCCTGCGTGCCTTCCCTCACAGTAAGCCACCATTGGTATGCCTCATCTCGCAGTAAGGACACTACTCCTTTCAGCTTTTACTCTACTGTGCAGTCAAGGTCATCCATAATTCGTTCAACCGCCTCCAACCAATATTTTGCTACACTCGGGGCTACGCCAGAGATGCCCCTAAAGATTTCTACCCCATTAGATCAGAGTCACTCAGAAATTGACCCTCGGGCCATTAACCCAGTTCTCACTCCAGCAACCCTTTCTAAAACTCGTAGCATCGCTTGAGACAGAGCATCATCTCTACCGGCTCAGTCATGAGACCCCGTTTCAGTCACTGGTGATGCCGGCGCTTCCCTTTCAGGCATATGTTTTGATGCTGAGGACCTGCCCTAGCACCTCGGCCTCTACCACAGCCACGATTACCTCTTCCGCGACCTCTTGCGCTCATATCGATGTAGCATATTTTCTGATTAAGAAGTTTTATGAATCAGCTTATAATTCATGTAATTATTAACAGATATCTTATGAAAAGCAGTAATTAGGGTTGTTTTTGCATATCGTATTTACTATAGTTTCAGTCTACTACAGTCTCAGTCTCAGTTTCTACAACTAAGAGGTGTCAGTATACTACTACTATCCCTATTATTTCTGTAGTACAGTCATATTAGCCTATAATAAGGTATAGAGTAAGGAGACTTACGGATTTGGTGCCGGAGACTCAGTGTGCCACACGTTCAATAGTATCACTACTTTTCTGAACTAGAATTTAAATAAATTCGAAAAATTTCAAAACCCATTCCACAGCCGAGTTTTTCAACCGAGCTCTAATACCACTAAATGTAACACCCCAAACCCGGCCTAGACATTATGACCGGATCTAGCGTGCCACATCAGGTGTTGTTTGAAAACCTTGTGATTATTGGAAAACTCATTTTCAAATCAAAACTTTAAATGTCCAAAATCCCATTTTTCATTGCTTGTTAACAAAAGAAGTTTACTCAAATTAATACCCTTTCACAAATGCATGTATTATCTTGTTTTTTTAAAAAAACTATGTCAGTTACAGAAATTTCGTTTAAACAGTTGCGGAAATGTGATATTTTAAAAATGGTTGTTATTGTTTTAAAAACCAGTGTTTAATAAATTTGCAGTAATTAAAGAAATCCCAAATAAAAGTTAAAAACAGTTTCAATGGCCTTATTACAAAATTATTAAAACCCATAATTAAAATAAAGTACCCAAAATGAATTAACTAAATTAACCCTCGAAAACACGCAGGACGTGTGGCCACCTCCGAGTCCCTCGCAACTCCATATCCTCTAAGGCTGGGGATTACCTACACAGTGAAAGAAAAAGGGTGAGTTATAAGAACTCAGTGTGTAATCCCCTTATTACACCCACAGTTTGGGCCCAGGCCCATACAGTACCAATCTGGGCCTAAGCCCTATTTAGTAACAGTTTGGGCCTAAGCCCTATTCAGTAACAGTCTGGGTCGAAGCCCTATTCAGTAATAGTCTGGGTCGAATCCCTATGATATGCAAAACAAACATGTGCCCAACCCAGTCCAACCGACACAACACCCGTACTGACCAACACACATGTGGGGACCAAGTCAACCCACCCAACCAGCACACCAATAACACAGACTAGATGCTAATAACAGTATACGTGGCTGAGCCACTGAATCGGTATAACGTGGCAATAGCCACTAAATTAGTATAATGTGGCAGAGCCTCCAGTACAGTGCTACCTCCAAAACCGTAACCCAACCCATGCAATGTCATAATTAAATAATGTAAACAGTGCATCATCATAGACACCAATCATCTAGTTACTACTCAAACATCGATGATCCTACCACTAAGGATAAAACAGTCATCTAAGGGTAAAAAGGTAATTTACCCACCAAGGGTATTTAAGTAATTTACTCACCAAGGGTATTTCAGTAATTTACCCACTAAGGGTATTTTGATAATTTTACCCACTAAGGGTATTTCAGTAATTTACCCCTACTACGGCCTTTCCGAAGGCCTAATGCCGCCTCGAGCGACTCGGTTCCCATTTTCGATCAATACAGTGTTATTAGGTCTAAAACTGAATTTCAGCCATTACGGGCCATAGGAGTCTGTTCGTTTTCAGTCTCGAGTCTGCGAACTTTGTAGTCGCATCAGTTAACTGACACTTTCCATTGTTTTCGTTCAAATGGGCCCGTTAACTCATTAGCCCATTTAACCCGCTTCGGCACATCAAGGCCCATTATGGCCTCAGTTCCACGAGAGCGTACGTGGCGCTCTCAATGGTCTATCGCCATCCCTAGTGGCTCTGTTTATCCCTACAAGTGTTCGCACGCCTGCGTGATCTCAGTTGCCTATATTCCAGCTCTTCGGCATTTCGGCTTTCAGCCGATTCACAGATCTTAGCATATCAGAATAGTAGTGATGTGAGATTACACACCTGTTATGAATTTCGATTCACGACACTTTTCGAGGCACCTAAGATCATAATTGACCATTAGTTAGACTTCACCCTTGATAAACCAAAATATAGCAATATCCAACTATTGACTTAACTTACCAACGAATGGCAGATCCCCTTCCATGGAGAGTAATCGGCCTACCCCTTCTGATTACAGAAACAAGTCCCTAGCGGTATCTGATGCACAAAACAATGGTGTTAGTAATCATCCACCATTCGCCCCCCACAGAGGGGGGAGGGAGACCGAAACTTACCCAAGCAGCCACAAAGATTTACTAGAACAAATAAGGTGTTTGCATACTCTACCTTTACCAAGCACCTAAGAACACCGACAACCATCAATTGCCTGACAACAAGGTTCGACACAACCACCAAGACAAAAGGTTCAGAACAAAGAGGGTATATAGATTCGGCTTACAGGGTTCGGCTAACAAAAGGAGAATCCCTACTTTAAGAAGGAAGCTTTCGGCCTTGGGAGAAATCAAAGAGATAAAAGTGCGATCTCGACTTAGAGTTAAAGAGGAGAAAAAAATGGGAAGAAGAAGAAAGATGAGGAGAAAGAAGGAAAGAAGATGAAAGTAAGGCTTACCAAATTCGTCACTTGCCAGGGAAATAAAGGAGGAAGAAAAAGAAATGAGAGCCAAGTGTAAACGGCAGAAGTTAGAAAAGAAAGAAAAAGACCCGAAATGTGGTGAAACTAAAACCCAAAAGGCAAAACTCTTCAAGAATGACCAAAGAAATTCGGCACACTCACACTAACGCCAAACTGAAAATGCACTCTAAAGACCCCCTTGATCGAAATTCCTCTCTTCCACTTCCCCACATTCGGCCAACACTTCCCCTCTCCTCTATCTCCACGATTTTCTCCACAAAAACTCCTAGAATAGCTCCCCTCATCTGTTTGATCCAATTGACCAAGTCTCCAACTCCCTTAGTAGAATTTGATTCAAACTCCACTTCTTGCTCCCTCAGGACATAAAATAAAAGTCACCCCTTTGTGCTACTCATGGGATTCGAACCCCTTCACTCTTTGCTCTCTCTCATTGACGCCACACCACATGCTTCACTTGTGCTTCCAAAACACACACCAATTTACTTAAGTCTCACTTCCAACAGTCCTCTCCACTAAAGGGCCAAAAACCAAAATTTTTCCAGGGCTCAGACTCGAACCCAAGCCTCCCCAGAACCCACAAACACACTCAAATAACTAGCTAAGCAAGCACAACATGAAATTATGCAAAGAAATACAACCCCTAATATTTGGGACGTTACAGAGTTACTTTCTCAATGGGCTTTATTAACGGATTTTCAAAATCATGGTATAAAATAAATTTTCTAGTGGTGGTTGATAGATTTTCTAAGTACACCTATACAACTAATGTAGCAATTATCTTCTTTGAGAAAGTCATGCAACTTCATGGCTTGCTAGAATCCATAGTAAGCAATTGTGAGGTACTTTTCACAAGCAAGTTTTGGAAGGAGTTTTTTTATTACATGGGAAAAACTTAGCTTTTTCTTTAACTTATCATCCACAAAAAGATGACCAAACTGAAGTCATCAATCAAACAATTGAAATGTATTTGTGAAGCTTTGCGGGAGATCAACCAAAGCTTTGTGTGAAGTGGATTCCATAGGCCGAATACTGTTATAATCTTTAATTTCACACCACACTTGGTATTTCCTTTTTTAATGTGGTTTATGACCAAGATCTACCTTGCTTGTTGTCATATGAGGTTGGTTCTTCTTAAGTAGATGCAATGGACCAAGCATTATTGAATCAAGTTATTGTATTACAATAGAACTGTTTGGGGTTTCAAAAATTCTAACAACATATGAAGACTGATGTGTCATATTTACATACGTCAAATAAAGCTATTTAAACACTTAACGAGCTTATTCTTGAGTACTTTATACTCTTTTTATTATTTTTTCTTGATTATTTAGATTTTATGCATAATTTTAGTTTTTATTTCATTTTTATGCTTTTTGGAATAAAATGACAAGCTTATTCCATTAGGAACATAATCTTTGATTTAAGCTTGTTTTAAGCACTTGGTTGATATGAAAATGAAGAGAAGAGCATAAGCTAGGGCCAAAGTCGAGACACCAACATGTTGATGTCACGACACTAGTGCCTTTCCTATCAACTGAGGAATTGAACTTTAAAATTTTACACATTTGAGTGGACTATCTTTAAAGTCGCAACACCAACTCTTAATGTCACAAATTTTGGCCTAGCAAGGTCGCAACACTAGCCACAACCCCTATAGATGAAAATTTCAAGTTGCCTGAGGACGATGTCACAACACCGAAGGGTTGTTATCGCATCACTAAAGCCTAAAAGCATCTCTAGAGTAATCTACTACTGATGTCGCGACACCAGTATGTGGGTGTCTCGACATCGACTCTGATGAGGCCAAAATTCTGAAGGGTATTTCACAATCCAACAAGGCTTAAGTTAGATTTTAAGTGAGGTCATAATTGTCTTTATTAGGTCAAATGTTATTAGACTATAAATACTACTTTATAAGCTTTTAGGAGTAGATTTTTTAGGTTGAAATTTTTTCTTTACTTATCATATTTTTAGATTAGTTTTTTTTTTTTTTCCTTTTCTTCTTATTTTTAGATTAGGTTTTCCCTTTTTTTTAGAATAGATTTTATTTTTTGCTTTTTATTTCTTCTTTCTTGTTAAGGACTTTTGTAAGTTAAGATGAATCAAGCTTTTGGATGCCATTGATTTCAAATCTGAATAAGCATTTCTTACTCTTACCTTTAAATCGTGCATATCAACTATACGATGACATGTCTATTTGGGTGTTCAGCTTTCTTATGTGATGATACTGCTTGTTGGTTAATTCATGAATTGATTTTTAAATTAAGTTAATGACTATGCTAGATAGTTCGATATAATTATGTCGAATAGTGAAACTGAGAGAAGATCTATATGCTTAAGTGAGACCAAGAGGAGAGCTTAGGTGGTATCTTTTAGTCTAGTATGAGACCGAGAGAAGATTCCTAGCTAAAAGTGACAAACAATATAATCGGTATAGGTTTATTAGCTTAGTTAGCAATTAACAAATCAATTGAACATTGTTTTAACCATTTACATTGTCTAAAAAATATGAAGAAAGTTTAGCTTAGTTTGTTTAATTGATAGTTTAAATTTAGTTTATAAACAATTTATATTTGAATTTTCACTAATGATTTCAGACTCGATAGATTAGTAATTACTTAATTTGTAATTAACTTGATAAACGCATTTACCAATTTGGAAATCCCTTGGATTCGATCCTTGAAAAACTTGGAGTGTTCCATTGTAACACTTATAAATATTACAATTGACTTGTCACACTTTTAGTGAAAGTTGCTATTCATTTCTCAATATTTTATGCTAATTCTCTACTCGACGTTCGTAAACCATGGTGCGGTTTAAACAATATCATGAAAAAGGTTATTGTGAAATTGATTGTGTACATCGAACATTGGTTTGCTTACACTAACATCATCATTGCCAAAAATCGCTTCCAAAGATGCCTCGACACAAGCTTGCCTCTAAGTTTTCTGGGCCTTTCAAAATGTTGCAGAAGATTGGTTCAATTTCTTATCAATTAGAACTACCCCCTGTGTAAACTTCATGACGTGTTCTATGCTTCTCTACCCAAGCCATTTCATAAGAACCAACCGATGACTATGGTTATCTTACCATGTATCATCGATGGTCAAGTTTGACCCATTCCATCTATAGTTCTTCGTGCTAAACAAAATCATGGTAAATGGGAAGGCTTATATTAGTGGATTGGTCTAGTTGTATTCGACGCCACTTGGGAGGATGTTGAGGATTTTCGCAACGCTTATCCAGACTATGAGCTTGAGGACAAGTTCTTTTTCCAGTAAGAGGGTAATGTTACGAATGCATTTGTGGGTAAAACCTATAAACATCGAAGACCTACAAGTATGGATGGAGTTGATGTTTGATGAAATAAAAATTATGAGAAGTATTAGTAGATTGAACATTATTAGTGTAACATCCCATACCCAACATGATCATTAGGTCTGAGCTACAGCATGCTACATTTGTTGCCAAATCAACTATAATTAATAGTGATTCAATTTAACCTTATATATGCTAAAAATTATGCATTCAATTATAATATGATAAATACTCGTATTCAGGTCTTATACGAGCTTACGAAAGCACTTGATGTGATATCAGTCACGTCATGTGTAACACCCCAAACCCGTAACCATCGCCGGTATAGAGTTAAAGGTGTTACTGGACATATCAGAAACTTTTACAGACATCTTATATCATAGCTAGGTCAAGCACATCAAAGTGTCCCTTAAGTAGGTCAACAAGACCTCAAACATGCTTTAGAATAAGGTCAGGACTAAGCCGAACACATACAAAAATTCTCAAAAATTTAAAACTTTTTCAAAGTTACAGAGGTCACACGCCCGTGTGGGCAGGTCGTGTGCCTCCTGCGGCCTTCAGACACGCCCGTGTGTCTAAGCCGTATCAAATCACGGCATACATATTGACTTGTCCACACGGTTGTGGACACGCCCGTGTGCCTCACCCGTGGTCGCTACTAACTTCACCACATGGCTAGTCACACGCCCTTGTGTCTAGCCCGTGGTCAATCCTGACATGCTTTGAATTTCAACCACGAGGGACCCAATCGAGCCACACGCCCATGTGCGCAACCGTGTGGGCAAATATAATCCATTTTCAAGGCCAAATTGCACCCACAAATGGGCCATACCTACAAGCACACACAAGCATTATTCCATACACAATTGGCAACCAAAAACATGACAAAAGATCAACATTTCATCCCATTTAATCTCATTTCTAATCATGCCAGCTTGTAAACCAATTTGCACAACTAAAACACATGTATATCCATGCACGATTCATCCACAATTCCACTTAATCACTTTGGCATCAATCGATCACTAAGCTTACCATTCATAAGTCCATTTCATTGCCATCAAACCATAACAAAACATGGATCATATACCATAATCACTCATGTATATTACCAACATTTATCTAGCCACATCACATGGCTATTTACAATCCAAACATATTCCAAAATGACTAGCCTATACATGCCATACTTAGCTATATACACATTCAAAAGCACCAAAGTTGAGTTTGATAGTGTGGTGATGATCCTCGACAGTCCCCGAGCCTATCGTAGCTTTAACGATCTATAAAACAGAACAAACACACATAAAGTAAGCTTTCCAAAAGCTTAGTAAGCCATATACAAATAAACTAAACATAAATCATTCATAAGCATAGCTATTTGAATTCATTAACATATCATCTTTTCAAGCACATAAATAATCTCTTTGGCTCACTTGATTTGCCAATGCTTACCAATTCATCTTATCTCAAATATCTCATTTGCTCATAACTCAAACATATATATATCTCAAATGTTTCTTTGCATCAATGCACATACTTACTCACCTTTCATGCTTATACAAAGCATACTTATCAACGTACTTAAAACAGATGTACAATTCACATAGTCATTCATTTCTCGAACTTGCCCGTTGAACCATTCAGAATCTAATAGGATACTCAGAATGCTCGGAATAGTCGTACGATGCCAATGTCCCAGACGTGGTCTTACATGTAATCAGATATCGATGCCACTGTCCCAGATAGGGTCTTACACGAATCAAATACGATGCCAATGTCCCAGACATGGTCTTACATGTAAATCTCATATCGATGCCAACATCCCAGACGTGGTCTTACATGATATCACATATCGGACACCTATGTCATGACATATGCAATCCTATCTATTCCTATGTTCATATGGGACTTTTCGGACATTAACACTATGTCGATTCTATCTCAGAATCCATGTACACAACATCTCATATAGATTCATCATTATAAATTGTCATATGAACATACATAATTCAATACAAATACATTTATTTGTAGATAGACTTACCTCGGATTCGGTTTAACGGAAATGAACTCAGCTACTCAATTACTTTTGATTTCTCACGATCTAAGTCTATTTTCTTCGACTCTTGATCTATACAGATCCAAATTTAACCCTTTTATTCACCAAAATATTTGATTCAATCCAAAAACACGTATTTAGGGCAATTTACAAATTAGCCCTCACAGTTTCACATTTTGACATTTTTGTCCTTTTTATACAAAATTTCATATTACCCATACCTAGCAGAATTTTACTCATACTCATATGAGTCCATACATTTCTTTTATTTCACAATTTTTTCCCTCAAGATATTATTCTTTCAGTTTACTCCAAATTAATCAAAATCAACAAAATTCCAAAGACAAACTATGATAGTCAAACACATATCTTTCATATTTCACTATCAAACATCACAAAACTTATGTGTTCATCAATGGCATATTTCAAAAACATCATCCATTCTCAAAATTTAAGCATGGGTTTCAAAGTATTCGAAGAAACGATTGCAAAAACGTAAAAATTATCAAAAACCGAAGCAAAACATACCTTAAATTTAGCTTGAGCATAACCGAAACCTAGCTTGGTTTATTTCTTTTCTTTTTCTTTGAACATTCGGCCAAAGATGATGAATATGGTTGTTATCATGCTTTTTGTTATATTAAATTAAACTTAATTAACATTTTACCAAGCTACCTTTAATGATATACTGATGAAAACATTTTAATTCTTGGACATAATTGTCCACTAACTTAAAAATGGCTTAATAACATTATAAGGACTTCATATTAATAAAGACTGATCGTGTGTCAGAGTCTTAAAAATTTATAAAAAGAATGATCGAGCCTAGAAACTAACTATGACAACGATTAAGGCAAGCGCACCTATCGACCAGTAGTATAGTTTAGTGGCAAGACCGGATTGTCGAACCCAAAGGAACCAAAAGTACTAATACTAACTTTCTTTTTATTATTTAGCCTAAGAACTAAGGGAATTATTAATTAATCTAAAAATAACTAACTATTAAGCTAAAGATGCTAAGACAAAGAGAATGAATTGGGGAAAAACTTGTGGGAAAAACCAATTGATTAAGACAATACCCGAGGAAGGATCCACCTAGACTTCACTTGTTATTTAACACTGAACCAGACAATTTATTCACTTGACTTGATCCGTAGGATTCCCTAATTTATATTAATACCTTTTTCGAGGCTACTAACGTCTAACCCTAGGTTGATTAATTGAAATCTCTTCTTATTAGAATTGCATTAACTCGATCTATGGACTCCCATATTAGGTTTGACCCTAATCCAGTAGATTTTCATCATCCTATCTCTAGGGTTGCGATCAACTTCGCTTAATCATGTTAGATCTACTCTTAAATAGGGAATTCTGCTCCACTGCCTACGCACATCAATACTTGAATCAATATTCTGAAATATCAAAACAGGAATTAAGAACACATAATTACGAACAAATCAAGTATTTATCATATAGTTCAGAAAACAATAACAAGATCCGTCTTAGGTTTCATCCCCCTTAGGTATTTAAGGGGTTTAGTTCATAATAATAAAAGAATACATATCAAAAGAAAATATAAAACAAAACATAAGAAAAACCCTAAAACCCCCTGAAGGAATTGAAGAGAAGATCCTCCTTCTTGAGTATAATTTTGACTTCTTGAGATGAATCAACTGGCTTTCTTTGAGTAAATTCCACAATTCTGGCCTCTCTGGCTCGGCTCTTCGGCCTAACTGGACACCTAACTAGACTCTCCCTGAAGGTTAGCCTCTAGGGTATTTATATAGGCTTTTGGAATGGATTTCTTTTCCTCTAAGTACCCTAATCCGAATGAAACTCTTCTTTATCACGGCAGCGATACGCCCATGGCACACGTCCGTGTGAATCGTGGCCAGGCCATGTTCGAATCTGTTAAGGAGGCACGGTCGTGTGGTCTTGGGCCTAGGCCGTGTCAATTTTGTAAGTTGGCCTATTTACTCTGTTTTAGGCCCGTTTCTCGTTCTTTTCATCCTTCGGTGCTTTCCTAAGTATAAAACATGAAAACAAAGGATTAAGAGCACCAAATTCCATAATTCAAGGCTTAAATCATCCAAAAATGTGCTAAATGTGGGATTAAAATATGTTTATGTTACAGTTTATCAAATACCCTACACTTAAGCATTTGCTTGTCCTCAAGCAAAATTCTCAACTCACAATTAAAATGAACTTCCTTGATTCATAATATTCATCAATAATGTTTCATCATAATTCATAGATAATTCATACATTGATAATTTAAATAGAAATATCCTAAAGATTCAAACAATCAAAGTCATAGTTTTTGTAGCATGAAAAATATAGGTGTTTTCCCCTTGCCTAAATAGTCACCTTTAATTCAAAATTGACAAGAATTGACATCCTCACTAAAGATTCACTCAAATCATTCAAAGTGTTTAAGGTTCAAAATTAAGCACTTAAAATTCGAACATGAAAAGTTAATCCCATAAGCTTACCTGAAAATCAAATCTCCACCATTGTAAAATGAGATGATACACAAATCAAAAGGTCTTTAAAAAGGGTTGTAATGGGGCTCGGGTTAAAGGTGTGGATAAAGGCTGAATTAGAGGGTTAGAATCAAGATTGAATTGACAATTTACCTAACTAGAGAAATGAATTACTCCTGAATAATTATATTAATGAAAAACTTGTAATACTAATAATACGAGCTTTTTCTTTAGGATGTGGAATTTAAACATGTAAGCTTACTTAATTATAGAACTAATAATGAATATACTTCGATTTTTTTATTTTTTTTAAGAACAAATCAAGTGAAAGGATGAATTTAACTACTGAAATAAAGATTATAGTTAGGAAACTGATCAAATCAAATCTCGATATAAGGGTGATCAAGAGGAATGGTGATAACAAATACAGACCGAGTTCTTTTGGGTTAATATTAGTGGGTGGGTCAATAAAAAGGGTTGTTAGGATCAAAGGGGTTCACTAAGGGTTAATTGTGAGGGTAAGCTTTTTAGTGGAGTGAGTGGGTTAAATCCTAAGTGCCTTTGTCATTTCTGTAAATCAAATCAATAATGTGGTCTTGACATGTATAATCGCAGCAAGTTCTAGAATAACAGCTCAATGTTGACACATTCATAATCACAAGGTGAGCACGAAAGAATGTATGCTCAAAAAGGCTCAAGATCTCACAAAAATTATGGGTTTTTGATATCAACTCTGTAAATTTCAAACTTCAAGGCAATAATTAGATTCAGGTAGACAACCAAACAAAATTTTAATTTTTGAAAATGGACTTATCATGCTTGATTCTCTAGTCTCCTATAGTTTAAATCATCACTGCACAATTATCAATGCCTTAATCCAAAACATATCAATAAAAATCATAAATCAGAAGAAATTTCATTCTAATTGTAATATGAGAAAATTTCTTACGAAAAAGACATGATTCAGGGATTTTCAAATAATACTATAGTTAACCCCCCACACTTAAGATGTACATTGTCCTCAATGTACAAAGATAGATAATAACAAAATAGCAATAAAATCATAAGATAGGGAGAGAAGTGAAACTTCCTGAATTTTGGATGGAGTCAATGAAAAGAAACCGAATAGGAATTGGCAGAGGTGATCTTGGGGGAGCGAATCGAACAATTTGAAATTGAATCCTCGAAGCAGTCGGCCTGATTTTATTGTATCCTAAGCTAAATCTAAATGGCATGAAGAATAAGAATAAAATAATAAAGAAAGTAAAAAGAAAATAAAAATAAGAATAAAAGTAAAAAATGGAAAATGGATATGCGTTTAAAAAGAAAGGGTAAAGGGGACGAAGACTTTGGGGGGGAAATGAATAGAAGAAGGGGATTTCAAATAGTGGAACGGTCCATGCCCATGCCCTGGGCGTGTTATGTCACACGGTCGAATCACACGGCCGTGTTGACCTTCATGCAATAATCTCATGCCCGTATAAAGGGTTCGCACACCTGGTGTTGCTTAATCGGTGTCGTCCACAGCTTATAAGCTTGGGCGTGTCGCACGCTAGTGTTCTTTAGTCAGTTTCGACCACGGCCGCATCGCACGGCCATGGCGTTTTATCACAGCCCGTGTTATAGGAAATTTTCGTCCCTGATTAACACGGTCTCTGCCACGCCCGTGTGCAAGACTGTGTGGTAGGGAAACCTACGCTCCACATGCAACGTATCGTCTAACTTCCATTTGTTTGTCAAAAATTCTTTTAAAAATTTCCTTGAATCTGGTATCTGCGAAAGAGCTTCAAGAAACGACAAGTTAATATGAAATTTCTTTGGAAGTTTAAGAAAATTATTGAATTGTTCCTCTGTGTGGTCTTTCATTATTGCATTGGGGTATGGCACACGAGGTCGGTACTCTGTAATTACCGGGTTTGGTTTATCATGGCTTACTTCAAACTTACCTTCCTCCACCGCATTCTCTTGCTTCAATTTTGGTTCGTCTAACCCTTCACTATCCTGAGCTGTTATGGCTTGAGGTTGCTCTCTTGGGTTAGTTTCGGTGTTGCTAGGCAAGATACCTTGTGGTCTTTCTGAGATCAGCTTAGTAAGCTGACTTAACTGGTTCTTGATCCCTTGAATCGATGCTTCTCAATTTTTGAGTGCTGTTTTGGTGTTTTGTAAATGAGTTTCTAACACCGCCATAAATTTTGTCAGCATCTCCTCAAGGTTCAGCTTCTTTTCCTGCTGGTAAGGTGGTTGTTGAAAACCTGAAGGAAGTTGCGGTCTTTGATTACTTTGACCTCCCATGAGAAATTGGGATGGTACCTCCAACCTTGACCTCCCACGAGAAATTGGGATGGTACCTCCCATATAGTTCACTTGTTCGTTCTCTATGCTAGGGTTGTAGGATAGATATTTTGTGTTGTTCATCCCTCTTCCATTTGTATCGTACTGTATTACCGGATGTACCTGCGTAGAACCATACAAACCATTAATTTTTTTTATTTAAAAGTTCTACCTAGTTAGATAACATGGTGACCGCGTCAAGGTTGAAAACATCGACTGCTTTAGTAGGCTTTGTCCTCATGACTTGCCACTGATAGTTATTTAGTGACATCTCTTCAATGAATTCGTAGGCAGCCTTAGGTTTTTTGTTATTCAATGTTCCGCCGGCAGCTGAATCAATTAATTGCCTAGTTGAAGGGTTCACACCGTTGTAAAAAGTTTGGATCTGTAGCCACAAGGGTAATCCATGGTGTGAGCACTTTCTCAATAGATCTTTGTATCTCTCCCATGCATCGTAAAGTGTTTCCAAATCCATCAGCACAAAAGAAGAGATATCATTCCTTAATTTGGCCATTTTAGCCAGGCGGAAAATATTTTAATAAAAATTTTTCGGTCATTTGTTCTCATGTAGTAATTGACCCTCGTGGAAGAGAATGCAACCATTGTTTGGCTTTATTCCTCAAAGAAAAGGGAAATAACCGAAGACGGATGGCATCATCAGAAACGCCATTCATTTTGAAAGTATTACAAAATTCTAGGAAATTTGCCAAGTGATTGTTTGGATCTTCATCCTGCAAACCATCAAACTGAACAAATTGCTATATCATCTGAATTGTGTTAGGTTTCAGTTCAAAATTATTTGCAGCAATAGCAGGTCTAGCAATACTTGACTCAGTTCCTGTTAAATTAGGTTTAGCATAATCATACATAGTTTGAGGAGCATGATTGTCGGCCACCTCTTGAGGTAGCGGATTATTCTCAGCCATCTCTTCGGTGGTATTAGTTTCGATTTCTTGCTCTTCTTCTATGTAATTTAAGATGCGCCTTATTTCTCTATGATTTCTGTGAACAGTACCTTCAATATCACTGTCGTAAATCAGGGGTCCTGTCGGATTCCTCCTAGTCATAAACTAGAGGTACCTATCAAGAACAAATAAAAGAAGGAAAATCAGTAATGTTAAAAGCAAAATAAAAATAAAAATAAATAGCAAAAATAAAAATGGCTAAAGTAATAAAAATTGAGCGTTCTTAATATTTTTGTTCCCCGGCAACGGCGCCAAAAACTTGATCGTGTGTCAAAGTCTTAAAATTCTATAAAATGAATGATCGAGCCTAGAAACTAATTATGACAATGATTAAGGCAAGGGAACCTATCGAACAGTAGTATAGTTTAGTGGCAAGACCGGATTGTCGAACCCAAAGGAACCAAAAGTACTAATACTAACTTTCTTTTTATTATTTAGCCTAAGAATTAAGGGAATTATTAATTAATCTAAAATTAACTAACTATTAATCTAAAGAGTCTAATACAAAGAGAATGAATTGGGGAACATACTTGTGGGAAAAACCAATTGATTAAGACAATACCCGAGGAAGAATCCACCTAGACTTCACTTGTTATTTAACGCTGAACCAGACAATTTATTCACTTGACTTGATCCGTAGGATTCCCTAATTTATATTAATACCTCTTTCGAGGCTACTAACGTCTAACCCTAGGTTGATTAATTGAAATTTCTTTCTAATTAAAACCCATAGAATTGCATTAACTCGATCTATGGACTCCTATATTAGGTTTGACCCTAATCCGGCAGATTTTCGTCATCCTATCTCTAGGGTTGCGATCAACTCCGCTTAATTATGTTAGATCTACTCTTAAACAGGAAATTTTGCTCCACTGCCTAATCACATCAATACTTGAATCAATATTTTGAAATATCAAAACAAGAATTAAGAACACATAATTAAGAACAAATCAAGTATTTATCATGTAGTTCAGAAAACAATAACAAGATCCGTCTTAGGTTTCATCCCCCTCAGGTATTTAAGGGGTTTAGTTCATAATAATAAAAGAATACATCTCAAAAGAAAATATAAAATAAAACATAAGAAAAACCCTAAAACCCCCTGAAGGAATTGAAGAGAAGATCCACTGTCTTAAGTATAATTCCGACTTCTTGAGATTAATCAACTGGCTTTCTTTGAGTAAATTCCACAATTCTGGCTTCTTTGGCTCGGCTCTTCGGCCTAACTGGACACCTAACTGGACTCTCCTTGAAGGTTTCCCTCTAGGGTGTTTATATAGGCTTTTGGAATGGCTTTCTTTGCCTCTAAGTACCCTAATCCGAATGAAACTCTTCTTTGTCACGGCAGGGACACGCCCATGGCACACGCCTGTGTGAATCGTGGCCAGGCTGTGTTCAGGTCTGTTAAGGAGGCACGACTGTGTGGTCTTGGGCCCAGGCCGTGTCGATTTCGTAAGTTGGCCCATTTACTCCGTTTTAGGCCTGTTTCTCATTCTTTTCATCCTCCGGTGCTTTCCTAAGTATAAAACATGAAAACAAAGGATTAAGAACACCAAATTTCATAATTTATGGCTTAAATCATCCAAAAATATGCTAAATGTGGGATCAAAATATGTTTATATTACAGTTTATCAAAGACACAACACATAACTACACTTAACATATAGCATGCTAATTTAGTATCTTTCACAATTAAGTCCTTTTATCAAATTAAACACACAAATAGACAAATTAATTCACAGAACTTTAACACATGCTTAATCATATACTGCAGACACAAAAAAAAAATATTAAAATATTTTTATGACTTAAATTTGTGGTCTCAAACCACTATTCCAACTAGGGTCTAAACTGGACTATTACAATTTCCCCCATTAGGGATTTTCGTCCCCGAAAATCTTACCGTTAAACAGATTCGGATATTGCTGTCTCATTGAATCATCAGGCTCCCACGTAGCCTCTTCCACTCCGTGTCGATGCCACAACACTTTTACTAACGAAATTTTCTTGTTTCTCAACTCTTTTACTTAGCTAAGATACGGATCAGTTCCTCTTCATAAGTCATATTAGATCGGATTTCAATTTCAGATGGAAGAATTACATTTGACAAATTGGATCGGTATCATCTAAGCATCGATACGTGAAATACATTATGTATCTTTTCTTGCTCAGGTGGCAATAATAATCTATATGCAACATGTCCAATTCGTTCGATTATTTCATATGGCCCGATGAACCTTGGACACAACTTGCCTTTACGTCCAAATCGGAGTACTTTCTTCCACGGAGATACTTTCAAAAATACTTTATCACCGATATCAAACTCAACATCTTTTCTTGTCAAGTCTGCATAGGATTTCTGATGATCAGATGCTGCTTTCAAACTATCTCGGATCACTTTCACTTTCTGTTCAGTGTCTTTTATCAAATCGACCCCGTGTATCTTATTTTCACTAAGCTCAGTCCTATATAGTGGTGTTCAACATTTATGTCTGTACAAAGCCTCATAAGGTGCCATTTTAATGCTTGACTGAAAACTATTATTGTATGCAAATTCAATCAATGGCAAATATTGTTCCCACGAACCATTAAACTCAAGGATGCAACATCTCAACATGTCCTCGAGAATCTGAATAATCCATTCAGGCTGACAATCCATTTGCGGGTGAAAAGTGGTACTGAAATGTAATTTTGCATCTAAAGCTTCTTGCAATTTCTTCCAGAACCGTGAAGTAAATCTCGGGTCTCTGTTTGACACAAAATCTCGGATCTCTGTTTGACACAATGGATAGTGGTACTCCATGCAATCTCACAATATCAGAAATATAAAGCTCAGCTAATCTATCAAGTGAGTAATTAGATCGTACCGGAATAAAATGGGTTGATTTTGTCAATCGATCAACTATGACCCAAATCGCGTCTTTCTTTCACGGAGTCATTCGCAATCTAGAAACAAAGTCCATCGTCACTCTATCCTATTTCCACTCAAGAATCAGAATCGGTTGTAACAAACCAGATGGAACCTGATGTTCAGCCTTAACTTGCTGACAGACTAAACATTTCGACACAAAGTCAGAGATATCCTTTTTCATACCAGACCACCAATAATGTTGTTTCAAATCATGATACATCTTTGTACTTCCCGGATGAACAGATAGACAACTATTATATGCTTCATTCAAAATCAACTGAATCAACTCTAAGTTTCTCAGAACCCAAATTCGATCTCGAAATCTGAAGCAATCATCAGAATCCATTCGAAATTCAAAATCAGAGTTCGAATCACACTGAGCTTGTTTTGCTAACATTTCATTGTCAATTTTCTAAGCATCACATATCTATTGTAAAAACAACGGTTTCACTTTCAATTCAACTAACACTGAACCATCATTAGACAGATCTAAACGAGCATTCATAGCATGTAATGCAAACAGTGACTTCCGACTCAATGCATCAGCTACAACATTTGCTTTATCCGGGTGATAATCTATCACAAGCTCATAATCTTTCAACAACTCTAGCATCTTCTCTATCGCAGATTCAATTCTTTCTGGGTCATCAGATACTTTAAACTTGTATGATCTGAAAACACGTGACATTTCTCACCAAACAGATAATAACGCCAAATCTTTAATGCGAACACAATCGCAGCTAGCTCAAGGTCGTGCGTCAGATAGTTCTTTTCATGAGGCTTCAGTTGTCTCGAGGCATAAGCTATGACTTTTCCCTCTTGCATCAGTACGCATCCCAGACCATTCAATGAAGCATCACTAAAAATCACAAACTCTTTGCCCGATTCTGGCTGTACCAACACTGGAGCTTCAGTCAAAAGGGCTTTCAACTGATCAAAACTTTTCTGACATTTATCGGACCATTCAAATCTCACATCTTTTTGAAGCAATTTAGTCAACGGAGTAGCTATCATTGAAAAGCCTTTTACAAACCTTCGATAATAACCAGCAAGTACCAGAAAACTGTGGACTTCAGACACATTCTTCGGGGGTTTCCAATCCAGAATAGTAGAAACTTTACTCGAATCAACTCGTATTTCAAAGGCTGATACAATATGTCCCAGAGACCCAGTTTCTCGTATCCAGAATTCACATTTACTGAACTTTGCATACAATTAATTATCTCGTAGAGTTTGCAACACAATTTTCAGATGTTCAGCATGTTCAATTTCATCTCGAGAATAAATCAAAATGTCGTCAATGAAAACAACAACAAATCGATCTAAGTACGGTCTGAAAATTCTATTCATCAGATCCATAAAAATAGTGGGAGCATTCGTTAGTCTGAAAGGCATAACTAAAAACTCATAATGCCCGTACCTCGTTCTGAAAGTAGTTTTCGGAATGTCTGAATCTTTCACTCTCAACTTGTAGTATCCCGATCTCAAATCTATCTTAGAAAATACGGTGGCTCCTTTTAACAGATCAAATATCAAATAAATCGTCAATCCTGGGAAACAGATATTTTTTCTTTATAGTCACTTTGTTCAACTGACGATAGTCAATGCACATTTTCACCGTGCCATCTTTCTTTTTTCACAAACAGAATGGGAACACCCCAAGGCGAGAAACTCAGTATTGCAAACCCTCTGTCAGTTAATTCTTGCAACAGTGACTTTAATTCTTTTTGCTCTGCTGGTGCCATTCTATATGGAGCTATCGAAATAGTAGTTGTACCATGCAACAATTCAATACCAAATTCGACTTCACGTATCGAAGGTAATCCCAGCAATTCTTCAGGGAATACATCAGAAAATTCACAAACAACTGGCACTGATTCAACTTTTTTTTTCAGACACTTTCGAATCAATTACATAAGCAAAATAAGCTTTGTAACCCTTTTTCACATAACTCTGAGCTTTCAACATAGATATCACAGCAGGCAATCTATTCAATTCACTAGACTCAATCCGAACTATTTTATCATTCTGACCTTTCAAATCAATGATCTTTCTTTTGCAATTCACAACTGCATCATGCAATGCCAACCAATCCATACCCAAAATTATGTCGAACTCATCAAAAGGTAAGAGCATCAGATCAGCAGGAAAACAGATATCTCGAAACATTAACGGACAGTTCTTGCATACTTTGTCAACCAGGACACTTTTACCTAAGGGGTTCGATACTCTAATAACAAATTCAGTAGACTATACAGTCAAAGTCTTGCTATATACCAGGTTCATGCATTTATATGAATGAGTAGAACCAGGGTCTATCAATGCAATCATAGAAGTATCATAAAGAGTAAATGTACCCATTATAACATCAGGAGACGAAGCTTCCTCACGGGCTTGGATGGCATATGCTCTGGCAGGCGCTCTAGCTTCAAATCTCGCTATAGTGTCTCTTGTATTTCTTTGACTGCCACTGACATTTCTTATATTTCGAGAAGGTCTACCTCTCACTGAAATATTATCAGATCACAGATTCTGAACAGTCTCTGGCTCAACAGACTCTGGGCAGTCACGAATAAAATGATCTAACGACCCACATCTGAAGCAAGCTCGATCATTTAATCTAAAATTTCCCGGATGTCTTTTACCATAATGCTTACACTCGGGTCTCTCGGATCGAACATTTCCAACACTTGCCATCGATGTTGCTGGAGCTTTGGAGCTCAACTGGGACCTAGCTCGGTCTCTATTCGAATGTCCCACATTAGCCTTTGATCGACTATGCTCATCTCTAAATTTCTTCGAAGCAGACTGAAATGATTTGCTTGGAAATCTATTTCTCGCATCTCTGACTTCAGACTCAACTTTTCTTTTATCTTTCCCGAGTGCCTCAGCTTTACACGCTCGGTCAACAAGCACAATGAACTTTTTTATCTCCAGAATACCAACTAGCAGACGGATATCTTCGTTAAGGCCATCTTCAAATCTTTTGTACATTATAGCTTCGGTCGATACACATTCCCGAGCATACTGACTTAGTCTCACGAATTCTCGTTCGTATTTAGTGGCAAACATGCGGCCCTATTTCAATTCCAGGAATTCTTTTTGTTTCTAATCTATAAATCTCTGACTAACATATTTCTTCTTAAACTCAGACTGGAAGAAATCCCAAGTAACTTGTTCTTTTGGAACCACGGAATCAAGGTCTTCCACCATTGATAAGCTGCGTCTCGTAACAAAGATACAACACATTTTTTACACTCTTCAGGAGTTAATGACATTTCATCAAATACTCGGATTGTGTTCTCTAACCAGAACTCTGCTTTCTCGGCATCATCATCACTAGTAGCCCTGTACTCTTCAGCCAAATACTTACGGATTTTATCAACTGGAGGCTAATTCAACAGATTTATACCCATCACCGGAGGTACAACTGAGGTCTGAGGGGATTAGATGGGGGCGGAGGTTGTGAAACAGCCAGATTATTTCTCACAAATTGAGTGAACCACTCACTCATCATCTGGAAGAAATCTTGTTTAGCTTCTCTTTCTTGACTGCTCGTAGCCGGTCTCGAATCAGATGTCGTTGTCCCTTGAGCAGGAGCAGGTGCATTGCTTTCTACATCGTCAGCTACGACTCTTTTGAGATCCATTACTATACGAAAGTCACATTTTAAATGTCAGGATTCATCACACTATCACAGTTCAGATAAATGGCATGTATAGCTAGACTCTTACACGCTACGTTAGTTCGAGAATCGACTAAATCGTAGCTCTGATACCAATCAAATGTAACACCCCTAACCTTTAACCATCGCTGGTATAGAGTTAAAGGTGTTACCAGATAGATTGAAAACTTTTACAGACATCTCATATCATAGCTAGGTCAATCACATCAAAGTTTCCCTTAAGTAGGTCCACGAGACCTCAAACGTGATTTAGAATAGGTTCGGGACTAAGCCGAACACATACGAAAGTTCTCAGAAATTTAAAATTTTTCAAAGTTACAGAGGTCACACGCCCGTGTGGGCAAGCTGTGCGCCTCCCACGGCCTTCAGACATGCCCGTGTGTCTAAGCTGTGTCAAAACAGGGTATACATACTGACTTGTCCAGACGGCCGTGGACACGCCCGTGTGCCTCACCCGTGGTCGCTACTGACTTCACCACACGCCAGTGTGTCTAGCCCCTGGTCGATCCTGACTTGTTTTAAAATTTCAACCACGAGGGACACGGTCGAGCCACACGCCCGTGTGCTCAATCGTGTGGCAAAATATAGGACATTTTCAAGGCCAAATTGCCACCCACAAATGGGTCATACCTACAAGCACACACAAGCATTATTCCATACACAATTGGCAACCAAAAACATGACAAAAGATCAACATTTCATCCCATTTAATCTCATTTCTAATAATGCCAACTTGTAAACCAATTTGCACAACTAAAACACATGTATATCCATGCATGATTCATCCACAATTTCACTTAATAACTTTGGCATCAATCCATCACTAAGCTTACCACTCATAAGACCATTTCATTGCCATCAAACCATACCAAAACATGGATCATATACTATAATCACTCATGCATATTGCCAACATTTATCTAGCCATATCACATGGCTATTTACAATCTAAACATATTCTAAAATGACTAGCCCATACATGCCATATTTAGCTATATACACATTCAAAACTACCAAAGTTGAGTTTGATAGTGTGGTGATGATCCTCGACGGTCCCCAATCCTATCGTAGCTTTAACAATCTATAAAACAGAACAAACACACATAAAGTAAGCTTTCCAAAAGCTTAGTAAGCCATATACAAATAAACTCAACATAAATCATTCATAAGTATAGCTATTTGAATTCATTAACATATCATCTTTTCAAGCACATAAATAATCTCTTTGGCTCACTTGATTTGCCATTGCTTACCAATTCATCTCATCTCAAGTATCTCATTTTCTCATAACTCAAACATACATATATCTCAATTGTTTCTTTGCATCAATGCACATACTTACTCACCTTTCATGCTTATACAAAGCATACTTATCAACGTACCTGAAATGGATGTACAATTCACATAGTCATTCATTTCTCGGACTTGCCCGTTGAACCATTCGAAATCTAATAGGATACTCAGAATGCTCAGAATAGTCGTACAATTCCAACGTCCCAGACGTGGTCTTACATGTAATCAAATATCGATGCCACTGTCCCAGGTCGTACACGAATCAAATACGATGCCAATGTCCCATGTAACATCCTGAATTAGGGCCTAATCGGAACAATGGTTTTGGGACCACAAATCCGACTCAAGAAAATTTATTTTTATTATATTTTTATGGTCTACAATTTCATGGAACGGATTCGTGAAAATTTCGTTCGAAAATTTTGACGTTTGGCCACTCAATTTAGTTAAAATGACTAACTTGTAAAAAGTGCAAAACTTGAGTTCTAGAAGTTAGAGGTGTCAAATTGCTATGAAATTTTAAAGTAGAGGTTCTTAAATGGTAATTAGCCCATTGGTTAAATTGTTGGACAAAAATGGATATGGTATATGTTAGATAAGATATTTTTTTTGTAAGGGCATTTTAGTCCTTTTGTAAATTAAATGAATTAAAAACAAAATTAAAATGACAAATTTGTCCATCTTCTTCATATGGACGAAATTTACCAAGGGAAGACATGGCTAGGTTTTTCTTAACTTTTCAAGCTCATGGTAAGTCCATTCTAGCCCCGTTTTTCAAGTTATTTACGATTTTGGAGTCCCGGTAGCTCGATTTAGCATACGCTACCAATAATTCATGCTAGGGTTCATCTTTGGAAAATTACCCATAGGTGAAAAGTGTGTATTTTGATGTTTTATGGTAGAATATGAAGCTTGAAATTATGTTAAACAACTTTACTAAGCGATTTTAAGTGAAAACGAGTAAAACGACATAATCAGTAAAAACACCTACTGTCCATAAGTGTATGTTAGAGTAAGAATTTGATGTTTCCATAGAAGGGAAAAACAATTAGCATGTTATAAAACATAAGCTGAAGTTTAATTTTCGAGTATTGGGGCAAAAGTGTAAATATGTAAAAGTTTAGGGGTAAAATTGTAATTTTGCAAACATTTGAGTTAGGGACTGTTTTGAGTAATACATTAATTAAATAAGTGAAATGTGATGTTTTAGACTCCGAAAAATGAGATTTGGACCTAGAACGGGAGGAAAATCAAAAATCGTGAAAGTTGGTAAATTGTCATTTCTAGATCCGAGGTAAGTTGGTGTGTAAATAATAATGCAATAATGTCGTAATGTATGTTTGAAACCTAAATTGTGGTATTAAATTGATTTTGTTGAATTACATGTTTTGTATATTATGTTGGTGAATTGATTTAATAATAATGTTTATGATAAAATGGGACATAGGTGACATGGAAAATGGGTCGAAATGTTGTGCTTAAAGGTGTTTTCTATGACTATGGTTATCATGTGAAATGGAAAGTTGATATGTAAATAATGCATTTATTTTACTTGTTCAATAATTATTTTGCTAGATATTATGGAAATCATTGGGTGATAACTATAATATGAAAATGTATGGAATGTGAAATTCTCGATTGAACCTTCAGAAAACCGAGAGTACGGAAATATGTAGCTAGGTCACACGAGTGATAAGGGACCTTCATCGTGTGCACAAGAAAGCTACAAGATGGCAAAATTTGATATGTAGATAGGCCAAATGGATGATAAGGGACTTTCACCATGTGTGCAAGAAAGCTATACGGGATAATAATTTCATATGTAACTAGGTCACATGTGTAATACTGTGTGTATACCATGTGTACAAGAAAGTTACGGGTTATGAGTAGCTAGGTCACATGAGTGGTTCCTAGTGTTGGACACCATGTAGACAAGAAAGCTACGAGATGGAATGGCTAGGTCACATGGGTGATAAGAGACCTTCACCATGTGTACAAGAAAGTCATGTGTAGGTGGAGCTATGTGCTGAGACCACCGAGTATCGGGTGTTTTCCAAAAGGGTTCAACGAGATAAATTACTAATGGCGATTGGTACGATCATGTTATGAATAAGTGCAAGGGTGAATGTGATCAATTGAGAAATGTGGCAAATGTACGTGTGAGCAAGGGCGCATGTGACTATGTGTATATGTGCATAATGTGTTTGATATGTGATACGTGATTGAAATTGTGGTAAGGCTGATATGGTGTGAGTACCATTATGAGTACTCGTAAATATTGGTGATGATTATTCATTTGTATGGCTATTATTGAACATGCTTGGTGTTATGTGTGCATATATGGAAGTAATATAAAGAAAACATGGGAGAGTAAAATTTTCAGTAAAATAGATTGAAACAGCAGCAGTTATGTGATTTTGAAAAATCACCATAAATAGTAGAAATTTAATTATATGTTGGATGAGATATTGATTTAAATCTTATTGAGTCTATTTTCATATACAAGAAATAGATAAAGCAAAGGATTTGTATATTTTGAGATATTTATATTTTTGTGAGACTGGTCCAGATTGATTTCGAGATCCCCTATTCTGACTTCGAAAAATCATTGAAAATTGTAAAAAAATAATTTTGGGACATAATTTATAT
The DNA here is from genome assembly GCA_005393395.2 of Gossypium australe. Classification (NCBI taxonomy): domain Eukaryota; kingdom Viridiplantae; phylum Streptophyta; class Magnoliopsida; order Malvales; family Malvaceae; genus Gossypium; species Gossypium australe. Next base: position 37,460,161 of record CM016618.1, read on the forward strand.
GATTAGATTCTTTATTGAGTCTATTTTTATAAAAAAACAAACTAGAACATAATTTGAATTCTGTAGGAAAAGATAATTAAATTTTAGCGAAGAATGGTCAGAACTGTTGGACAGCAGAACAGGGGAGACTTTGAAGAATAAACTGTACTAAGTGGCTAAACAAAAAATTCTAGAAATTATATGGTAATAAGATATTTTATTCTAGTTTCAGGAAAAATTATCGGATCTTAATTTGGAGTTCCGTAGCTCAAGATATAAATAATTTAGTGACTATGACTCGAGTAGACAGATTGAGATGAACATGAATAAAAAGTGAAACTATGTGCAATTATGATTGTATTATCTTGAGAACATATTGTGAAGATTTATAAAAGCCTGTTAATAAATCACTTATTATTTACATACTTACTTACTAAGCTTTCTAGCTTACTTCCCTTCATTTCCCATATCTTATAGGGTTGTATGCTAACTCGAGTTGGAGATTGCCGGATATGTAATCACACTATCAAGCTATCATCGTGGGGGTAAAAGTGAATACAACCCTCTTAAGTTTATGGCATGTATAGGGGACTTAGTCATTTGTATATGTTATAATTGGTTTGGCTTAAAATGTTGGCCTTTAACATTTAGCAGTTCATTTTGTATAATTTGGATGAAATTTTATGACTCAATTTAATACGTTTTCAAGTGTATGTGTTTTGGTAATGCCTCGTACCCTATTCCGGCGTTGAATACGGGTAAGGGGTGTTACATCCCAGACATGGTCTTACACGTAAATCTCATATCGATGCCAACGTCCCAGACGTGGTCTTGCACGAAATCTCGAATCAATGCCAACATCCCAGACGTGGTCTTCCATGATATCACATATCGGACACCTATGACATGACATATGCAATCCTATCTATTCCTAGGTTCGTACAGGACTTTTCGGATGTTTACACTATATCGATTCTATCTCAGAATTCATGTACACAACATCTCATATACATTCATCATTATAAATTGTCATATGAACATACATAATTGAATACAAATACATTTATTTGTATGTAGACTTACCTCAGATTCAGTTTTACGGAAACGAACTTAGCTACTCAATTACTTTCGATTTACCGCAATCTAAGTTCGTTTTTTTTTTTGTTCTTGATCTATACATATTCAAATTTAACCCTTTTATTCACCAAATTATTCAATTCAATCCAAAAACACATATTTAGGGCAGTTTACAAATTAGCCCTCACATTTTTACATTTTGACATTTTAGTCCTTTTTACACAAAATCACAAAATATACCAAATTTCATATTACCCATACCTAGTTGAATTTTACTCATACTCATATGAGTCCATACATTTCATTTATTTCACAATTTTTTCCCTCAAGATATTATTCTTTCAATTTACTCCAAATTAATCAAAATCAACAAAACTCCAAAGACAAACTATGATAATCAGACACATATCTTTCATATTTCACTATCAAACATCACAAAACTCATGTGTTCATCAATGACATATTTCAAAAACATCATCAATTCTCAAAATTTAAGCATGGGTTCCAAAGTATTCGAAGCAACGACTGCAAAAACGTAAAAATTATCAAAAACCAAAGCAAAACATACCTTAAATTTAGCTTGAGCATAACCGAAACCTAGCTTGGTTTATTTCTTTTCTTTTTCTTTGAACATTTGGCCAAAGATGATGAATATGGCCATTATCATGCTTTTTTTATATTAAATTAAACTTAATTTACATTTTACCAAGCTACCCTTAATGATATATTGATGAAAACATTTTAATTCTTGGACATAATTGTCCACTAACTTAAAAATGGCTTAATAACATTATAAGGACTTCATATTAATAAAGACTGATTGTGTGTCAGAGTCTTAAAAATTTATAAAAAGAATGATCGAGCCTAGAAACTAACTATGACAACGATTAAGGTAAGCGCACCTACCGAACAGTAGTATAGTTTAGTGGCAAGACCGGATTGTCGAACCCAAAGGAACCAAAAGTACTAATACTAACTTTCTTTTTATTATTCAGCCTAAGAATTAAGGGAATTATTAATTAATCTAAAATTAACTAACTATTAAGCTAAAGATGCTAAGATAAAGAGAATGAATTGGGGAAAATACTTGTGGGAAAAACCAATTGATTAAGACAATACCCGAGGAAGAATCCACCTAGATTTCACTTGTTATTTAACACTGAACCAGACAATTTATTCACTTGACTTGATCCGTAGGATTCCCTAATTTATATTAATACCTCTTTCGAGGCTACTAACGTCTAACCCTAGGTTAATTAATTGAAATCTCTTTATAATTAAAACCCCTAGAATTGCATTAACTCGATCTATGAACTCCCATATTAGGTTTGACCCTAATTCAACATATTTTCGTCATCCTATCTCTAGGGTTGCGATCAACTCCGCTTAATTATGTTAGATCCACTCTTAAACAGGGAATTTTGCTCCACTGCCTAAGCACATGAATACTTGAATCAATATTCTGAAATATCAAAACAGGAATTAAGAACACATAATTAAGAACAAATCAAGTATTTATCATATAGTTTAGAAAACAATAACAAGATCCGTCTTAGGTTTCATCCCCCTCAGGTATTTAAGGGGTTTAGTTCATAATAATAAAAGAATACATCTCAAAAGAAAATATAAAACAAAACATAAGAAAAACCCTAAAACCCCCTGAAGGAATTGAAGAGAAGATCCTCCGTCTTGAGTATAATTTTGACTTCTTGAGATGAATCAACTGGCTTTCTTTGAGTAAATTCCACAATTCTGGCCTCTCTGGCTCGGCTCTTCTGCCTAACTGGACACCTAACTGGACTCTCCCTGAAGGTTGGCCTCTAGGGTGTTTATATAGGCTTTTGGAATGGCTTTATTTTCCTCTATGTACCCTAATCCAAATGAAACCCTTCTTTGTCACGGCAGGGACATGCCCATGGCACACGCCTGTGTGAATCGTGGCTAGGCCGTGTTCGAATCTGTTAAGGAGGCACGGTCGTGTGGTCTTGGGCCCAGGCCGTGTCAATTTTGTAAGTTGGCCTATTTACTCCGTTTTAGGCCCATTTCTCGTCCCGTTTCTCATTCTTTTCATCCTCCGGTGCTTTCCTAAGTATAAAACATGAAAACAAAGGATTAAGAGCACCAAATTCCATAATTCAAGGCTTAAATCATCCAAAAATGTGCTAAATGTGGGATTAAAATTTACAATGCATAGAAGAAGAGCAAGAAAACATCATCAATCCTCCTAAAGAGATGGCTGAAAATCAGAATAATCTATTACCTCCGGTGGTTATAGAAAATTCGGTGAATCAAAATCTTACACCTCGTACTATGTATGATTATGCTAAGCCTAGTTTAACCGGTACTGAATCAAGTATTGTTAGACCTACTATTGCTGCAAATAATTTTGAATTGAAACCTAACACTATACAGATGATACAACAGTTTGTTCAGTTTGATGGTTTGCAGGATGAGGATCCTAACACACACTTAGCGAACTTTTTGGAATTATGCGATACGTTTAAAATTAATGATGTTTTTGGTGATGCAATTCGCCTTCGGTTATTTCCCTTTTCTTTAAGGAATAAAGCCAAACAGTGGTTGAATTCTCTTCCACGAGGATCGATCACTACATGGGAACAAATGACCGAAAAATTTTCGTTAAAATATTTTTCGTCGGCTAAAACGGCCAAGTTGACGAATGATATCTCTTCTTTTGTGCAGATGAATTTAGAAACACTCTACGATGCATGGGAGAGATACAAGGATCTATTGAAAAGGTGCCTTCACCATGGGTTACCCTTGTGGCTACAGGTTCAAACCTTTTATAACGGTGTGAACCCCTCAACTAGGCAGCTTATTGATGCAGATGCCGGTGGAACCCTGAACAACAAGACCCCTGAAGCAGCTTACGAATTTATTGAAGAGATGTCACTGAATAACTATTAGTGGCAAGTTATGAGGACAAAGCCGACAAAAGCTTCCAGTGTTTTCAACCTCGACGCAGTCACTATGCTAACAAACCAGGCAGAGCTTTTGAATAAAAAGATTGACGGTTTGTGTAGTTTTTCACAGGTACATCCAGCAATGCAGTGCGATATGAATGGGGAAGGGATGAGCAATACAGAATATCCACCTTACAACCCGAGCGCTGAAAACGAACAAGTTCACTATATGGGTAATAGTTCTAGACCTCAAATAACCCGTATAGTAATACTTATAATCCAAGTTGGAGGAACCACCCCAATTTCTCATGGGGTGATCAAGGAAATCAAAGACCACAACCTTCTCCAGGCTTCCAACAACAACCCTACCAACAGGAGAAAAAGTCGAACCTCGATGAGATGCTTATGAAATTTATCGCGATGTCAGAAACTCGCTTCCAGAACACCGAAACAACCCTCAAAAACTAGCAAGCATCGATTTAAGGGATCGAGAACCAATTAGGCCAGCTTGCTAAGCTGATTTCAGAATGACCACAAGGCAGCTTGCCAAGCAACACTGAAACTAACCCAAAGGAGCAACTTTAGGCTATTACTTCCCACAATAGTGAAGGGTTAAATGAACCAAAATTGAGGCAAGAGAATGTGGTAGGGGAAGGTAAGGTTGAGGGAAGACATGATAAACAAAAACCAGTAATTACAGATTATCAACCTCGTGTGCCATACCCCAATACGATGAAGAAAGACAACACAGATGAACAATTCGGTAACTTTCTTAAACTTCTAAAGAAATTACATATTAACTTCTTGAAGCTCTTTTGTAGATGCCAGATTCAAGGATATTTTTAAAACAACTTTTGACAAACAAACGGAGGTTAGACGATACGTCGCATGTGGAGCTAAATGCAGTGTGCTCAGCAATTAAACTACCACAAAAATTAAAAGATCCAGGGAGTTTTAAAATTCCATGCTTAATTGGTAGTTTATCTGTTGATAATTCTTTAGCTGATTTAGGGGCAAGCATAAATGTTATACTTATAAAATATTTAAACAGCTAGGTCTAGGGAAACCCAAACAAACTAGGATGAGCATTCAATTAGCTGATAAAACAAATAGAATTCCTAAGGGTTTAATTGAAGATGTACTCGTGAAAATTGATAAATTTATATTTCCAGTAGACTTTTTCATTTTAGACATGGATGAGGACAATAATATTCCTTTAATTTTAGGAAGACCCCTTTTAGCAATTGCTAGAACTAAAATTGATGCTGGTACAGGAGAACTCATACTTTGTGTAGGTGACGAAACAGTCACTCTTCAAGCTCTTGACTCGGCTAGGACATCAAGTAATAAAAGAGAGAATATAAATTCTATTAATAACCATTCGGTTAAACCTTCTTTTCAGGAAACACCACAGAACTACACAACTAAGTCAGATCTTAGACCTCATGCCAACAAGGAAATAACTCATGAGGAACAAAGGCTTCAGATCGATGAGCTAGACGAGTGGAAGACGCATTTCAAAGAGAAACTAAGAACACACGAAGCAAAACCGAGGCAACACCATAAGCCAAACCAATTTAAGATCGAAGATCAGGTATTGTTGAATAAGACAGACCCTCAGATCGCAATTTCAAACCTTGATACAAATGAAGAAATTCCTTTTGAGGTACTGAATATCTTCCTATATGGAACAGTCGAGGTGACTAATTCTAAATTTGGCACTTTCAAGATAAACACTACTCGACTCAAACTATATAATGATCACAAAACTGATAGCAGATGAGAGGAGTTTCAACTCCTCAAACCACCATGAATGTGCGAATGAGAGGTAAGTCGAGCTTATGACTATAAACAAGCGCTTCTCGGGAGGTAACCCGAACACTAACCCCATTAATTTTCATATTTTTATTTTTATTTTTATTTTTATTTTTATTTTTATTTTTATTTTTACTTTTAGCATCTAACTACAAACTAACCAAATTAATGAAACATAGGCTTCCCTACCACATGGCCTTACACACGGGCATGGCCGTGGTCGTGTGGACCCTACAAATTTACACACTGGCGTGGCAGAGATCGTATGAACCAAGGACGAAAAATCTCCAAACCACGGACGACGATAAAATGCCACGGCCGTGCGATATGGCCTGGGAGAAAAGAACGAAGCACAACACGGCCGTGCGATACGGCCGTGTGACCCAACACGCCCATGGTACACGGGCATGGGAAGTCACCAGATCCCTATTTCTATATAAACCCCATTTTCTGCTCACTTTCTCCACCAAACCCCTTTCCTCTCAACCCTAGCCACCATAGTTTTTCTTCCTTTTTCACCATCCTTACCACTATCACTCAATGCCCAAAGGTAAGGCCAACACTACCATTCCCCTTTTGAATGAGCGAAACGACCCTAGCACAGTCTCCCCATACGAGACCAATCTACACGAGTTCATGCCGGTCGCTTCATTTATCCGACAAGCTAAGGACATTTGAGTCCATTTAATTTTTCTTTTTCTTTTCTCTTTTATTTTCCTTCCCTTTATCTTTCTTGTCTTTAATTTTTATTATTACATTTTGATTTCTTTGATTCATGTTCTAAAGGCTGGTTGGGAATCACCCCACCACGACCATAGACACTACGCCTCCTCCAACTTATCCTATACCTCTGAATCAAGTTTCTACACTTCCAACTCAAGGAATCCGTCCAAAATTTAGGAAGTTTCACTTCTCCCTCTCTCTTATGATATCATGCTATTAATCTCTATATATATATCTTTGTACATTGAGGGCAATGTACATCTTAAATGTGGGGGATGAATTCTAAAAGTTCCTAACTGTTTGCATTATTCTCAAATCCCTGAATTTTGTCTTTTTCTTAAGTCACTTTTTCATATCACTATTAGAACAAATTTTGATTGATTTATGATTTTTATTGATATGTCTTGAATTCAAACATAGGCAGTTGTGCATTGATTATTTAAAGTTGAAGGCTTTAGAGAATCAAGCATGGTAAGTTGATTTTTTTTTAAATTAAAAATTTGCTAGGTTATTTTCCCAAGTTTAGGTATTATCTTGAAATTTGAAGTTCACAGGGTTGACATCAAAAACCAATAATTTCTCTGAGATTTTGAGCTTTTAGAGCATATATTTTTCTTGCTCACTTTATTGATTATGAGTGTGTCAACATTGATCTGTTATTCTAGAACTTGCTTCGATTATACATGTGGAGACCACATTTTTTATTTGATATACTGAGATGATAATGGAACCTAGGATTTAACCCACTTACTTCCCAAAAGGCCTATCTCCATAATTAACCCTTAGTGAACCCCCTTGATCCTAATAAACCATTCATTGATTTACCCCTTATATTAACCCCCAAGACTTACTCTTTTTGATTCATTAAGAATTTTTCCTATTAACCTTTTTATCGAGGTTTGATTTGAGAAGTTGCCTAACTATGTTTTCCATTTCAGTTGTTAAATTCTTATTATTGTACTTGATTTGTTCTAAAAAAAAGTTGAAAGTATATCCATTATTAGTTCTATGTTTTTATGAGCTTAAACAGTAATTCTCACATCTTTAGAAGAAGCTCGTATTATTAATGTAATTATTCATTATTAATCTATTTTTCTAGATCGGTAATTTGTCAATTAGATCTCGATTCTAACCTCTTCTTTCAGCCTGTGACCACACCCCCTAACCAAGCCACGTTACACCCCTTTTTAAAAACCTTTTGATCGATGTATCATCTCAATTTATAGTGGTGGAGATTTGATTTTCATGCAAGCCTATGGTAATAACTTTTTCATGTTGACTATTGAGTGCTTAATTTCTTGTCCCTTAAACACTTCGAGTGATTTGAGTGAATCCTTAGTGAGGATGTTAACTCTGTGATATTTTGAATCCAAGGTGATTATTTAGATAAGGGGGGATACCTATGTTTTTCATGAATAAAATGCTCAACTTTAATTGTTTGAAACTCTGATGTTCTTTTAATTGAATTCTCGATTTATGGTTACTTATGGATTGTTTTGAGCCATCATTAATAGGAATTATAAATTGAGAAGAACGAATTTTAACTAAGGATTTTGCTTGAGGACAAGCAAATGCTTAAGTGTGGGGGTATTTGATAAACCTAAGTATGACCTAAAGGGGGAAGCAAAGCCAGAGAGGGCTGAACACGCTCGTATGGCCCAAAATGTATGGTCTCGGTTTCAGATTTGCAGATTTCGCAATCCTACCAATTGTTTGATAATTTTCCAACAATTTCGCCACGGTGGGCTGGATAGCCCATTAGGCCCATTTGGTCGGTTTCAGCTCGATCAGGCCCATTACAACCTCAGTTTCGCGTGAGTGCTCGTGACACTCTCAACACCCTACCGTCATTATTCACATTTCGATTTACCACTACGAGCGTTTGCACGCTCGAGTGATCACGGATGCTGGTTTCTGGCTTTTCGGCTTTCGGTCGAATCACAGAACATTTCAAGCATGCATTCGGAGGGGTGTGAGATTTCACACCTGATTTGGATTGCCAAAAAACCACTCTCCGCTGCCCCTAGAATAATAACGATCAAGGGTTAGACTCAACTTCACAAAAGTTTCATAGATCCAAATTCCATAACCCACTACAATCACTTACCACAATGTGATCTTCACTACAGAGTTCTAAAATCTAGCCTTGCTTCCTGGCTACCACCACAAGTACCTAAAAGAAACCATTAGTGCACCAACGAGATTAGCATCCAAGCCATCACGGATGCTGGTTTCTGGCTTTTCGGCTTTCGGTAGAATCACAGAACATTTCAAGCATGCATTCGGAGGGGTGTGAGATTACACACCTGATTTGGATTGCCAAAAAACCACTCTCCGCTGCCCCTAGAATAATAACGATCAAGGGTTAGACTCAACTTCACAAAAGTTTCATAGATCCAAATTCCATAACCCACTACAATCACTTACCACAATGTGATCTTCACTACAGAGTTCTAAAATCTAGCCTTGCTTCCTGGCTACCACCACAAGTACCTAAAAGAAACCATTAGTGCACCAACGAGATTAGCATCCAAGCCACATTCAGTTATCCTATAAGAAACGAAGAAACCGAAGCCAACTTCACTAGATAGGATCATATGAATAAAACTAACATCGAATTAAAAAGGTGTTAGAACAACTTCACCTTACCGAAATCAAGATTAACGGTCTACACCCGATGGTTGCTAACAAATTCGGCCTACCCCCAACAAGGGTGTTTTGGCTTATGCTAAAACGAGAAAGAAATGGGCTCTGATGAAAATGAGGGGATGCTAAGCTTGATTGGAAAAATAGAATAGAATGAAAGGAAAAAAACGAGAGTAAAACAAAGACTTACCCAAAATCGGCCAAGAGAGAAGGTGTGGTTAACAGCTTAAAGAAAAGAGAGAAGAGATCAAAGAGAAACTACGCAAGTGGACAAATCCCCACAGGTTCGGCCAAGTCTCAACTGAAGAAAAAGAAAGAAGGAGAAGATGTAGAAATTCGGTTTTGGAAGGAAGAATTCGGCAAGTATGGTAGAAGAAAAGAAGGAGAGAGGTGTTGGTTTGGTTTAGGAGTAGAAGTAATTGAGAAGCTAAGAGGGTAGTCTTACCAAAATGGTACCTAGCAGAAACAAAGAAGAGCCCAAAATGCTCAAGGGAAGAAAAATGCTCAAAGTGACACAAAAGCCAAAAATGCAAGATTCTCCCAAGAGAATTCGGCTACACTCTACCCAAAATGCTCCACTCCTCCCCCTAGCCAAAAATGCCTAGCTTGAATCCCCACTCATGGCACACTCTCTCACACACTCCACTCCTTGATCCACTCCATCAAATCCTCCTAAAATCCCTCTCTTCCACTCATTCAAACAATTTGACTGAGTCTTCAACCACCCTAGCAGAGTTTGAACTCAACTCTGCTTCTTCCCCTCTCAAACACAAAATAAAAGCCACCAAAATAACTCTTGTGAGATTCGAACCTCCAACCTCCTTGCACTCCCCCTTGACGCCACACCACCTTGCCACACACTCCACTTGTGTCTTCTAAACACACACAATATCACTTAAGTCCTACTTTCAGTAGCCCTCTCCACTAAAGAACCAAAAAGAAAAATTTTCCCAGGGCTAGAGCCCGAACCCAAGCCTCCTCAGGACCCCCAAACACACCCAAATAACAAGCTCAACACATGCAATAGTGTAAAAATGTCAAACCCATAATTTTAGAATGTTACATTTCTACCCTCCTTAAAGAAATTTCGGCCTCGAAATTTACCTGATTAAAAGAGGTGCGGGTATTGCTATCGAATTGTCTCCTCCAACTCCCACGTGGCTTCCTCTGAACCGTGATTACGCCACAACACTTTGACTAGCGAAACAGACTTCCTCCTCAACACTTTAACATCCCGATCCAAAATATGCACCGATTCTTCTTCAAAAGACAGATCAGGTCTTACCTCAATTTCTTCCACCGGCACTATATGAGAAGGATCTGAGTGGTAGCGTCTCAACATAGAAATGTGAAATACGTTATGTATCTAGTTCAATTTTGGGGGCAACTCAAGCAGATAGGCGACCGGTCCCACACGCCTCACTATCCGATAAGGCCCGATGAATCTGGGGCTCAACTTGCCCTTCCGTCCAAATCTCAAAATCTTCTTCCAAGGTGAGACCTTCAAGAAGACATATTCCCCCACCGAATACTCTATCTCCTTGCACTTCAGATTCACATACGACTTCTATCTATCAGAGGCTTCTTTTAACCGACTCTGAATCAACTTCACCTTCTCCTCAGTATCTGAAATCAATTCTGGACCTAGCAACCGTCGCTCACCCAATTCTGTCCAACAAGTAGGAGTACGACACCTACAACCATAAAACGCCTCGTAGGGTGCCATCTGAATGCTGGATTGGTAGCTGTTATTATACGCAAATTCTGCTAACGGTAAATAATCCTCCCAACTACCCCTAAAATCAATCACACAGCCCCTGAACATGTCTTTCAGAATCTGGATTACCCTCTCCGACTGACCATTAGTCTGTGGGTGGAACGCTGTGCTGAAGTCTAGTCTTATACATAGAGCTTCATGTAACACCTTCCAGAACCGAGATGTGAATCTAGGGTCCCTGTCTGAAATGATAGATACTGGTACCCCATGTAACCTCACAATTTCTGCCACATACAGCTTGGCTAACTTCTGTAGTGAGTAGTCAGTGCGAACTGGTATGAAGTGCGCGGACTTAGTCAACCGGTCAACAATTACCCACACTGAATCTTTCTTAGTAGGCGTCAGGGGTAACCCACTAACAAAATCTATTGTTATCCTTTCCCAATTCCAGAGTGGAATCTACACCGATTGCAGAAGTCTCGAAGGTAGTTGATGCTCAGTCTTCACTTGCTGACATGTCAAACACTTGCTTATGAAGTCGGTAACTTCACATTTCAACCTTGGCCACCAATACTGTTCACGAAGGTCTCGGTACATCTTGTTTCCACCGGGATGTATAGCGTGTGGACTACTATGCACCTCCCGCAGAATCAACTGTCTTAATTCATAGTCCCTTGGCATACAAACTTGTCCCCAGAAACATAACACTCATTCACTATTCAGCACAAAATCCATCGTCTCTTCACTTTCCACTTGCTGAAAAAGAGAATCTAACGACTCATCTAATACTTGTTTCTCCTTAATCTGATCAACCCAAGTCGGTTTTACCTGAAGTTTTGCTAATAAACTACCAGCCTCATAAAGGCTAAGATGAGTAAACATTGCTCTCAACTTAGATACCACCTTCAGACTTAGTGCATCCGTCACCACATTGGCTTTACCCGAGTGATACTCAATCGAGCAGTCGTAGTCCTTCAGCAACTCTATCCATCTCCGCTGCCTGAGATTTATCTTCTTTTGGGTAAGGAGATACTTCAGACTCTTATGGTCAGTGTAAACAATCGACTTTTCTCCATACAAGTAATGTCTCCATATCTTTAGCGGGAACACCACTGCAGCTAGTTCCAAGTCGTGAGTGGGATAGTTCACCTCATGTGGCCTTAGTTGACGAGATGCATACACCACTACTTTCCCTTCTTGCATCAGCACACAACCCAAACCTGTGTGCGACGCATCACAGTAAACAACGAATTCTCTTCCAGCCTCAGGCTTGATCAACACCGGTGCTTCCATCAAAATCTTCTTCAGTTTCTCAAAACTCTCTTGCTGCTTATCAGACCAAAAAAATGGTACCCCCTTACGCAACAACTTAGTTAGAGGTGCAGCAATTAAAGAAAAACACTCGACGAATTGCCTATAGTACCCAGTCAAACCCAAAAAACTTCGGATCTCTGATACTGACTTCGGTGGCTTCCAACTCAAAACAGCTTCAACCTTTCGAGGATCAACCCTAATCCCCTCAGTAGACACAACATGCCCCAAAAATGTCACTTCCTTCAGCCAAAACTCGCACTTACTGAATTTGGCGTAAAGTTGCTTTTCCCTCAATATCTGCAGCACAACCCGAAGATGTGAATCATGCTCCTCATCAGTTCTTGAATACACCAAGATGTCATATATGAATACCACCACGAATCGGTCTAAATAGGGTTGGAAGACCCGATTCATCATATCCATAAAAGTGGCTAGTGCATTCATTAATCCGAATGGCATGACCAAAAACTCATAATGCCCGTAACAAGTTCGGAATGTCGTCTTGTATATATTTGCCTCCTTAACCCTTAGCTGATGATATCCCGATCTTAAATCTATTTTCGAGAAGACCGAAGCTCTTCGCAGCTAATCGAACAGATCTTCAATCCTTGGTAGCAGATATTTGTTCTTAACAGTTAGCTTATTCAGTTGGCGGTAATTGATGCACATACGCATCGACCCATCCTTCTTCTTCACGAACAATACCGGCACTCCCCACGAAGATACACTTGGTCTAATAAATCCTTGATGAAACAACTCTTGGATTTGAGCTTTTAGTTCTACTAGCTCCTTCGGCGCTATCCTATAAGGGGTGATGGACACCGGAGCCGTTCCCGGGAGTAGCTCAATGCCAAACTCAACCTCGCGATTCGGAGGTAACCCCGGAAGCTCTTCAGGAAAAACGTCTGAGAACTCCTTCATGGTTCTGACATCTCCAACAGACAATTCCTTAGCATCAGATGTGCTGACAAAAGCTAGAAAAACCTCACACCCTTTATGCACCATCTTCTCGGCCTTTAGTGATGAAATCACATTAGACAGATAATCCCTTCTTTCTCCTATCACAATCACTTCCTCATCCTCTGTGGTCCTTAATACCATTCGTTTAGCAGCATAATCCAAGTTTGCACGGTGTTTAACTAGCCAGTCCATGCCTAGTATAAGATCAAACTCACCGAACGACAGTTCCATCAAATCTGCCGGGAATACCACCTCTTACACTTCTAAAGGCACATTCCTAAATAGCTTGTTTACTACCACAGATTGCCCTAAGGGACTAATTACCGACATTCCCCTATCAACAAACTCAAATTGTATCCCCAGAGTCCCAGACACAATACAGGCAACATATGATCGGGTAGATCCAATATCAATCAAAGCTGTAAATGGTCAAATATACGAAACGTAACGGTTATGACGTCTGGTGCGTCGCCATCCTCTCGTCATCGAGCCGCATAAACCAGTCCCAGCTGTCTTGCTCTGTATTACCAGCACCTCTGCCCGGTGCTCCACGACCTCGTCCAAACCCATTTCCCCCTCTGAGCGAACCATGACCTCGCGGTGGCTGCTGACCACCTCTCCCTGGCTACACAAATCTCTGACCTACTATCTGCGCCCTAACAGGATCCCGAAGAAAGTCTTTTATCTGATGATCCTTGGACCCACATCTGAAACACCCACCAGATCTTCTCCAGTACTCCCCCGGATGTATTTTCCCACACTACATACAAGGTTGCAACTGACCCACAGCATCTGGCATCCCAACTCGAGCTGGCCCATCCAACCTAGGCCTCTTTTGGAAACCCCCAGAAGAACCTGAAGACCCAAAACCTCTCTTATTCTTGCCTCTATCCTTATCTCGATTTTGCCTCTCAGAACGTTTCACCTCTTCGGCAATCTTTGCCTTCTCAATCAAAGTGGCAAAATCTCTTTCCCTCTGCGGAGCTATCAATACCCACAGCTCATCCCGTAAACCATCCTTGAACCGAACACAGCGCTCATAGTCAGTCACGACTATACCCCAAGCGTAACGACTTAAACGCAAAAACTCCGCCTCATATTCTGCTACTGATTTGTTTCCCTGGACCAAATTCAGAAATTCTTTCCTCCGAGCGTCCACATAACTAGCCCCAACATATTTTCCCTGGAAAGCTATCTTAAAGAAGTCCTAGGTTATACGACCTGCTGGTGTACCTTCCTTCACCGTGAGCCACCACTGGTATGCCTCATCCCGCAGTAGAGACACTGCTCCTTTCAATTTTTGTTCTGCTGTACAGTCCAGATCATCCATAATTCGCTCCACAGCCTCTAACCAGTACTCCGCCACATTTGGGGCTACTCCAGAGATGCCCCTAAAAACCTCGGCCCCATTCGACCGGAGTCGCTCAAAACTAGAACCACGAGCTGCCGACCCAGTACTTGCTTCAGCAACTAGTTCAATACTCGCAGCATTGCTTGGGACAAAGCATCGTCCCCTCCAGTTTGGTCCTAAGACCCCGCTTCTACCACTAGCGATGCTGGTACCTCGCCTTCAGGTACATACCCCGATTCTGAAGATCCAACCCTAGCACCTTCGCCTCTACCACGGTCGTGTGTACCTCACTCACGTCCTCTCCTACTCATATTGCTGAATCGAGTTAATCTGATTAAGAAATTTATGAACAAGTGTATTAACAAGTGTTTTTTGGAAAACAGGTATAAGAGTTGTTTTCGCAGATCGAATTCCCTAATGTCACAGTCTCTATAGTCTTAGCTTTTTATAGCTAACTGTTTCAGTGTTCTACTACTAACTCTAGTAGTTTTCTCCCTACAGTCATTTCATCATATTATCATATAAAGTAAGAGGACTTACAGATTTGGTGCCGGAGACTCGGGGGTCATACTTCCAATAAAAATATGTCTTCTAAACCATATTTCAAACAAATTTTGAAAAACATTTTAAAACCCATTCCGCAATCGAATTTTACAACCTGGCTCTGATACCACAAAATGTAACATCCCAAACCCGGCCTAGACGTTATGATCGGATCTGGCATGTCACATAGAAGGGTTGTTTAAAAACTGCGTTCTCGTTAAAAACTCTGTATTCTTTCTTTGAAAGCTTCGAGCTTTGTTGTTTGTGAGATTCAAATTTGCTTTTTATGTTGTTATTGTAAAAACGTTGTTATTACCATTATTGAAAACTTTGTTTATAATAGAAATCATATTCGGTGATTTGCGAAAATGTGACATTTTGGAAACCATTATTGTAGTTTTAAGAAAAATCCCGAGTCTAATCATTTATAGTTTAAAAATAATTGAAATGAAAGTTCAGAAGAAAAATTAGGTTCAATGGCCTTATTACATAATTTTAACCCAAAATAAGTAAACTTAAAATAAAGATAAACTGAAATTTATTAAAGTTCATGAGAAATACTCCGATGTACGGCCACCACAGAGTCCTCTGCGGCGCCAAATCCTCTAATGCTGGGGATCACCTACAAGGTTAAAGTAGAGGGGTGAGTTACGAGAACTCAGTGTGTAATCCCTTAAACGGTCATCAACTAGGCCTGAGCCCATACAGAAGCAAGCTGGGCCGAAGCCCTATTAACATGATAATGCAACAGAATATGCAACCCAACCTAATAATCCATTCGCTACACACCCCCGTACCAGCCCAACACACCTGTGGGGACCAAGTCAACCCACCCAGCCAAAACACACCAATATTGCAGACAAGCTACTAAATACAAAATTTGTGGCAAAGCCACCAGAATAACAGAATATTTATGTGGCATAACCACCAGAACAGAATGTGGCAGAGCCACCAGAATAAGTATGTGGCAGAGCCACCAGAATACACTTCCTCCGATCATCAATATCCCAATCCCATGCAGAATGTCATGTATGCAAGCATATATCAAATATGATGTATGAAATAAATTACCATCATAACCAGATGAACAGAATACACTCAATCATGCTAATCAACTCGTAAGGGTATAACAGTAATTTTACCCACCGAGGGTATTTCAGTAATTTACCCTCCAGGAGTATTTTGGTAATTTACCCTCCAAGGGTGTTTTGGTAATTTCGCACTCAATAGCCTTTCCGAAGGCCTACTGTCGCCTCGAGCGACACAGAACCCTTTTTGGGTCTCTACGGAACTATTGGGCCTAAAACCCATTTCAAGCCCAAACGGGCCCACATGCTCTGTGGCCCAAAACATATGGTCTCAGTTTCAGATTTGTAGATTTCGCAATCGTACCTATCGTATGATAATTTTCCAACAATTTCGCCCCGGTGGGCCGGATAGCCTATTGGGCCCATTTGGCCCGTTTCGGCTCGATCAGGCCTGTTACAGCCTTAGTTTCGTTTGAGTGCTCGTGACACTCTCAACGACCTACCGTCATTATTTGTATTTCAATTTACCACTACGAGCGTTCGCACACTCGAGTGGTCACAGATGCTGGTTTCTGGCTTTTCGGCTTTCGGTCGAATCACAGAACATTTCAAGCATGCATTCGGAGGGGTGTGAGATTACACACCTGATTTGGATTGCCAAGAAACCCTCTCCGCTGCCCCTAGAATAATAATGATCAAGGGTTAGCCTCAACTTCACAAAAGATTCATAGATCCAAATTCCATAACCCACTACAATCACTTACTACAATATGATCTTCACTACAGAGATCTAAAATCTGGCCTTGCTTCCTGGCTACCACCACAAGTACCTAAAAGAAACCATTAGTGCACCAATGAGATTAGCATCCAAGCCACATTTGGTTCTCCTATAAGAAAGGAAGAAACCGACGCCAACTTCACTAGATAGGATCATATGAATAAAACTAACATCAAATTAAAAAGGTGTTAAAACAACTTCACCTTATCGAAATCAAGATTAACAGTCTACACTCGATGGTTGCTAACGAATTCGGCCTACCCCCAACAAGAGTGTTTCGACTTATGCTAAAAAGAGAAAGAAATGGGATCTGATGAAAATGAGGGGATGCCAAGCTTGACCAGAGAAATAGAATAGAATGAGAGGAAAAGAACGAGAGTGAAACAAAAACTTACCCAAAATCGGCCAAGAGAGAAGGTGTGGTTAACAGCTTAAAGAAAAGGGTGAAGAGATCGAAGAGAAACTACGTAAGTGGACAACTCCCCACAGTTTCGGCCAAGTCTCAACTAAAGAAAAAGAAAGAAGGAGAAAATGTGGAAATTCGGTTTTGGAAGGAAGAATTCAGCAAGTATGGTAGAAGAAAAGAATGAGAGAGGTGTTGGTTTGGTTTAAGAGTAGAAGTAATTGAGAAGTTAATAGGGTAGTCTTACCAAAATGGTACCTAGCAGAAACAAAGAAGAACCTGAAATGCTCAAGGGAAGAAAAATGCTCAAAGTGACACAAAAGTCGAAAATGCAAGATACTCCCAAGAGAAATTCAGCTACACTCTACCCAAAATGCTCAACTCCTCCCCCTAGCCGGAAATGCCTAGCTTGAATCCCCACTCATGGCACACTCTCTCACACACTCCACTCCTTGATCCACTCCATCAAATCCTCCTAAACTCCCTCTCTTCCACTCATTCAAACAATTTGACTGAGTCTTCAACCACCCTGGCAGAGTTTGAACTCAACTCTGCTTCTTCCCCTCTCAAACACAAAATAAAAGCCACCAAAATAACTCTTGTGAGATTCGAACCTCCAACCTCCTTGCACTCCCCCTTGACGCCATACCACCTTGCCACACACTCCACTTGTGTCTTCTAAACACACATAATATCACTTAAGTCCTACTTTCAGTAGCCCTCTCCACTAAAGAACCAAAACGTAAAATTTTCCCAGGGCTAGAGCTCGAACCCGAGCCTCCTTAAGACCCCCAAACACACCCAAATAACAAGCTCAACACAGCAATAGTGCAAAAATGCCAGACCCCTAATTTTAGGATGTTACATGTATATATTTTTAATTCATGAAAGAATAAGAATATGAAAATTTATGTGAATTGGATAGAATCAAGCCCCTTAGCTCGAACATGTTTGAAATGGTAAAATGAAATTAAGAACTTAAATTGATGAAATAATAGGTATAAATATATACTTGTAAATGGTAGTAAGAAATGAGTAAGTAGATTATGAAATAAAAAGAAATTGGTATGGTAAGTAATAAGAAATGTGGTATGAATGAAAGAATCAGTACCTTAGTGTTAAGTGGCATGAATGGTAAGTTTAAGTGCATATGTAGTGAATTGATGTTCCAAAATGGTTATATGCATGTTTCATATAGTAATGGAAGTTCTTGGTATGCAAAATGGCTATAATTTGAATTTGAATTGAGTGTAGGAATTTGAGTTAAGTTTGTGTTATATTGACTTGAATCATGGAAGTACGATTGAGCATTATCGCTCATCTTACGATTTATTTATTTTGTGTGCAGGTATTGGTATAACTCGAAGTTCTAGGAGGTGATTTCATCATCAAATTTGTGATCCTCGACTTGGCAATGTCAGTATGGTCCCTTTTTGTTTAATACATGGCATGTACCTAGGTTTTAAGTCGATTTTGTATATATATAATATAGTCGCATTGATGTTTAAGCTTGTAAAGGTTAGCTTATTATGGTCAATTGATATTGAAAATGTCATGTTGAGATGGTTGAAATTGAACTGTCATGTTATGTTATACTAAATGGATTGGCTTGATATGAAAGGTTTAAATGCTTCAAAAATAGTAGAAATTGTCATACGATTCAATGTAATGAATGATATATTAAATTGTGTACATGTTAAGTGTTGTTTTGTTGTTAGAATTGAGTATATGAAATGGTATGTCTAAGTAAACAGTTGAATTGAACAAATGGTTAGGTATTGGTATGACTGATTGGGTACCAAATTAGATCTTGTTAAAAATAGAGGTCACGTCATGACGTCGGGCCCTTAATATTGCAACGAGTCTAGTCAGTATATTGCGTCGCAACAAGGAGTCCCCGAAGTCACAATGTCAACCCCATATTTTACAACCTTTACAGTTTGATCCCTATTCGACCCTAGTCACCTTAAGAGCTTTTGTAAGCTGGTATAAGACCTGAATATGAGTATTTATCATATTATAAATTAATATATAATTGTTAGCACATACAAGGTTAAATTGAATCGTTATTAATCATAGTTGTTTCGGCAACAAATGTGACATCCCTTAATTCGGACTTGGCGATCAGGTCGAGTATGGAGTGCTACAATTAGGAGTTTTGCCTTAGTTAAGATGTTTACCTTAATTAGGAGATTTTTATCTATTAGGAGTCCTCCTTTAGTTGGAATATTTGCTTTAATATTTTATTTGAGTTATATAACCTTTATTAAAGAGACCAAGATAGGAGAAATAAAATTACGTTAGAATAATTTAGTCAAGAGATTAACGAGTTTCACTAGTTCACTATAAGTTATTCATGTGAAAGAAACAAGAGGAAAAGCTCCACCAAATCAAAGGATTTTTCTATAAATCGTCCAGTAACTCGATCCGTAACTAGAAACCTAAGAATAGGCTAATAAAAAACTGGTGAAAGCTGATCCATTAGACAATGATTTATAATTTTTATCAGTATGGCGTGGACCCAAACTTCACAATTGTTGATAGTTGGTGTATTAGTTATATGGCACAATATAGAAGTGCTCAACATTTGAGACGTGATGGGCTAAGCAACTACATGTCTTGCCAAGAGCGATAAACCAACTGGGAAGATAATATCAATGACAATATGAGCCTGGAGGTGCTGCTACGGGATTTAGTTGGCAATTTTATTGCTTTTAAGTGATGCGGTGTTAGAATTCACCTAGTTGTCTAAGTAATATGTATGGATTTTATTAATTTATGAATGATTATTTTAGATGCACTCTTTTTTCTTTTTTCATATAAAAAAATGGGTTTTTTTTTTTTGAAAAAATAAGACATCTTTTTCATAAAATGTTCTAAATCAATCAATTCGTTGTTTATGCTTTGTTGATTGGTAGTTCGTGGTTCCAAGTCTAAACGTTGGCGGCGAAGTCCAAAGTTAAAACAACATTCCAATTTTCCAAGCGGTTCAACTCTATTATATCCCAAACTTATCTCCGGAAACTGCGACTGATGAACGAAGCGGTGGTCCCCCAAAACAACACAATTTCCACGTTTACACTTTCAACGCCTAACTATTTTGATTGCTAACATATTTTTATATATTTCTAGAAGCAATTAATCGTCAACTCCTTTTATTTTTCCTGTTCTACAAATCCTTTTTCTTTTCTTTAAATGAAAAAAAAATTAAATTAATTTAGTTGATAAATTTTATCTTTTTCAATTGAAACTATTTTTTTAAATCATAAAATCAGATTGGGCTTTTATATTAACTAAACAAATTACAAAAAGAAAATAAACAATGGCCCATAAGTTCATGGCCCGAAAGTAGAAAAAAACAATGCAAAAATAAAATAAATAATGGCTCATAAATTCATGGCCCGAAAGAATTAAAAAAACACAGAAAATTCTAGAATGCTTTAATTCAAAACCTACCGTTCTATTTGCCCAATCAGATATCCCATCGCCTGTCAGACCTATCATTTCTGTCATTTCTTCATTTATGGCGATCATCATTTCCAAAGGGGTTTTAATGCTTCTGAAGCCTTTTGCGTTACCCTTTGTACAACCCCTTCTTCATTTCCTTCTCTCTTCAACCTTTCAGTCAGGCTCCCTCTCGCTTTCGTTTCTTGCTTGCTCTGCTGCATAGTCTGGAACGCTGTTAATCAGGTAAATTTCTTCCTTTCTTGTCAAGGTTTCCGTGGCTAGTAAATGTGCTAGGTTGTTTGCTGATCTAGGGATGTATTCGAACTTTAAGCTTCTGCTTCTGAGTTTCATTCTGTGGGTATCGTGGATGAATGGGCCTATTTGAGATTTGTCTTAAGTTGTGTTCTTGCATTTCTTTATAACTAACAATGAATCTCCTTCTATGATGGTAACCTCTCTGTTCATTTCGAGGGCTATCTGGGTTGCTTGACGGCATGCAACTGCCTCAGCAGCGAAAGCAGACACTACCCCTTTGTGGATTGTTGAACTTGAGATAAGAACTCTTCCTCTACTATCCCTAACAACCACCCCTGATGCCGAAAAGTTGTTCCTCTTGTCAAAGGCCCCATCGAAGTTGATTTTGATTTCCTGACCTAGTGGGTGACTCCATACAATTTTTGTATTGGCATTTTTTTGAGTTTCTTTCCTAACTCCATCAAGTTCTTTAATGTAGCTCAGAACAAAACTTGCAACCTGTTGACCTGTTTTACTCGTTTTTTTCATGAACACAGAAGTTTCGGTCCCCCCATATGGCCCATAATGCAACACTAAAGATCCTGCCTTGCTCCAAAGATAGGGATGTTAAGACCATGGTATGCCATTCACCAAACTCGATACTTGTGATTGTTGACACATCAAGATTAGTTAATGCTCTCCATATTTCCGTTGATACAGAGCATTCTCTAAAGAGATGATTCATCGTCTCATCGGCACCACCACATTGAGGGCACACACTGTTGTTTGTGAGTCTTCTGAGAGTCATATTCACCCTATTAGGTAAGTAGTTCCAGGAAAGTTTCCAGATGAAAATTTTTATTTTTGTGGGTATTTCAGTCTGCCATAATTTTCTGTAAAAATCCCTATAGATGTTTTGTACAACGTAAGCTGTAGGATCAACGCTTTGTAATAGTTTACAGGAACTTCTTACTGAAAATTTACTGGACGATTCCCCCTTCCAAGCTAGAAAATCTTCGTGAGGTTCCAATGACAGGGGAATTTGAAGGATCAAGACTGCCACATCTTCTGGGAAGGTATTGACTATCAGATCTCTATTCCATTCTCTTTCATTGCTGTAGATTAAGTCTGCTACTTTATCAAATTGCAAATTACCAACTCTAGACCTTAATCTAACATTAACATAATTCGGAATCCATGCATCATCGATAATTGAGATCTTCAACCCCTTGCCAACTTTCCAAATCAACCCCTTCTCTAATGTATCCTTAGTTGCCCAAATACTTCGCCAGACATAAGAACTTGAATTCCCTAAACGAGAATTAAGAAAGTTACTTTCTGGAAAATACTTCGCTTTAAAGACTTGTGCAACTAGAGAATCTGGATAATTAAGCAACCTCCACCCTTGTTTAGCTAAAAGAGAAATATTAAACTGAGCCATATTTCTGAAGCCCAGACCCCCTTCGTCTTTGCCCCTGCATAACAGCTTCCACTAACACTAATGAATCCGACGTTTTCCAGCACCTTTCTGCCACCAAAATCTGGCTAATTTGCTTTCAATCATTTCACATAGAGCTTTAGGAAAAAGAAAGACTGACATGGCATATGTAGGTATTGCCTATAAAATTGCTTTTATAAAGATTTCCTTTCCTCCTTGTGACAGTAGCCTGGAACTCCATCCATCTATCCTGATAGCAATTCTGTCTACTAGATTCTGAAAAGCTTCTTTTTTCTGTCTACCCACCATATTAGGAAGGCCTAAATATCTCTCTAGACTTGAAGAACATCTTACACCTACAAGTGTTGATACTGCTAATTTTGACTCCTCATTTGTATTCGAACTATAGAAAATTGTGGATTTGCCAAAACTAACACATTGACCTGAACACCTTTCATATTCCTGAAGTATACTTTTCAAGATCCTGGGTCCATTTTTTGTTGCTTCGCCAAACAACATACAGTCATCTGTAAATAGTAGATAGGATATCTCTGGCCCTCTCCTGCTAGCCCTCGCTTCTTTAACCAATCTGTTCTGCTTTGCTGATCTCATCAAAGCTGAGAGACCTTCACTACAAATAAGAAAAAGGAAATGGCCTAGTGGATCACCCTGTCTGAGTCCCCTAAACGGTTTGAAAATTCTTCCTCTACTTCTATTGATAATAACTACGTAAGAGACTGTAGAAATGCACTTCATTATCAATGTCACCCAGTTCATTGCAAATCCCATCTTTATCATCACGTCCTTCAAGAAATCCCACTCCACCCTATCATATGCTTTGCTCATGTCCAACTTTACTGCCATATACCCTTTTCTCTCCGTACGTTTGAGCCGAAACGTATGTAAAATCTCATAGGCTAGAAGCACATTATCTGAAATCATTCGACCTGGTACAAATGCACTCCGAGCTTTATCAATACAATGTCCCATAACATCTTGCAGCCTGTTAGCAACTGTTTTTGCTACTAGTTTGTATAAAATTGTGCATAGACTAATGGGCCTAAAGTTCACCAGAGTTGTGGGTTTTTGAACTTTAGGAATAAGCACAATATCCATCATATTAGCTGCTATAACCCTTTCTCATCCATTCAAAATTCCTAGACAAAACTCCAAAACCTCCTTTCCCACAATGTGCCAGTATTTTTGGAAAAATAAAGCTGGAAAACCATCTGGTCTTGGTACCTTGGTGGATCCCATCCCATTTAGTGTCGTTCGAACTTCTTCTTCCCTAAAAGGAGACTGTAGACCTTCATTTATCTCGTGAGAAATGCTCCTTTTGATCCCTTCCGGAACCTTACTTGGATTTGCAACCCCCTTCGATGAAAATAAATTTTCAAAATAAGTCTTGGCTTCTTCTTTCAGACTTAAATCGTCAGTAATCTCCCTTCCATCGTCTAACGAGAGTTTATTAATGAAGTTTACCCGTCTTCGAGTAGTAGCACATTTGTGGAAGTAAGCCGTATTTCGATCTTCAAACTGAAGCCAATTTGCTCTAGCTCTTTGTTCCCAATAAACTTGATCTTTATCAATCTCCATGTTTAGATGAATTTTCTTATCAATAATCTTTGCCAATGTCTCTTCATCCCTGTCTTCCATCAACAAAACTTCTAGTTCTTTTGTTAGCCTTCTTTTTTGTTCCCCTTTATTGCACTTCAACTCCTTCGCCCATTTCTTTAGGCCAATCTGCACTTTCTTCAGTTTGTCTACAAGCGGATCTGATGATGACTCCCAGATATCTTTCAGAGCTCCCTCGAATGAATCTTCCAAAGTCCACTAGGCTTCAAAATGAAATCTTTGATCTTCTGAAAAACGTTTATTACTGTCTGTATTTACAAGCAAAGGGCAATGATCTGAAGATGAATAAGGAAGATGTTGGACACTTCCCATAGGAAACAAGGTTAACCATTTCATGTTTGCAACCCCCTATCCAATCTTTCTCTTATATTAGTTTCTGGAAGATTTCCCCTTTCCCATGTAAACCATGCACCCGAGTATCCTATATCCATTAGATGACACTCTTCTAATGTATCCCTAAATACTTCTATTCTTTTCGTATCCCTTGGAAGCCTGCCACTTTTTTCAAATGAGTACATAATCTCATTGAAATCACCTGCAACCAGCCACGGACAATTGCAATCACAACTTAACCTTCTAAGCAAGTTCCACACCGAATTCTGATCTTTCAAATATGGTGAGCCATAAAATCCCGTAAACCGCCAGTCTTCTTGCCTACTATCCTCCTTTACAATTACGTCAATATGCCATTTAGAATAGATTTTCAATGTAACCGCAATATTATCATTCCAAGCTAAACACAACCCACCTCGAGTGCCTTCTACTTCAATATCAATCCCGTTGATGAAACCACTCATGTTCCTAACCCTTTCCATGCGTTTCTGATTAAGTTTCGTCTCCATTAAGAAGATCATATAGGGATTATACTGCTTAATTAAATTCCGCAGTCTACGCACTGCTCGTGGGCTCCCCAACCCACGAACATTCCAACATATGCTTTTCATTGGGTCAGGTCAACTAGCCCAAAGCTAGCCGCCAATCCTGAATTGTTTAGAGCAGAACTCTGTTCCCCATCAACACACATGCTTTCAATGCTTTCATCTAATTTCTCGAACAAGATATTTTTTTTGACCTTTTAACTCCATCTTCTCTTGCTTCATCCGTTTTTCCTTCTTCATTCCTCTCTTCTGGACATTTCCTTTTAATTCCAGCACCTCCATTCGTCGAATGATCAGTCTGATTCATCAAAATGAACCTTCTCCATCTTGACATTTTCGGATCTTTTAAGCATCTTTCCCTTTTGCTGTTAACCTCCTACAGCATGTCAATCTTTGTCTCCACACTATCACCTTCCTGCTTCTTTAGCCCTTCCTCCCAACTGGTGAGCTTTTTCCCACCGAGTAATATGCCTGGCAGAACCATTGATTCAACCTCCTCTTCCTGCCCATTCTGCTCCTTTGGTTTTCCTATATACACACACTATGAACCCACCTTTTTAGTGAATGCATTAAACTTAATACTTTCTCTTCCCACTACTTTGACTCTGCTTTTAATGCTATCGTATAAGGAGGATCATCTCTAATTTTATCTTTTTCTGCAGGATTTATCAGCAAGCAATCACTGAGACCATGGTCCATTCTTCCACAACCAAAACAAAATAGTGGTAACTTTTCAAATTTGAAAGAGATCCAAGACTTAACACTATTTTCACTGAAAACGAAAATACCTCTCCTAAGGGGTTTTTGAACATCCAAATTAACCATAAATCTACAACTGTCATCTTTAATCTCAGATCTAAGAATACCACTGTATGTGCTTCCAATCGCATGCATCAGATCCTTCTTGTCATACTCTGGTGGGCATGGCCCAATCTTAATCCAGTATGGTGAAGATGTGAGCCTAATCTGATCCCGTTCTACCAGATCCCTTATTCTATCAAATAGAATGAGATACTTACGAAAAAGCCAAGGTCGTCCTTCCATAATTAACTCCAAATCCTCCTCTAGGTCAAAGACGATTAAGAAAAGATTCTGCCCCACCACCTGAATTTCAAACTTTTTCTTAGTTTTCCATATACTTTTCAGTTGTGCCCTAAAGTTCTCTGTGTTGAAAGATTTCTTCGTCCAAACTGAACAGATCAGTGTTGGCTTGACAGTCGACTCTACCAATGATTTTTTAATGGATAATTGTATAAGTTCTTCTGCCAACAGAGATATTTCCTCCCCGCTCTCCCTTTCCACGCCTCTACTCTCTTCCATCCCAAGCCGCAGAAGTTGCTGCTCTCTCTAGGATTCTACAGAGAGCACTCTTGGTTTTCTTTTTAATTGAAACTAATTTAAACTTTTATTAAGTGAAGTCAAATGCAAAAGACAATCTAGTCAAATAAATCTATTTGAATTAAAATAAAATTTAAGAATTCCACCTAAAACTCACAAATCACTAATATATGCAAAAATGATTTAGATAAAGAAAAGGCTTGAGAGTACATGACTCAATTTTTTTGATTTTTTGAAAATCTAATTCAATTGTAAGAGTATCTGAAAATTTCTTAGTTGGTATGATGCTTAGAACTATTCATAATTCATCACAACTCTAAAATAGGAGGATAAA
Organism: Gossypium australe; assembly: GCA_005393395.2. NCBI lineage: Eukaryota > Viridiplantae > Streptophyta > Magnoliopsida > Malvales > Malvaceae > Gossypium > Gossypium australe. The sequence continues at coordinate 37,486,723 of CM016618.1, forward strand.
CACACTTTAGCACGCTCGAACCCACATCTTCCTACATTGACAATAATGCCAATGCAACCAAGCGAAGACTCAATCAACCATAACTCTATTTTTAAATACCAACTACTAATTTAAAAAACAATGATACAACCTTCAAAAATAAAAACAATTAGAGAATTTTGAGAAATTAAAAACTCGTTATTTTTTTGTACAATACATATTTCTGTTCATAATTCCCCTTAACCCTTAAAATAAAGAAAAAACGCAATTAAAAGTGCTCGAACTCATTTTTTTCACATTGTTGCAATTACAACAGTATCAATTAAACTAAAGCTTAATCAACTACTCCCAACTCATTATTTATATTTACAAGAAAAACTTATTCAATATATCAAAACTAAAATAGTCATTGTTTGATAGAAAAATGTTAACGTAAAACTAAGATTTTAGTTAAATGTCAATTTAATCCTAACGAAGTGAAAACCTTGTAACACCCCAAACCCGGCCAAAACGTTACGACCGGATCCGGTATGTTACAAGGTGAAGTAAAAACGAAGTTTTGTTTGATTTAGGAAAAACCGTAGATTTTGAAAATTTTTCGGTTAAGGCGACATCTTGAAACCAGTGATTTGATAGCTTAAGAAAAATCTCAATGTGTGTTAATCGAATATTGATTATGTTTAGTGATACTTGGAAGAAAACGTAGGTTTTGAGTTACTCGTATTTTGAAAACCCCATTTTTAATTTTGTGTTCAAATTTGCATTGTGTCAAGTTTTAAATAATCGATAAACAGATAAAATTAAAACCCAAACATCAATTTAGGAAGCCCTTATTACATAAAAAATCCCCAAATAAAATAAAATTTCAGCAGTAAAAAGTTCACGAAAAGAAAAGACTTTATGGCCTCCACGAGTCTGCCTCGGCTCCCAAATCCATGGTCTACTGGTTACCTGAAAAGTTAGGAAAAGGGTGAGTCACAGAGACTCAGTGTGTAAAACCATCAAAACACACAACACGGCCCACGGCCTACCATCTCATATTTAGCCCATACATGATATCATACAACTACATGAATGCATCAAGCCCGGCCGAACCTAGTATTTTCCATCCTCTACACGCCATCCCGTACCAACCATCACACCGTAGGGATTTCTACAATTAACCCTCCATTTGCTACACGCTGTCTCGACAGTCATGCTACCGGTTATAACAACGATCACTATGTGACCTTGAAATCCACTGTGGCTTAGCCACCGATCACCATGTGACCTCATAAATCATTTGTGGCAGAGCCATCGATCACTATGTGACCTTAAAATTCAATGTGGCAGAGCCACCGATCACTACGTGGCCTTATCACTTCCCCTTTATCATCATTCCCATATCCCATGCATAGCATATATGTCATCACAAATGTAACATGCTAATAACAAGGCAATGAATTATCACATACATCCAACCTCATATTAAGTCATTATAAGCACGTACCTGGCACTCCCTGCCTTACCCACAAGGGTATCTCGACTGTACATATAGCCTTCTCCGGCTTTTCAGCCCATACAATTAATAATACAATTAAAATAAAGCGTGTGAGGGTTTACACACCTGATAACACGCAGAATAATACTGTCTACGTCGACACTATCATTACCAGGAACCACTGCTATCTGCCTACCACTCTGTTCTGAAGCTGGTCCACAACCCAGTGGCCAATCTCGGAGAGCAGATACTGCGCGATTCTTAAACTTTAGGGCTGGGACTTTAGATCCAACCCCCTCTTTAGAATTGCTAAGTCGGCAGGACCTGGAGGCTACTACTCTTGGATTAATAGATCACTGAAGTCCCTTGACTGATCGGTTCCGATTGGCCCTAAAGTACCCTTTCAACTGTCGACCAAAAGCAGAAAAACACAAGCACCAAGCCCCTCCTCACAACTTAAGAAAAAGCAGATCAGAAAGATTAAGAGAAGAAGTGACGGCAACCTTCTATGGGAATTTGCCCAAGATATAGAGTTTGAGAACTAAGCGAAAGGGAGAAGAAAAGAATTGCTTCGGCTCTTGTTGATGAAGTAATAAAAAGGGTTTCGGTTCAAGGTGATCAAGAGATAAGTAAAGAATATGCACAAGAGAAAAATAAAAGAGAATGAGAGAGGGAGTTGAGATTCGGCCTTCAAAGAAAGGATGAGTAAATGAGGTATAATGTAAAACAAATGACAAGAGGGTTCGACTAAGATCAAGGGTGATTGAGAAAAGAGATTCGGCAAGGCTCAAGAGATTTCGGTAGTACCAGAAAAAGAGAGAAAAGAAGGAGATATGATAGATGAACAATGGGAAAAATAAAATAAGAAAAGAAGAATCAAGTAGGAGGCAATAGGTTTCGGTTTTGGCTTCAGAAAAGGAGATCAGAAAATGGAATTTGGCCAGGCACCTACGGCATATAGGGATTTAGAACAAAAAAAAAGAATGAAGAAGCTTCTCGGGAACTTACCAAAATCGACACCCCCTCCTTCTCTAATGACCGAATATTCTACAAGAGCAAAGAACAAAAACTAAGAACCCCTACCAACTTTCGGCCACCAACCTTACCCACATCAAATCCCCAAAAAATTCTCCTAACTTCACTCCTGACCACTCATTCAAAACGATTTGAATGGTTCCAACTCCTTTATTTTCTCTCAGCCACACATTCAAATATGTTTGACTCAGTCCACTCTCCCATCCTGAGTGTCCCAGCCGAACTCTGCTTCTGCTCCCCTTGACGCCAAAAATAACTCCCAAAATGAGCTTCATGTGACTTAAACCTACTCTCACTCTGCTCCCTTGAGGCGTCACTACCTGCACCTTAAGTGGCGCCTCCTTGCCACTTTACTACCTTAGTTCTTGTGTCAACCAACACTAACAACAAACCATAAATCCTACCCCAGTCAGCTCCCCCCTGAAAATGCCCAAAACTAAACTTTTGGCCAAGGTTCCGGCTTAACCCTGGGCCTTCCCGAAGATCCCAAACACACATAAACGACATACAGAGCATAACAAACACATAGGAACAAGATAAATATAGAGCCCCTAAATCCCGGATGTTACAGTTCTACGCCCCTTAAAGAAATTTCGGCCTCGAAATTACCTGGTCAAAAGAGATGGGGGTATTGTTGCCTCATTGCATCCTCCGGTTCCCACGTAGCTTCCTCTGAACTGTGGTTTTGCCACAAAACCTTAACCAACGGAACTGTCTTTCTTCAAAATATTTTGACATCACGATCCAAGACCTGCACCGGTTCTTCTTCAAAAGATAGATCATGCATTACCTCGATTTCTTCCACTGGCACAACATGCGATGGATCTGAACGGTAGAGTCTTAGCATCGAAACATGAAACACATCATGGATTTGACTTAACTCCGAAGGTAGCTCAAGCTGATAGGCCACTGGTCCCACACGCTTCAACACACGATAAGGCCCGATGAACATAGGGCTTAACTTACCCTTCCGTCCAAACCTTAACACTTTCTTCCACGGTGAAACCTTTAAGAAGACCTGGTCACCCACTGCGAATTCTACTTCCTTCCATTTCAGGTCTGCATAAGACTTCTGCCTATCGGATGGTTCCTTCAACCGAGCTCTAATTAGCTTAACCTTCTCTTCCGTCTTAGCAACCCATTCTGGACCCAGCATCTGACGCTCACCCAACTCAGTCCAACAAGTAGGAGTGCGACACTTTCGACCATACAACGCTTCATACAGTGCCATCTGAATACTAGATTGGTAACTGTTGTTGTATGCGAATTCCGTTAACGGTAAAAATTCTTCCCAAGTATCCCTAAAGTCTATGACACGGCCTCTCAACATATCATCCAAGATCTGAATTACTCTCTCTGACTGTCCATCAGACTGTGGATGAAAAGGTGTACTGAAATCTAACTTTGTACCCAGCGCTTTTCCAGAATCTCGACGTAAACCTAAGGTCCCTGTCTGAGATGATAGATACTGGTACCCCGCGCAACCTCACAATCTCTGCTATATACAACCTAGCCAACTTCTGTAGAGAGTTGTCAACTCGAACTAGTATGAAATGAGCAGACTTCGTCAAACGATCAACTATTACCCAAACCGAATCTTTCTTAGTAGGCGTAAGGGGTAGCCCATTGACAAAATCCATCGTGATCGTTTCCCACTTCCACTGCGGAATCTTTACCGGCTGCAAAAAACCTAAAGGCAACTGATCTTCTGCTTTTACCTGCTGGCACGTCAAGCACTTACTCACAAATTCGGTTACTTCTCGCTTCAACCTCGGCCACCAAAATTACTCTCGCAAATCTTGATACATCTTACTTCCCCCAGGATGCATAGCGTATGGGCTGCTATGCGCTTCCTGCAAAATCTTACCCCTCAGCTCGGGATCCCGTGGCATGCAAATCTTCCCTCAAAAGCACACTACCCCGTCATTATTCACACTGAATTCTGCGGTCCCATCACTTGCTCCTAACTGAAACTTTGATATTAACAACTCATCGGCCCATTGCTTCTCTTTAATCTGACTGACCTAATAAGGTTTCACTTGCAGTTCAGCTAATATACTCCCATCATCGTATAGACTGAGGTGAGCAAACATTGCTCTCAAGTCAGAGATTACCCTACGACTTAAAGCATCCACCACTACATTGGCTTTACCCGGATGGTACTCAATCGAGAAATCATAATCCTTCAATAGCTCAATCCACCGCCGCTGCCTTAAATTCAATTCTTTCTGGGTGAGAAGGTATTTTAACCTCTTGTGGTCTGTATAAATAACGAACTTCTCCCCATACAGATAATGCCTCCAACTTTTCAGAGCAAACACCACTGCCGCTAATTCCAAATCATGCGTGGGATAATTTAACTCATGCGGTCTCAATTGCAGAGATGCATACACTACCACTTTCCCATCCTGCATCAATACACATCCTAAGCATGTTTGCGACGCATCACAATAAACCGCAAACTCTTTTCCAACCTCAGGCTATATCAACACCGGAGCCTCTGTCAAAATCCTTTTCAGCCTTTCAAAACTCTCCTGCTGTCTATCAGACCAAACAAAAGGTACCCCTTTCCTCAACAGCTTGGTTAGAGGTGCTGCAATTAATGAGAACCCTTACACAAACCTTCTATAGTAACCAGCTAGACCAAGAAAACTCCTGATTTCTACCACAGACTTAGGTGGCTTCCACTCCAATACGGCCTGAATTTTTCGGGGATCAACCCTAATCCCCTCAGCAGACACCACATGGCCCGAAAAGGTAACTTCCCTTAGCCAAAATTCACACTTACTGAATTTGGCGAACAACTGCTTCTCCCTCAGGATTTGTAAAACCACTCGACGATACGAATCATGCTCCCCCTCCGATCTTGAATAAACCAGAATATCATCTATAAATACCACGACGAATCGATCCAGATAGGGTTGGAAAACCCGATTCATCATGTCCAACACTGTTGGTGCATTGGTCAACCCGGACGGCATTACCAGGAATTCGTAATGTCCATAGCAAATCCTGAAAGCCATCTTATGTATATCCGCTTCTTTGACCTTAAGCTGATGATACCCTGACCTCAAATCTATCTTTGAGAAAACTGACGTCCCCTTCAATTGATCAAACAAGTCGTCAATACTCGGAAACGGGTATTTGTTTTTGATCGCAACTTGTTCAACTGACGGTAATCAATGCACATACGCATTGATCCATCCTTCTTCTTAACAAATAACACTGGCGCTCCCCAAGGCGATACACTTGGTCAAATAAAACCCCGATCTAATAGTTCCTGAATCTGCGCTTTCAACTCCTTCAACTCCTTTGGTGCCATCCTATATGGTGCAACGGATACAGGCGCTGTTCCCGGTAGAAGATCAATACCAAACTCCACCTCGCGATCGGGAGGCAACCCCGAAAGCTCTTCTGGAAAAACATCAGAAAATTCCTTCACTGTTCGAACATCCTCCACAGTTGATTCCTTGGCTTCCACAGCACAAACATAAGCTATAAACGCCTCACATCCTTTCCTCACCATTCTCTCAGCTTTTAAGACGGACACCACATTAGCTTCCAAAGCACAAACATAAGCTATAAATGCCTCACATCCTTTCCTCACCATTCTCTCAGCTTTTAAGACGGACACCACATTAGATAGGTAATTCCTCCTCTCACTTATTACCACCACTTCTTCACCCTCGAGGGTCCTTATCACCATGCGTTTGGCTGCACAATCCAAATTTGCTTGATACTTTACCATCCAGTCCATGCCCAAGATTAAATCAAACTCCTCGAACGGCAACTCCATCAAATTAGCCGGAAAAGTACCCTTTGCACTTCTAGAGGTACATCCCTATAAAGTTTGCTTACCACTACAGTTTGTCCTAGCGGGCTAAGTACAGTCATCTCCCTAGGGGTAATCTCAGAGTCTAAACTTAAAGTTCCAGATACCACACTAGCAACATAAGAATGTGTCGACCCGATATCAATCAAAGCAGTATAAGGCAACCAATAAATAAGAAACGTACTGGTTATGACGTCCGATGTATCCCCCTCTTCTCGGCGCCTAGCTGCATAGACTAACCCTGGCTATCTCGCCTCAGTATTCCCGGCACCTCTGCCTGGTGTTCCATGGCCCCGACCAAAACCATTACCCCCTCTGGCTAGACCACGACCTCTCTACAGCTGCTGACCTCTTCTACCCGGGTGAGCATAACCTGACTTCCTGGCCAAGCACCGTCCCGCTCCTATAGACAGTCCCTAATCTGATGATCAACAGATCCACACCTGAAACATCTTCTGTTACTTGTCCAACACTCCCCAAAATGGAATTTACCACATCGAGCACACCTTTGAGGCTGCCTATCAACAACAGGTCTCACCACCCAACTTGGCCTATCCATCCTAGGTCTTTTCTGAAAACGCCCAACTGACCCTGATGATCCAAAATTCCTTTAATTACTACCTCTATCTCTATTCCGACTCTGCTTTTTCGACCGCTTCACTTCCTCGGTTATCTTAGCCTTTTCCACCAAGACAGCAAATTCCCTTTCTCGCTGTGGGGCTATCGGCACTCGCAAATCATCCCTCAACCCATCTTCGAATCGAACACAACGCTCATGGTCTGTGGTCACCATTCCTCGGGCATAATGGCTAAGGCGTAAGAATTCTGCCTCATACTCAGCCACCGATTTGTTCCCCTAAACCAGATTCAGAAATGCCCTGCGCTGTGCATCCACATAACTCGATCCAATGTACTTACTCTGGAACGACGACTTGAAGAAATCCCAGGTGATGCGGTTAGCCACTGTACCATCTCTGACCTAAGCCACCATTGATACGCCTCATCCCGCAGAAGAGACACGACTCCTTTCAATTTTTCCTCCTCCGTGAAATCGAGGTCATCTATTATACGCTCAACGGCCTCCAGCCAATACTCAACTGTATTAGGGGCTACGCCGAAAACACCCCTAAACATTTCCGCTCCATTAGCTCGAAGTCGTTCTGACACAGATTTCCGAGCCCTTGTACCCAAGCCTGTCCCAACAACTCTTTCCAAAACTTGTAACATCGCCTGAGATACAGCATCATCTCCACTCGTCTGGTCTTGAAACTCTGCTTCCGCAGCTGGCGATAGCGGCACCTCATTCCCTGACCCATGACCAGACCCTACTGGTTCTGACACAGCGATCCTGCCTCTACCACGTCCATGCACATTATGTCCACGTCCCCTAGTACTCATGACTACTGTCGCGTTTTAATCTAATTAGAAGTTTTATGAGTTAGTATTTTCACTGTTTAATACCGAGCAGTTTTATGAGAAATATCTTTAGAGAGTAGTTTTCGCAGAACACATCACAACCTAGAAGGTTCAGTCTCTAGAGTTTGAATCCCTAAGACTAACAAGCATATTTCTTTATGCTAACAATCATCCTATGCATGCACTATCAAATAGTTAGAATACTTGCCTGGGTCGATCGGGTGCCGGTAGACTCGGATGCCATATTTCAACCAAAACATTTTCTCTAATTAACATTAACACTGATTTTGTAAAACACTGTTGAACCCATTTCACAGCCCGGGTTTTACAACCTGACTCTGATACCAAAATTGTAACACCCCAAACCCGGCCAAAACGTTACGATCGGATCCGGTATGTTACAAGGTGAAGTAAAAACGAAGTTTTGTTTGATTTAGGAAAAACCGTAGATTTTGAAAATTTTTCGGTTAAGGCGACGTCTTGAAACCAGTGATTTGATAGCTTAAGAAAAATCTCAATGTGTGTTAATCGAATATTGATTATTTTTAGTGATACTTGGAAGCAAACGTAGGTTTTGAGTTACTCGTATTTTGAAAACCCCATTTTTAATTTTGTGTTCAAATTTGCATTGTGTCAAGTTTTAAATAATCGATAAACAGATAAAATTAAAACCCAAACATCAATTTAGGAAGGCCTTATTACATCAAAAATCCCCAAATAAAATAAAATTTCAGCAGTAAAAAGTTCACGAAAAGAAAAGACTTTATGGCCTCCACGAGTCCGCCTCGGCTCCCAAATCCACGGTCTACTGGTTACCTGAAAAGTTAGGAAAAGGGTGAGTCACAGAGACTCGGTGTGTAAAACCATCAAAATACACAACACGGCCCACGGCCTACCATCTCATATTTAGCCCATACATGATATCATACAACTACATGAATGCATCAAGCCCGACCCAACCTAGTATTTTCCATCCTCTACACGCCATCCCGTACCAATCATCACACCGTGGGGATTTCTACAATCAACCCTCCATCTGCTACACGCCGTCTCGACAGTCATGCTACCGGTTATAACAACGATCACTATGTGACCTTGAAATCCACTGTGGCTTAGCCACCGATCACCATGTGACCTCATAAATCATTTGTGGCAAAGCCATCGATCACTATGTGACCTTATAATTCAAGATGGCAGAGCCACCGATCACTACGTGGCCTTATCACTTCCCCTTTATCATCATTCCCATATCCCATGCACAGCATATATGTCATCACAAATGTAACATGCTAATAACAAGGCAATGAATTATCACATACATCCAACCTCATATTAAGTCATTATAAGCACGTACTTGGCACTCCTTGCCTTACCCACAAGGGTATCTCGACTGTACATACAGCTTTCTCCGGCTTTTCAGCCCATACAATTAATAATACAATTAAAATAAAGTGTGTGAGAGTTTACACACCTGATAACACGCAGAATAATACTGTCTACGTCGACACTATCGTTAACAGGAACCACTGCTATCTGCCTACTACTCTGTTCTGAAGCCGGTCCACAACTCGGTGGCCAATCTCGAACAGCAGATACTGCGCATTTCTTAAAATTTGGGGCTGGGACTACAGATCCAACCCCCTCCTTGGAATTGCTAAGCCGGCAGGACCCGGAGGCTACTACTCTTGGATTAATGGATCACTGAAGTCCCTTGATTGATCGGTTCCGATTGGCCCTAAAGTACCCTTTCAACTGTTGACCAAAAGCAGAAAAACACAGGAACCAAGCCCCTCCTCACAACTCAAGAGAAAGCGGATCAGAAAGATTGAGAGAAGAAGTGACGACAACCTTCTATGGGAATTCGCCCAAGAGATGGAGTTTGAGAAGTAAGCGAAAGGGAGAAGAAAAGAATTGCTTCGACTCTTGTTGATGAAGTAATAAAAAGGGTTTCGGTTCAAGGTGGTCAAGAGTTGAGTAAAGAATATGCACAAGAGAAAAATAAAAGAGAATGAGAGAGGGAGTTGAGATTCGGCCTTCAAAGAAAGGATGAGTAAAGGAGGTCTAATGTAAAACAAATGACAAGAGGGTTCGGCTAAGATCAAGCGTGATTGAGAAAAGATATTCGGCAAGGCTCAAGAGATTTCGGCAGTACCAGAAAAAGAGAGAAAAGAAGGATATATGATAGATGAACAATGGGAAAAATAAAATAAGAAAAGAAGAATCAAGTAGGAGGCAACGGGTTTCGGTTTTGGCTTCAGAAAAGGAGACCAGAAAATGGAATTTGGCCAGGCACCTACGGCATATAGGGATTTAGAACCCCAAAAAAAAAAAAGAATGAAGAAGCTTCTCGGGAACTTACCAAAATCGACACCCCCTCCTTCTCTAATGACCGAATATACCACAAGAGCAAATAACAAAAACTAAGAACCCCTACCAACTTTCGGCCACCAACCTTACCCACATCAAATCCCCAAAATATTCTCCTAACTTCACTCCTGATCACTCATTCAAAACGATTTGAATGGTTCCAACTCCTTTATTTTCTCTCAGCCACACATTCAAATAATTTTGACTCAGTCCACTCTCCCATCCTGAGTGTCCCAGTCGAACTCTGCTTCTGCTCCCCTTGACGCCAAAAATAACTCCCAAAATGAGCTTCATATGGCTTGAACCTGCTCGCACTCTGCTCCCTTGAGGCTTCACTACCTGCACCTTAAGTGGCGCCTCCTTGCCACTTTACTACCTTAGTTCTTGTGTCAACCAAGACGAACAACAAACCACAAATCCTACCCTAGTCAGCTCCCCCCTGAAAATGCCCAAAACTAAAATTTTGGCCAAGGTTCCGACTTAACCCTGGGCCTTCCCGAAGACCCCAAACACACATAAACGACATACAGAGCATACCAAACACATAGGAACAAGATAAATGTAGAGCCCCTAAATCCCGGATGTTACAAACCTAGTATCTCAAATATTCCTTTCTCAAAGTTAGATAAAAAATTTAAAATTTATTTTATAAATATAGTTGTAATTTCCATTAAAATTTATTATATAAAATTTATACTATATATCTATACTTACTATATATAAAAATTTTGATTGACTTGGTATCATTCATAATCGAGTTTCAACTCAATTCTTAAATTACCTAAATATCATAATTTCAATAAACAATAAATATTAAGTTAAAAGGTATTTTTATTTTTTTACATAAAATCTAAAAAAAATACATACTTATGATAAGATTTGAAATCGAGACACCAAACAATACACTTTCTTAGCTTTACTATATCACATGCACTCGTATCTTTAATAAATATATTACATAATTATTTTAGCCCACATGTCATAATCTAATTAAAATAAAAATGTTATGAAATGCAGTAATTCATTAGTCAAAATATTTATTTTACAGGTAAAAGTACCACAAAATCCCATGTACTATACCCTAAATTGTATTTTAGCCCCTCTACTTAAAACATGGGCAAATTAGTTCTTGTATGTTGGATGAGTGAGCAAAACAACCCTTCCGTTAAAATTTCAGCGTTAAATGTTTGTTTTGTTATTTATATGCAAGGTACAATAACAAATTTAGCCATCAACCTTTACTTATTTATTCAATTTGACCCCAACTCTTTTACTTAAAGTAAATTAGAAATTTTTGAAACTAAAGTTAAATGGTCAAAAAAGTTGTAGTAACAAGTTAAAAAATATATCATTTAAGCCCTTTTAAATTTTAAAAATTATTAAAAATCATAAAATTTATAAAAAATATTTATACAAAAAAATGTTATAAAAATTTAAAATTTAAAATATTTTATTAAAAAATAACAATATCGACCCAATAAAAGAGGAGTCACTTTGTTTTTGAAATTAATAATCGGATTGGGCTTATATATAATAATTAAAAACATAAAACAAAGTTCAAAATTTATCAAAACATTACTGAAATCTCAAAACTCAAAATGGCCCGTTAAAGAAGAAATATCTTAGAAACTAAGAAAAATAAATAGAAAATTCTAGAGTGTAATTATTACCACCGTCCTAATGCCTAATCAGAAAAATTCTGACGCCTGTCTTTCCATCATTCTATCATTTCAGTTTTAATGGGGCTACCGTTTTCAAAGGAAGTTTTAATACCCGTGACTTTTGATCTGTTCATTTTGAAACTTCCTCACTTTCTCTCCATCTCCTTTCTTCTTCAATCTGGTTCTCTCACGCTATCATTTTCCATTTGGTTTTCAGTATATCTAGGGACACTCTCGACCAAATACATCTCATCCTTCCTATTTAAAGTTTCTATTGCTAAAATATGGGCTAAAACATTTGCTGTTATTGGGATATATTCGAACCTTAGATTTATGGATCTGATCGTTAACTAATGAATATCATGTATATAAGCCCTTATCTACGATTTATCATACCCTTTAGCCTTGCATTTCTTTATTATCGATAAAGAATCACCCGCAATGATGATTTCTAGCCATTGCATGTCGATTCCTAACTGGGTTGCTTTACGCAATGAAGGGCTTCAGCAGCGAAGGCAGAGGACACTCTTTGATGAATCTCCGAGCATGATAGGAGGATGAGCCCTTCACTGTTTCTGACAACTATTTCGGATGCCGACTGATGATTCCGCTCGTCCTAGGCTCCATCGAAATTAATTTTTACTGTTTGGCCATGTGGGTGTTTCCATTTTATTTCCTCCTTTAAACCTTTGAATGTTTTTTTTTCAACACCATTTAGCTCTATTATATAGTTGTGGATAAATTTTGCTATCTCCTGACCAGATCTGTTTGTCTTTTTATGAATACGATCATTTCTGTCTCCTTAGATGGCCCATATGGAACAGTAAAATATTCTGAGTGACTGGAAGGATGTTGAACGAAAACCCTGGTAAGCCACTAGTCAAATGCTATATTAGATTCCTGTATAAAGTTTAAGGTTGATAATGCTCTCCAAACTGACACTGAAACAGGACATTCGCGAAAAAGGTGGTCCATTGTTTCTGCTCCTTCACCACAACAGGGGTATGCGTAACTGTTTACTAGTTTTCTATATACCATTTAGCCCGTGTAGGCAGATAGTTCCATGAGATTTTCCAAATTGTAACTTTAATTTTGGTACATAGATCTAGGAGCCAAAGTTTTTTTGTAAAAGTCCCTATAGTCGGTTTGTAAATCATAAGCTCTAGGATAAAAAAATTTGTAATAGTTTGTAGGCACTTTGAACCGAGTATTCTCCCGAAGGTTCCCCGCTCCATGTTAGAATATCAGCATGAGGTTCTTTCGCCAACGGGATGCTAAGGATCTTTTCAGCTTCTACTTCTGGGAAGGTATTAACAATCAGCTCCCGCTTCCATTTCCTTTCATTAGAATCAATTAGCTCAGCAACTTTAAAATCTGGAAAATTAAAATTACTTGAATCTGGAATCCAATTGTCATTAATAATTGAAATGCTCGTGCTCGAACCTACCATCCAGCAAAGTCCTCATTCCAAAATACCCTTAGTCGCCCATATACTCCTCCATACAAAAGAGTTGTTATTTCCCAATCGCGAGTTTAAAAAAACATCTTCTGGAAAATATTTTTCTTTAAATACTTGCACAATTAAAAAATTTGCGTAATTTAAGAACCTCCATCCTTTTTTTGCTAGTAATGCGATATTAAATTGAGCTATACTTCTGAACCCTATTCTGTCTTCCTCTTTAGGGCGACACAAATGTTTCCACTGGCACTAATGTATTCCTCTTTTCCCATGGCCTTTTTGCCACCAAAATCTAGCACAAATATTTTCAATCTCTTCACATAATGAATTTGGTAGAAGAAAGCAAGACATAGCATAAGTAGGTATTGCATGTAGTATTGATTTAATGAAGACCTCCTTTCCCCCTTGCGATAGAAACCTAGTGCTCTAGCTTTCAATTCGCACAGAGACCCTTTCTTTTAAATACTGAAAAGATTCTTTTTTCTGCCTGCCTACAACATTAGGGAGACCCAAATATTTTTCAAGATTTGTTGAGCTTCTTATTCCTAGCAGTGTCGAGACTTCTTCTTTTTTGTCTTCTGTTGTATTCGAGCTGTAGAAGATCGTTGATTTATTAAAGTTCACACATTGCCCTGAGCAGCTTTCATATTCATTAAGTATCCCTTTCAAAATTGTCACACCCCAAATTGTTGCTTCACCAAACAAAATGCAATCATCCGCAAAAAGTAAGTGAGATATCTTTGGCCATATTCTGCTTGCTTTTGCACCTTTTAGCAAACCCTCTCCCATTGCTAATCTCATCAACGATGAAAGTCCCTCGCTGCATATTAGAAAAAGAAACGGACTAAGGGGATCACCTTGTCTAAGCCTCCTAGTAGGTTGAAAAGTTCCTCCCCTCCTTCCATTAATATTTACTACATAAGAGACTCTAGTAATGGATTTCATAATTAATCCCACCCATTCCCTTACGAAGCCCATCTGTAACATTACTTTCTTTATAAAATCCCATTCAACTCTATCATAAGCTTTACTCATATCTAGCTTCACTGCCATATATCCTTTTTTTCCTGTTCTCTTTTGTCAAAATGTGTGTAGAATTTCGTATGCTAAAAGCACATTATCAGAAATAAGTCTCATTGGTACAAAAACGCTATGTGCTTTATCAATGCAGCTACCAATAACTTCTTGTAAACAATTTACTATTATTTTTGCCACAATTTTATATATGACCGTGCACAAACTAATAGGTCTAAAGCTAACTAATTTTGTGGGATTTTAGACTTTTGGAATAAGCACTATATCTATCATATTAAGAGAGTCGAAATTCTGGTCCCTATTCAGGATGCCTAAGCAGAACTTTTCAACATCTTTACCTACTATGTACCAGTACCTTTGAAAGAATAATGCTGGGAAGTTATCAGGACCTGGTGCTTTTGTAGGCCCCATTCCTCTTAAAGCTGTCTGAAATTCTTCTACCGTAAAAGGAGATAATAAAGCTGAATTTAACTCAGTAGAAATTTTGTTTTCAATACCCATAAGAAGATAAGATGGGTCTTCAACTCCATTAGTCGTAAAAAACTCTTGAAAAATGAAGTAGCAGCCTCTTTAATATCTGAATCGTCAGTAATTTCCCTTTCTTCATCCAATTCTAGCTTGTAAATCGTGTTAGATCGTCTATGAATTGAAGCGCATTTGTGAAAGAAGGCCGATATTTTATCCCCAAGCTGAAGCCAATTTGCTCTTGCCCTTTGTTTCCAGTAAATTTCATCTTTATCAATCTCCATATTAAGATGAATTTTAGTATCAATAATTTTAGCCATTGTTACATCATCCCTTTCTTTCTCTAACAGAATTACGTGTTCCTTGGTTAACTTTCTTTTTAGTCCCTCTCCACCTCTTTTAATTGTGCTTGCCTATCTCTTCAAACAAAACTGCAAATTTTCAAGTTTCTCTATTAATGTACCTGTTGATGATTCCCATGATAGCTTTACCTCTTGTTCAAAAGACTCCTCCATGGTCCACCACGCCTCAAATTTAAATTTTGGATTCTCTGTATACATGATTCCACTATTTGTATTTAAAAGGAGAGGACAATGATCCGACATTGAATAGGGTAGATGTTGAATACTTCCCATTGGAAACAAATTCATCCATTTTTCGTTCGTAGCTCCCCTATCAAGTCTCTCTTTTATGTTCGTTCCTGGCAAGTTCCCCCTTTCTCATGTGAACCAAACCCCCGAGTAACCTATATCCATCAGCTGGCATTCCTCTAAAACTTCTCGAAAGGCTTCCACTCTCCTCTGCTCTCTTTGAATTCCTCCACTTTTTTCAAAGGAGTACATAATCTCGTTAAAATCACCACTTACTAGCCAATGATGGTTTTGTTCTCGGCCCAATTTTCTTAGTAGATTCCATGGGAAATTCTTATGGTTCGAATAAGGTGAACCATAAAACCCCGTAAACCGCCAATCTTCTTTACTAGGATCCTCTTTTATCATTACATCAATATGTTTCTTGGAGAAACTTCTCAAATTAACCGTGATATCTCCTTTCCATGCTAAACACAGCCCACCACGAGAACCTTCAGCTTCAATGTCAATCACATTCATAAATCCACAGCTCCTTCTAACCTGTTCGATACGTTTTTATCAATTTTAGTCTCCATTAAGAAGACCATATGGGATTATGCTGCTTTAACAAATGCCACAGCCTCCGAACCAACCGTGGACTCCCGAATCCACGGACATTCCAACATATGTTTTTCATTGCGCCTAGTCGGCTTGCCATTTGGCAGTCGCCGATCCAAAACTGTTGGGAACATCATTTTGTTTCAAATTTTCATTCATCATACCCGTGGGAACTTCTGCTCGGTCAATTATTCCTTCTTGTTTTAATCTTTTTACTCCATTTCGTATGAAAATTCTGTAATGTTATCTCCTTTATCAAATTCTGGAAATTTTCGCTTCCCCATAATGCTTTCATCTTTTCTTTATCTATCAAAATCCCTAGAGCTATTCTCTTCCAGCTTGATTTTTTCATTAAAGTTGAATTTTTCCCCATCTCACTGGATCTTTCATTCTTCTCACCAGTTTGCATCATAGTAAAGCCTTCCTCCTAATTCTTTAACACTGTCTCCAAACCCATCACTTGAAGTCTATCTTTGGGTCTCCCATGCTTATTCCCTTCAACGGATTTATTAATTCTGTCGTGCTTTGTTTTCGTGTTTCCTGTATAAGAGCATTGAACCCCCATCTTCTTTGAGAAAACATTTAATTTTATACTCTTCTTTCCAATTCAATTTGATTCAGCTTTTATTGCTAAAGTGTATGGTGGATCGTCTCTACTTTTATTTATTTCTGTAGGATCTAGCACAAGACAATCATTGATACTATGCCCCATTCTTCCACATCCAAAACAAAAAATCGGTAACTTATCATATTTAAAAGAAATCCACAATTTAGAATTATTGTCGCTTGAAACAAAAATACCTCTTCGAAGGGGTTTCTGCACATCCAGGTTTATTCTTAATCGACATAAATCACCAATAATTTCAGATCTAATTACTCCTCCAAAAGTAACACCAATGGCATGCAAAAGATTTTTTTTGTCGAATTCCGGCAGACATGAGCCTATTCTGATCCAGAACGGAGAAGAAAAGAGCCGAATCTGATTTCTTTCTATCAATATACTTAGCCGATCGAATAAAACTAGGTCTTTTCGAAACAACCATGAATGTCCCTTTATAATTGTCTCCAAATCTTCTTCTAAATCAAACACAATTAAAAAGAGATTCTGACCTGCCAATTGGATCTCAATTTTTTCTTAGTCTTCCATATGCTCTTCATCTGGGCCCTAAAGCTTTCTGGATTGTAGGGCTTTTTTGTCCATATTGAACATATGAGGGTAGGTTTTGCATTCGATACCACCATCGAGCACTTAACTGATAATTAGATGTTCTTCCGCCAGCAGAGAGATCTCATCTCTACCCTCCCTGTCGTCGCCACCGCTCTCCTCCATCCCAAACTGCAGCAGTTACTGCTTTCTCTAGGACTCCTTGGAAAGCACTCTTGGTTTTCCAAGAGTCACTTTTTTTTTTAAAACCTTATAAGGGTCAATATTATTATTTTTAATTTAAATTTTTAATAACTTTTTTTTATAAATTTTGTGATTTTTTTAAATTTTAAAAGGGCTTAATTAATTTTTTAAAAATATTTATTAAGGCATTTTTTATCCTTTAACCTTATTAATTTTAAAAAATTTCTAGTTTACTTTTGGTAAAAGAGCATGAATCAAGTTAAATAAATGTGTAAAGATTAAGGGCTAAATTTATTATTATATTATATATATAAACATCAAATTTTAACTGCTCATACATTTATGGTACAATCGGAGAGAATTTTGTGATATTTTAACTTATGTATTTGATTCGAGTTTTTAAAGTATTAACTTCATTCTTCTTCTAAAAAATATAACTTTACTCAAATTTATTTATTTTTAATTTAAAAATATTTAATCTATCGTTAGTTATTAAATATTTTTTGAAATAGAAATTAATATGAAAGAAGGTTTAAAGACTAAGCAAAGTAGATTGGGCACTGAGAAATCAGAATTTTAACTATCCCACCTGTAACCCATATTTATAAACAACTTTAATGTAATCTTAAAGAAAAAAAATTCATCCACATGAACCAAACTCAACTTCATTCACTGAAAATTTTACTTTTTCATGGATAAATTTTCACATTATATGTTAGTCATATTACAGATGCTCTCAAATCAATATTACAGATGCTCTCAAATCAAAAAGGAAAAGAAAAAGAATTCTATCTGCTGAAAATATATTAGCATATAGAACGAAACAAGAAAAGAAAGAGTTATCCTTGTATTAACTGACCCAAAACATGGTCTTATATTCACCTTGAGCAAACAGGTTCTTCTTTGATTGTTTCCAATGAAGGTTTTCTTGACCTACAAACAGATAACCTATGCTTGAATTCTTCAACCCCTTCTAAGCTCAACCTTGTTCCTCCCATCGACTTTTCTTGCTCTTCTTCAACGTTTCCGGTCTCCGGCAAAACCCTCACTTTTCCACTTGATATTCTCTTGGCTGAAGAGTTCGCCGCCATGAAAAGTATAGCCATATCGGCTGCGGTGATCACGGAATTGAGTCTCTTCATCGGGAACATGAGGAAAACGTTGCCCAGCTCCAATTCTTCATCGGCGGTCAGAGCTGAAAATCTCTTGCCTATGTGAAGAGACTGGGAATTGGTGAGGAAAAAATTGGGACACTCCAACATAAGCTCGGCAGCCTTTACGGGTTCCCGGAATTGCCGGATTTCGCCGCCGGGAAGGATCACCCTTGCAGCTTTACCGCTTTTGATTAAAGGGGTGGCCAAAGTGCAGGAAACGTAATTTCCCATGGTGATTTGCAAAGAACAAAAGATGATAGCGGTATTGGAAATTAAGAGGAGGTGCGTGTGTTTTGAAAGGAAAACAGTTGTGTAGTTGGTTAAAGAGATTGAGAGGGGATCCTAAGATATTTATATGAAGAATGTAATAGTCAATTATAGAAGGCTAAATACTAGCAAATAAAAATAAAAAAGGCCAAAAGGGACGCGTTAGTTAGGCAAAAATTACATGAGAAAAGATGGGGAAGGTGCATGTTTTGCTTGTGCAGTACTAATTTGTAATGCTAAATTTCGCTGTTATTTGCGTGTGGGTCCAGCTGAGAAAACTGCAGCTGGTGTTGCTGCCTATCTTCCATTTGCCCTTGTTTGCTAGCAAAGCATGTTCTAGTTGTTTTTATTATTTTATTTCACATTATCTTTGTACACGGACCAAATGTTTTCCTTGATAATTCGTGCATCCATATTCCCAACGTGTCATGTATATCTATTTTATATTCTTCTTAAAAAAAAGGTGTTTTATTAACTTAAGTTGTGACTACTAATACCATCATCTTCCGTAAAAATAATTTGAGTTTTAATCTCAGTTGCGTAAAAAATTATTTTATATTTGTGTTTTTACTTGTTGGAAATAATACGTTAGTGAATAAAATATATAAATACAAATAAATAAATATTTATATAAAATAAAATATAAATTGAATAATTTATATTTAAACTGTCATATACAAAAACAAATAAATACCGTAACAAAAATCAAAAATCGAAAAGAAGAATAGAGATTTACTAAATGTTGAGGTCTGTTTAACACAGTTTTCTTAAGACAGATTCGACTGCTCTTACGGTACTTGGAGAAACGTTGGTCGACTGTCTCCTAGGATACAACAACACGATGATCAAAGCAGTAGCACCTCTGCAGTGATCAACGAACAAACGTTGCATTTTTCTATCATAGAAACGTTGAAAAATATGGAAGGGAAAAATGAATTTTGAGAGCAAAATAAATTCGGTGTGAGAGAGTATCAATTTGAAAAAAAAATCTTCAAAATACAAAGCCATTTTAAAAACAAGTTTAGATCTACACCCCTTGCACGCGAGGCAAAGTTTCAAGCTTAATCATTCAATCACTCTTCAAGTGGGTTCTTATGTATATATACATCTCACACTTAGTCTTTAACCAGTGTGGGATCTAAGTTTTTCTTTTCCTCAACAAATATTTTCAAGTAAGTCCTTTTGGTGATTTTTTTATGGTTTTTGTACTTTTGGAGTCCCCAAAGCTTAAGCTTTCTAAAAAGGGGACTAATTTGCAATATGGTGAAAAGTTTAGGGTTTTTCCATGAGAGCTTGTATGTGAATTGCTGCATTTTTTTATGGAAGAAAATGAGTCTTAGTTGTTAGATGAACAACTTTTGTGAAAGGTGTTGCAATGAAAACACATAAACGAACCTTTTTGCAAAGGTTGTAAAGTTGGTAGTAAATGTGTGAAATGTTGGGTTTTGATGATAGCCATAAGAGAAATAAATGTTCACATAGGCTCATTTAAATGTAGAAATTTGATTAGAATTGATTTCCGAGCCTAGAGGTAAAATGGTCATTTTGCCAAAGTGTAAGGGCAAAATAGTAATTTTACCAAAGCACGATTATTAAAATGCTCTTAGTAATGTGATGGTTGAAACGAGCTAATTTGCTATTATAGAGCAAGAAGAACCAAGAATCAACCTTGACCGGGGCAAGAATAAAGTCTCGGACTAAATTGACGATCTAGCTCATTTTGAAATCGACGTAAGTTTGTATGTGATAAATTCAACAATTATGCCAGCATGCTTGGGAATGCTTAATATTATGATGATACATGATATTTTATTAAATTGAGTAATTGATGTTGAATGAGTAAGTTGAGATATTGAAGTCCTAGTTGGACTATTATGAATGTGAAAACACTATCATTGAACATGATATGGATGAGGTCCCGTATAAGACCATGTCGGGGACATGGCCTCGGCACTGAATTGAAATCCCGTGTAAGATCGTATCTGGGATATGGCTTTGGTATTGAATATGAGAATCGTATAAGACCATATCCAGGATATGGCCTCGATGCTTGATGTGAGAATTCCGTATAAGACCATATCTGGGACATGGCATCGGCACTCAGAGGTGATCGCATGTAAGACGACATCTGGGATATGGTTTTGCTTCACGCTTATAATAATGACGATGAGTATGCGTCTTTAAGTATCCCTTGTGGTTAATTGGATAAGTAGATAAGCTTGGAAATAGAAATGAGATTAGTACTAAAGTCATGTGATTGAGTGAATACAGGTACCAATGAGAAATTCGCGAGAATGTTACGATATGTGGCATGGTATGTTCTAGATAGTAACGGGCACGAGTAAGTTATGGCAAAGTGTATATGACCTTGTGTGGTTATCTAATGCCATGGATTGATGTCATTATGAACTTATTGTTGCTATTTGTTTTAATGCAAACTTACTAAGCTTTATGCTTACCCCTCTCATTTCCCTTTTCCTTGTAGTATTGCCAAGATAACTCGGGGATCGTGGGACGCAGGAGTTCGGAAATCACACTATCAACATCACTTTGGTATAACAATTTAGACTTATTTTGAGTATGGCATGTATAGGAATTGGGTATTTTGTTAGGTCGTAATTGTTAGTCAAAGTGTTGACTATGTATGTTATCGAAGTCATTTTGTAAATGGTCATTGGAAATGGGCCAACACTTGAGAAGTTTATATGTATTCAATGATGATGAAATTATGAAGCATATGCTTGTGTGAATACTTTGAATTGAGTTCTTGGATGTGCCTTTGGGTCATGAATGATGTTTATATGAGTTGCAGTAAGTATGTTTACTATGCAGAGTGGCATTTGGCTTGGAATATAGCCTTTTTATGTCCACACGGGTACACACACGGACGTGTGTCTAGGCCGTATGGGACACACGGTCAGCCCTATAGGCGTGTTGATCGATCGTGCGTCCCCCTGCATGTTAGGTTTACAAAGTCAGGATGCTCAGTAGTAAACGCACGGGCAGAGACACGACCGTGTGTCTCAGCCGTGTGGAAGGCACGGCCTTGGACATGGGCGTGTGCCCAGGCCGTGTGAAGCTTGCACTTAAAATATGGAATTTAATTTGACACATAGTCTAAGGTCACGGGTGTGTGCCTTGGCTGTGTGACCATAGTGAGGTGATGATGTCATAAACAGAATGCCAAGGTCTTGGTACACGGGCTGAGACACGAGCGTGTCGATGCCGTGTAAGGGACACGGGCCAGGGACACGGGCTTGTGTCAGGCCATGTGAAATAATTCAGTGTTGACCACGGGTGAGGGACATGGGCGTGTGTGACCATACGGCCTGCCCACACGGGCGTGTGGCCCCTGTTTAGGTAAAATTTTTCTAAGTGCATAAAAGTTTCCGATTTATTTCCGAAACCTTCTGAGAGTATGTTTAAGGCCTCGTAGGCCTAGTATAAGAATGTTAGATATGTGAATGAAAAAGTTTTAATTTGGAATGAAATTTGATAAGCCAAAGTTGTATGACCATGTGAGTCAAGTACAATAACGCCTCATACCCGGTTCCGGCGTAGAATGCAGGTAAGGGGTGTTACAGCGTATCCTAATTTTAACAGTACCAATACCAATTATCTTACTAGATGAATCGTTTCCCATGCGCACAACTCCACCTTCAACCGAATTGTGTGTGGCGAACCATTCTCTATTGGGACACATGTGGAAAGAACATCCCGAATCTAGGATCCACTCAGACGTGAGCTTGGAGTTATCGCTCATTAACACTGACAAGAAATCATAACCGCTTTCATCGACCAAATTAGCACCAGCTACATCTTTCTTGTTACTGTAACAGTCCGAATTTGACCTTAATCGGAACGGTGGTTTCGGGACCACGAATCCGAGTTAGTAGAATGTTTTAATATTTTATATTGAGTTTATAATTTATGATTGAGCATGTGTTAAAATTTCGTGAGTTAATTTACCCGTTTGTGTATTTGATTTAAGAAAAGGGCTGAATTGCATAACTAGTAAAAGTAGCTTTTAGTAAATTTCAATGGTTAAATTGATTTGACTTATTATATGTGGGGACTTAAGTGGTAAATTAACCAACTTTCTTATAAGTGGACGGCATTTGGCTTTAAAATTATTATGATATGTTTTAATTATACATTATAATATATGTTAAAAAGGTTATATATAAAATATGATAATAATATAATAAAGAAACCATGTGTCCATCATCTTCATTCCACCATTAAAAGCTGAAACTAAAGAAAGGAAGGAAAGAAGAAACCTAAGCAAACTTTCGGCCATAGTTGAGCTTAATCAAGGTATGATTCTAGCTCGATTTTTGATAATTTTTACGTTTTTGAGATCGTTGCTTAGAAACCTTCAAGACCCATGCTTTAATTTTTGAGTTTGATGAATATTTTGAGTTGAGCCATTGATGATAGTTGGTTGTTTAAGTTATTTGAGGATGAATTATGAAATATATGTGTTAAATTAATTTGTTTGTCTTTAGATTTTTGATGAATTTGAATATTTTGGATTAAATTGTAAAAAAAAAAATTTAGGGGGACTAAATTGTGAAATAAATGAAATGTATGGACTTGTATGAATGCCATGAATATTCAGCCCTTGAGGTGTATGGCCAAATTTTGTGTAATTTGTGTTTTGTGCAAATAGGACTAAATTGTAAAAGTGTGAAATAATGGGGGCAAAATGGTAATTGGCCTATTTATGTGTTTTAGGATTAAATTGAAAATAAATGTGTTTGAACGAGCTTAAATTGAATGTGTTTAGATCAAAATCAAAAGGAGGTGGGATTGGATCGGGGAAAAACCAAGTTGAACGATTAACCGGGAAGTTGAACTCGTTGATATTCAAGGTAAGATTTTAAGCAATTGGACTTAATTGAATTTTATTCTATGTTATGTACCTATTTTAAATAATTTTAGGCATGTAAATCTTTAGAATGCCGAATGGGAATTGATGAATTTAGCTTGAATAGCCAAATATAAGATTTGGTATTTGTTTAAGTAAGTTTTAATTAGTTGAGCAAATTTGAATATGTTTGAATGAGATACGGGATGGTTATGTGTACGAACGATATGAGAAACGAATGGTTAGAAATGTTGGGTACATGTTTATATATGTTAAGGTGCCGAATGTACTAGTGAATGTTATATTGCATGGTTGCTTGTAAACTTTTCATTATATGGTTATATTTGTAAATAAGTATTAGATTATGTATGTATTTCGTAGTAAGGAGGGATTAAATTTAATGGCACTATGCGTACGAGCTTTAAATCGAGCACTGTGTGTGCGAAATCGGTCGGACGACACTAAGTGTGAGGAATTGATAAGTAACGGCACTAAGTGTGCGGTACGTTACGAGAAAAATCGGCACTAAGTGTGCGGGATTGATAGGTAACGGCACTAAATGTGCGATACGTTACCAAATCAAAATTTACAAATATACAAATCGAGGCTCATAAGAAGGTTATTATTTTTATTAATGTGATACATGTACGGGAAAATAATGTGGTGAGTTTCATTATATGTTATGCAGTAACGAGTAGTTCGGAAAGGTGAGTATACTCGAGGTAAGTATCATTTTCATTAAAATTAAGGTTGAGAAATGGTCCAAATTGTGGTTGATTACTTGTTATATATATGTTATGTATGTGATCCATTTATAGGATGGTTATGAATTTAACTAATGAGGGTTTGAATATAATGTATGATGGTCGTAAATGAGTAAGATTATTTCTTTAAGAATTCGTATATGCTTATGTGAATGTATGCAAATTGCTTAAGTCTTACTAAGCTATGAAAGCTCACTTTATTTTTGGTTGATTCTTGGGTGCGTAGGTTACTTTTGGAAGCTTGACTTGTGCTCGGGAATCACCTCGGAAGCTCACCATACTATCATCTCTTTTGGTACTCTTTTTTTTTGAAGTAGTAAGCTATGACTATTATGGCATGTATAGGCTAAGATACTTTTGGATGGATTTCAAATGATGTGTATGTGTATTTATGCCATGCGAAAATGGCTAAATTATGGTAACTTGGTCTTGTGTGAATTTGGCCGTAATGTTTGTTTAATATGAAAGTGCATTTTCTATGTATTGGTGTTTGATATATGAAAGGTGGCTAGAATGATCTTAAGGTTAAAAATCTTGTTATTGTGGATATTTGAGAGGTATGTTACGGTATTAGTTATTATGGAAGTATATTATAGGACGTGTATATATATAAATGCTTGTGGTTGGTATTATGGCGTGATAATGGTGTTATATGTATAAATGATGTATAATCGGTCAAGTATTTGGTTCCTCTTAGAAATATGTCATATGGTATAATATGAATGTGGTGAGAAGTTAAGTAGGTTATTAATGTAGGTGTTCATTAAGTTAGATTATTGGTAATGTAATATCTTGTGCATATTCGGCCTTGTAGTTTCTTTAGTAATTTGATTAAAATGTGTATAAGTACTCGGGTATGAGAGGTATTAAAATGACTTGGTAAATGTTTTGGTCGGGTACTTATATGTTTTAGGTCATTTGTAAAATCTAATTGACTATGTTAACTAAAAGAGAGGTAGTTAATGAAATAGATAAATACTTTCGGCAATTGGCATTGAATTTGGTGTACCTTAGGTTCGGTCAAGCAAGGTTTTTGCCATATATGTATATTTGGTTTTGGTATTTGATACTTGTTTCGGTAAAGAGATTATAAGCATGTGCATGTTTGGCTATTATAACTAAATGACCAAATGAATAGTATTTTTGCTATTGATCAAAATTGCTTTTATGTGAAATTGGTATTATTCATGGTAGTTAAGTTAATGTGGAATTATAGATGCATGTTTATGTATAATTGAGATAAGGAGTCGAATGTACACTATTTTATATACATGATAATTATACGGATATGAGTGCATGTAAATACATATACATTTATACCTACATATATATATATATATATGCTTGAGAATGTCGAATGGGATAGGTTGAGTTAAATATGATTACCGAATGTGTTAATACCATGAGAATGCATATGTATGTAAATATATTGAAATGTTTTTGGATGGTTAAGGTAAGTATAAAGATATGTTGCCATAGGTATGAAAGGTGAATATGTTTGGATTGAATAAATATTTTAGGTTGATTTGTAATTAATTAAAGAAATATGATACGTTTTTATGAACATTTGAAGTATATCTTTTATTTATTTATGAATGCTTGTATTGGGTTATATTATGATAGGTAATACTCCGTAACCCTAATTCGGCGACAGATACGGGTTAGGGGTGTTACAGTTACTCTCAGTAGCTCTTTTATTTTGCAGTTTATAACAATATGCTTTAATGTGACCTAACTTTTTACAGTAGTGACACCTTTTGTCTCGTTTCTTTGATGCTACCAAAATGGAAGCTTGCTTTTCTGCCTTGCTATCCAAACCAAACTCTTTATCGAGTTTGTCTACTCAACAAATGCCCCTTCACATCTTCGAATGAGAGTTTGTCTCTACCATAAATCAAGGTCTCCCTGAAAGACTTGTATGAATGGGGTAAAGAGCACAATAATAGCATAGCCTGATCTTCATCGTCAATATGAACCTCAACATTCTTTAAATCATTTAAAAGAGTAATGAATTCACTGATGTGATCTCTACAAAGCTCACCTTCGTTTATGCGAAATGTAAATAGACGTAGTTTCAACACTAAACGGTTAGCCAAAGACTTAGTCGCATAAAGAGTTTCTAACCTTTTCCACAAGGCGGATGAGGTTTTCTCCATCAATACCTCTTGCAATACCGTATTCACGAGGCACAATTGGATTGCATACAAGGCCTTTTCATCAAGCTCTTCCCATTCTGTTTGATTTAGAATCTCAGGCTTTTTCCCGGTAACAACCTTTTTCAAGCCGGTTTGAACTAAAATTGCCATCATCCGAACTTGCCACAGATTGAAATTTGTCTCACCATTGAACTTATCAATTTCAAATCTTGTTGCTACCATATCTGAATGGTTGATCAATGAAAATTGAACTAGCTCTGATACCACTTGTTAGGATTTACCCGATTAAGCAACAAGTAAAAAAATAGCGGAATAAAATTGAGAAATTGAACACACAAATTTAACGTGGAAAACCCCTCCAAAGTGGATAAAAAACCACATGCAAAGATAATTTTACTATAATGATAAAAGAACGAAGAGTACAAAAGATGGAGATAAAAAACTAAACCCCGAAAACCCCAAAACAAAGAATCCTCAAAATGTAGACAGAAAATTCTCTAAATGTGTTATGAGTTCTAATATCTAATGGGTGTATTTTTTAAGGTTGTAAAAGATTCTATTTATAAGATAAATTCATATGTCAAATAATAATAAAATAATCTAAACTAATCAGTGTTTGACTGAAGCAAATAAACAGAGTTTAACTAAAAGATTATTTCTCAAATTTGACTAAAATATGAGTCATACTTAACATGTCTTATATATTAATTATGTTTAAACATGGGTTTGAGTCACGTGTTCATAAATATATGCGTGTGTTTATAGTATGCTGATTTTTATCATAAATATGTGTGTTATTAGTTAAATATTTTAGCTGAAAAGAATGTGAAAAGTTGCAAATGTTTAATGTATATTTACTTACGTTGTAGGTGGCTGTTCATTAGACCAAGGAATGGCTTTTCAAGTCTAATCAGTTTTATGCACTCAAAGCTTATAATGTTGCCATTAAAATAGATAAATGCCAAGCATTATAAGATTCAACCATAAGGAAAATGAAGGGACAATAAACAACACATTTAAGGAACATTAAACCTTTATCAAGTGAAGAGATATGCTTGAATCAAGTGAAAAGACATGACTCTTTGGCTATCCACCATATGTTATGAACTGGATTTAAATGTTTCTGTTAATAGCTAGTTGAATGCCGAATTTGAAAGGTCACCTATAAGTTTATATAAAGTTGGTGATTAAACATTTGTAAGGGTACACAATATTTCTGAATTAAACATTACTTTGTGAAAATTTTCTCTTTGGTTCTTAACCAAACTATATCGAACTTATCAAACTTTCAAAGTTTGTGGCATTCAAATTGTTTTATCACTCCGTTCACCATCCCAGAGTGTGGCAACTTCACTTTTACCGATGTTATAGTAGATTCATGAGTTAAATGGGTCTTTGCTTTAATATAGCTAAGGTTCTTTAGCTACTACTACTACGAGTCAAGGTTTCCATTTGTTGAACTATTTCAACACAATCCAACCCAATCAAACCATTTTTTGAACCATCTAAGTCTGGGAAATCGCATCATTATCATATCATAAACACATTCACATTACAATACACAATTAAATTCGAGCCTTAATCGGGCTTACAAAGGCTCTTTTGTTGACCCGAGCATAAAATACAAATTCGAAAGTTTCAAAATTTCAAGGCCCATGCCATGACGTCGCTAAACAGTTTGACACGTCGTGACCTCAGGCCACTTGATGTCACCACGTGACTCACTATCGGCCAACATTGCAATGAGGAAGATTGCTCGTCGAGATGTGGACTCTATTTTTGATAAAATATAGGCCAATTAGTACCTATTTCATGGCTACCTCGCTTTCTTCATGTTTGGTGCATATTTTCTTAACTTTTCCTGCACAATAACATTTCAAACAGATACTAAAACACTGCATCTAATCATTTCAATTCAACCATTCTTACATAACTTCAGATGAACATCAAAACTTACCAATTTCAACTTGTTCAATCACAAATCATTCATCTAACCAACTAGTCATTCAAAATCAACTTCTCGACTATGCTAATCTATGTTCAAACAAGTTATTTTAAGTGTCATTCATAATTCAACCATATTCTCCATAAACACACCATTTACATTAAACATTAACATTGCCAAAATTAAGCATTAATGTAATGCCCTGCACCTGACCCGATGAACCGGATCTGAGTATTGGGTCTTACGTCCTCTAACAAATATAACTTAAGCTTTTTGCCTATGTAAAAGTTCTATCTCTGAATGTGACAGAATCTCTTATAGGTGTACATTGTATGGTTACATTTACAATTCAAGATAATAAAATTTTAGTATCTCTATTTTATCTCTCAATTTACTGTAAACACATTGGAATGCTACTTAAACAACTTATGCTCTAACTTGAACATGCCACTTGTAACAGCCCATTTTAGTCAAATTGGAACAGTGGTTTCGGGACCACAAATCCGAGGTCAAAATATTTATTTTATTAATTTATTAAAGTTTACAGCATGATAGAATTATTGTGTGAAAGTTTAGTAAATGAATTTTACTGTTTGAATGCTTAATCCGAGAAAAAAGACTAAATCGCGTAAAATGAAAAATGCATGTTCTATTAGTTAAAGGTGTCAAATAGCTTTGACTTTTAATTATGGAGGCCTTAAATGGTAATTAAGCCATTTGAAAGGTTAGTGGACATTTATGTCCATGGTTTATGTGGTATATTAATGTTTTATAATAAGGTTAATAGTGTAATTTAGTTATTTAAGTTAATTATAATAAAACAAATACAATTATATTTTATCATCTTCCTTACTAGCCGAAAATTTGAAGAAAGGAAGCCATACTTAGGGCTTAAGCATTCGGTCAATTTGTCCTTAAGCATATCAAGATAAGCCGAGATTGAAATTAGATCGGGGAAAAAGAAAAGTGGACGAATAGCCGATATTTGTTATCCGAGCGATACGAGGTAAGTTCGTATAATTAGAATCAAACTTTTTAATACTTGTAATTATTTGAAATGAATGTAGGTAGTTGAGTAAATGATTTACTTGAAATTAAAATACCTTATTGATATATTATGATGGTTTTCGAGCCCCGTTTGAATCGTAAGAATTCGTAGGATACGAGTGACATGTCACTAGGGTTACTATTTAGGTTGAGATCCTGCATGTGTTCTGGACTCACTGCAGCTCGTATGAGCTTACCGATGTTTTAGCTCAATAGAGCTTACTGTCCATCAGCTCAGGAGGAGCTTACTGGTCATAGCTTGAAAGAGCGAAAATAATAATGAATTGACTGATTACTGATTTATATGTTATGTATTTCACCCTAGTAACCCTCGATATTCTAAGGCATTAATTCTATGGTATGGTAAAGTATTATTTATACGGATGAATTACTGTTATCGAATGAATTATTGTTTATATGATTGAGAATGAAAGGTTATAAATGATGTACATGATAAATGAATTTGATATGATACAATGTATTGAGTATTAAATTGGGATAATGGATGATTACATGTGCTTATGTGACTAACTTATTGATGAATGCTTGTGTTTAGGAATTTGGAAATTGAATTGAGTATACCTTATTTATTGTCTTGATTATGTACAAATGGTAAGTTTAATTTTGAATTATACGGGCTTACTAAGCTTCAAAGCTTACTTTGTTTCTTTTCCATGTTTTATAAAGGTTCGATAGCTCGCTCGATCCAGATAAAGTCGGAGTTACGCATCACACTATCCAGTTGATGTTGGTACTTTGGAACTCTTGGATATTTTTAAATATGGCATGTATAGGCTAGTTATAAAGATGATAGTTATGGTTACTTGAGATAGTGATTTTGGTACATGTTGTGGTATAAGTTAAAGCCATGTGATTTGGCTTAACTTGATGTAATGTTTTGGTTGTGTATAAGTGTTCAACTGTGGTATGTTTTGGCAAGTAGTAGATGGAATGGAAATATGCAAATGTTGTCTTGATAAGTAGTATATTGTGGATGGAATGATGTGATCCTAGCTCAAGAAGCTATAGCCGATCCCATTGAGTTGCCACAAGGTCCCATTACTCGGTCTCGTGCCAAGAAGTTTCAAGATGCCATTGTAAGTTACATTGATCGAGCTTGGGGAGAGGAGGTGGCCGAACTTATTAAGGAATCATGGAGCTCAACACCATGCATTCCATAGAGCTTTTTGCAAGCTGAATTATAGCTAAATAATTGCTGGATTAAACTTTTAATGTGTTTAGTTATTTTAGTTTAATTATTTAAGTTGTTTTAATTTTCTTTAGTTGCTTAAATAATTTCGACAATTAATATGTTCTAGCTTAATTAATTTGCTACAGCCATTTAATTTGTTTAATTGTGTTTATAGGTGAATTAATCATTTGAACCAGCTATTACATGGATGGGCATTTAAAGAGAGGAATAAATTCAGCTGTTATGGAGATAAACTAAAGGCCAGTAGCTATTATGAGCTTTTCCAAGTAAATGTTTGAAGAGTTTAATGGACAAGGAGTTATTCACATAAGCTATTCAGTTTCCAAAAGTTTTTCACATGATGGTGGCTGTTCCAATTCGTCCATTTACACCTTTAGTTGGTTATATTTAAGCATTTACACAAAAAAGGATGCTCATGTGCCAAATGACATTCATTTTTTTTTTTGCTGCTGTCCATTCGACTGTCCAAAGGGAAATTAAAAGGTTGTTATCAAGCATTGAACCAAATTTATTTAGCTCATTAGAGCTAATTATTAGCTGATTGGGAAGATTAAACATGTTGTCCATTGTTGTTACATATGTTTAGAGTTCATCAAAGGTCTTGTAGTTTTAATTAGCTTAATTAAGTTTATCAATAGCTCAATTAAGTTGAGTGTTTGTGTCCATTCGGCTGGGGTTTGTCTCATGCTTATAAATACTTTGTTTCCAGCTAATTGTAGGGACTTTTTTTTTGCCAAATATATGAACTTTTGTTCTTTTGTGAGAATTCAACTCTCATTGTTCTCTCTTGGACTGATCTGACTTATCAAGCTAGGCTTGTGGCTTCTTATCCTTCCTTTGTTTTTCGAACTTATCACTTCAAGTGTGGCGTTAGTAATACCTTCAATTCCTATCTCGTTAGATGTGGGTCAAGGTTTATTTGCTGATTTAACTTTTCTTATCCATCTAAGTGCTTGTAAGTCTTGGTCAACAATCTCTATATTATTGGTTTAGCCTTTACCTTATCCAAACCTATCCATCCATTTCCTAAACATTCTTTGAACCTCTGTTTGAGCCTATCTTCTACCGATTTTCAGCCTTTCTTGAAATGAAGCACAACTTACTCAATTTCTCGATCGGGCAATCTAAACGACTCGAATCAACACCGAATCGAGTTTGTATCATGGAAAATGCATGTTATAAATTAGGTATTTGAATACTATGTTGAATTGGTATAAATATGTTTGAAATTTTATGGATTGGCCACCTATTGGGTTATGAAATGTTGCATAATACACTTGTGCAAGTATATGAAAATAGGGTGGCAAAATAGCTTTGCAAAAATCCTATTTTTGTCCACACGGGCAGAGACACGGGCATGTGTCTCAGCCGTATGCGACACATGGTCATGTTACACGATCGTGTGTCCCCTGGTGTTGATATTAGAACCAATTCAGTATACTCCACACAGTCTCACACACGGGCGTGTGACTGACCGTGTGGTACAAGTCAGTATACCCCCTAATTGGCACACGGCCTAGCACACAGGCGTGTGACTTGGCCGTGTTGCATAAGTTAGTATACCCTACAGTTTTGGCACGACCTAGCACACGGCCTGGCATACGGGCGTGTGTGGCCACTTCGAATGGTACATGGGCTAGACATACAGGTGTGTGGTTGGCTGTGTGACCCAAGTCAGTATATACCACTTGTTTTCACACGGCTAGAGACACGGGCGTGTCTGGTGGCTGTGTGTCTGGTCACATGGGCGTGTGTCCTCTGTGTTGAGAAAATTTTTCAAAGTTTCA
The DNA here is from genome assembly GCA_005393395.2 of Gossypium australe. Classification (NCBI taxonomy): domain Eukaryota; kingdom Viridiplantae; phylum Streptophyta; class Magnoliopsida; order Malvales; family Malvaceae; genus Gossypium; species Gossypium australe. Next base: position 37,519,190 of record CM016618.1, read on the forward strand.
TAGAAGTTTTATAAGTTATCAGTTTAGTCCCGAACCATTCCTAAAGCATGTTTAAGGCCTCGTAGGCTATTGTAAGGGACATATTGAATGATGATTGTATGAAATGGTTGAATGTATGAGAAATGTACTGTTATTTATATTAAAAGTCTGGTAATGCTCTGTAACCCTATTCTGGCATTGAATAAATGTGAGGGGTGATACATTTATTGGTATCAGAGCTACGGTTTTGTTGATTCTAGGACTAACGTAACGTATTTAAGTCTAGTTATACATGCCATAGATATAAACTGTGATAGTGTGATGACTCCTAACGGTTTTAAATGTGTTTTTATATAGTAAATGGATCCTGATTGAGCTATAGTAGATGAGGTTGAGAGTAATGCGTCTGCTCCCGCTCAAGGGACAGCGCCTTCTGATTCTAGTCCCGTAACGGGTAGCCAGGGATGAGAGGCTAAAGAAGCCTTCTTCCAAATGATGAACGAGTGGTTCACACAATATATTCGTATGAACCCGGCTACTCAACAACCTCCACCTCCACCAATTCCCCAACCGATCCCTGTAGTTCCTTAAGGTATGGATCCTTGGCGATTGAATAAACCACATATTGATAACATACAAAAATACGGGGCTAAGGAATTTAGAGATACTGCTGACGATGACCCTGAGAGAGCTTAGCTTTGGCTTGAGAACACAATTCAGGTATTTGATGAACTATCTTGCACACCTGAAGAATGTTTAAAGTGTGCTATATCATTGTTGAGAGACATTGCGTATCAGTGGTGGAATACCTTGATATCCATAGTTTCGCGAGAAAGAGTTACTTGAGAGTTCTTTCAAGTTGAATTCAGAAAGAAATACATCAGCCAAAGGTTCATTGATCAGAAACGAAAGGAATTTCTTAAACTAAAATAGGGTTGTATGTCGGTAACAAAATATGAAAGAGAGTTTGTACAGCTCAGCAAATATGCTCGTGAATGTGTTTCTTCTGAGGCTATAATGTGTAAAAGATTTGAATATGAATTAAATGAAGAAATTAGACTGTTAGTTGGGATTCTTGAGCTGAAAGAGTTTGTTGTTCTATTTGACAGAGCTTGTAAAGCCGAAGAGCTTTGCAAAGAGAAAAGGAAAGCCGATTTTGAGGCTAAAGACTTTAGAAAATATTTGCAGGCAAATCACATTAGTTAGCACCAAAGAAATCAAGAGAATATTATCCTCGTTCTACTGCTTCTGCGGGGATTTTGATCAGAGATAGAGAAACGAGACATTTCAGCTCTAAACCTCAGACGACATCTGTTGCCAGTGTGGGTAGTGTTAGAAATGTTGGACTTGAATGTAAGCACTGCAATAAGCGACATTACGGTGAATGTAGAATATTGAACAGAGCTTGTTTTAAATGTGGATCTCTTGATCATTATCTCCGGGACTGTCCAGAAAAGTCTATAGCTGGAAGTGATCAATCGGTGAAAGCAAGTACTACGGCTACTAGAGGGAAACACTGGGAATGCGAGTGGTAACTGAGGTGCTACGAGAGATTTTGCTGTGAGCTTTGAGGCGCGAGCACCTGCTCGAGCTTATGCTATCCGTGCACGGGAAGAGGCATCATCCCAAACATTATTACCGGTACTTTTTCTCTTTTTAATACTGATATAGTTGCGTTGATAGATCCTGGATCAACCCATTCATATATCTGTATGAATTTAGTATTTAAAAGCAGTTTACGTGTCGAGTCTACAGAGTTTGTAATTAAAGTATCGAACCCCTTTTACCGTTCGATGAGTTTGATGTGATTCTGGGTATGGACTGGCTGGCTATACATGATGCAGTTGTGAATTGTAGATGAAAGATTATCGAATTGAAAAGTCAAAATGGTGAAATTCTTCGAATTGAGTCTGAGATTCGAATGAATTACCTACTGTGATATCGTCTATGTTAGCTCAAAAATGTATGAAAAAGGGGTGTGATGCATATCTTGCATACGTACTAGATACAAAGGTGTCTAAATCAAAGGTTAAATCTATACCTGTTGTTTGTGAGTTTTCAGTTGTATTTCCAGATGAGTTACCGAGTTTACCACCTAGAAGAGAGGTTGAATTTGGAATTGAATTAGTTCCGGGAACAACACCAATATCGATAGCTCCATACAAAATGGCTCCAACAAAATTAAAAGAGTTGAAAGCTCAATTGCAAGAGTTGACAGATGAAGATTTTGCTAGACCGAGTTTCTCTCCTTAGGGTGCACTGGTGTTATTTGTGAAAAAGAAAGATGGCACGATGAGAATGTGTATAGATTATCGACACCTCAACAAAGTGGCGATCAAGAATAAATACCCTTTGCCACGAATAGATGATTTGTTTGATAAGTTAAAAGGGGCTACAGTGTTTTTGAAAATTGACTTGTGATCGGGTTATTACCAGTTGCGAGTTAAAGACTCAGATGTGCCAAAGACTGCATTTAGAATAAGGTACGGGCACTACGAATTTCTCGTTATGCCTTTTGGACTAACAAATGGACTGCTATTTTTATGGACTTAATAAACCAGATTTTCAGGCCGTACTTAGACTGATTCGTAGTTGTATTTATTGATGACATTTTTATTTACTCTCGTGATGAATCTGAGCATGCCGAGTATTTGAGAGTAGTGTTACAAAATTTGAGAGATAAACAGTTGTTTGCAAAGTTCAGCAAATGTGAGTTTTGGCTACGAGAGGTTGGTTTTCTGGGACATATAGTTTCAGCTGCGGGTATCCGAGTTGACCCAAGCAAAATTTCTACGATTATAGATTGGAAGCCTCTGAGAAATGTATCCGAAGTCCATAGTTTTCTGGGAGTAGTCAGCTATTATAGACGATTTGTGAAAGGCTTCTCTAGATTGGGACATCGATGACACGATTGCTTCAAAAAGATGTTAAATTTGGGTGGTAAGAAAAGTGTCAGTAGAGCTTTGAGCAGTTGAAAGCATTATTGACAGAGGCACCAGTGTTAGTTCAGTCTGAGTCGGGTAAAGAATTTGTATTTTTTAGTGATGTATCTTTAAATGGCTTGGGTTGTGTTTTTGATGCAAGAAGGCAAAGTTATAGCTTATGCCTCGAGACAGTTGAAACCGCACGAAAAGAATTATCCGACGCACGATCTTGAGTTAGCTGCGATAGTGTTCGCATTTAAAATTTGGCATCATTACTTGTTTGGTGAGAAATGCTATATTTTTATAGATCACAAAAGCCTGAAATATCTGATGACTCAGAAAGATTTGAATTTGCAACAGTGGAGATGGTTAGAATTGTTCAAAGACTATGAGTTAGTGATGGACTATCATCCGGGAAAAGCGAACATAGTTGCTGATGCTTTGAGCTGAAAGTCCTTATTTTCTTTATGTGCTTTGAACACACAATTAGCTTTGTCTGACGATGGTTCGATAGTAGCCGAGTCAAAAGCGAGACCGTTATTTCAACAGTAGATTTGTGAGACTCAAAAATTTGATAATGAATTGCAAGCAAAACGAGCTCAGGGTGAGTCAACTTCTGATTCAGAGTTTCGAATAGGAACCGATGATTATTTGATGTTTCGTGATAGAATATGTGTACCAAGAAATTTTGAGCTCATTCAGAAGATTTTAAACGAAGCACACAGTAGTTGTTTATCAATACATTCGGGAAGCACGAAAATGTACAATGATTTGAAACAGCTTTATTGGTGGCACGGCATGAAATCAGATATCTCAGAATTTGTTTCAAAATGTTTGATTTGTAAGTAAGTCAAAGTTAAGCATCAAGTGTCTTCAGGTTTATTACAACCTATTATGATTCTTGAGTGGAAGTGGGATAGAGTAACAACGGATTTCGTATCGGGTTTGCCATTATCTCTGAAAAGAAAGATGTGATCTGGGTTGTTGTTGAGAGATTGACGAAATCAGCTCATTTCATTCTAGTACGTACAGATTTCTCACTTGATAAATTAGCTGAGTTATATATTTCTGAAATTGTGAGATTGCATGGTGCTCCCCTATCTATTGTTTCGGATAGAGATCTGAGGTTTACATCGAGATTTTGGAAGAAATTACAAGAAGCTTTGGGTACAAAGCTGTATTTTAGTACTGCGTTTCACCCGTAAACGGATGGTCAATCCGAAAGAGTTATTCAAATACTTGAGGATATGTTGCATTGTTGCATTCTTGAGTTTGAAGTTAGCTAGGAGAAATATCTACAGCTAAATGAATTTGCTTATAATAATAGCTTCCAATTGAGTATAAAGATGGCACCATACGAAGCTCTATACGGTAGTAAATGCAGAACACCCTTGTACTGGACTGAGCTTAGAAAAAATAAGATTCACAGGGTTGATCTGATCAGAGAGACTGAAGAAAAAGTGAAAGTAATTCGCTAAAGTTTGAAAGCAGCTTCAGATTGACAGAAATCATACGCGGATTTGAAATGTAAAGAAATTGAGTTTCAAGTCAGGATCGAGTGTTTCTAAAGGTGTCACCATGAAAAAGGTTCTCCGACTCAGCCGTAAAGGAAAGCTAAGTCCACAATTTATCAGACCGTATGATATCGTTGAAAGAATAGGGCCTGTTGCATATCGAATAGTGTTACCATCAGAACTTGAAAAGATTCATAATGTCTGTCGAAAACTTTTTTTTTGTTTGTTGAAAAATAAATTAAATTCGATGCCAAGACTCGCTTATTTCGAAGAAGTAAAATGTCATGCCCAGTAAGTTAGGATACGACATTTTGAATCTTCGAAACTACGCTTGTCTTTTGACTTTTAAAACTCGTGCATTTAAATTCAAAAAGGATATATGGTTATTTGGGTCAAATGAAAATCGAAACCCAGTAAGTTAGGGTACAATTTCTCAAAATTGCCAAACATAGAATATTGCCTTTGCTTTTAAAAATTCTTATCTCGAGATAATAAAAATGTCACATCCAGTGAGTTAGGACACAACCTTTTTGAATTCCCGAGAATAAACTTTTATTTAACTTTTAGCTTAATTTTAAAAGGAAAAACTTTTATGCTTTAATTTTAAAAGGAAATACTAGGTTCTTTTAGACTCGATGAAAAATCGAAACCCAGTAAGTTAGGGTACGATTTCTTTCGAACCTTAGAACATGGAGTATTTTCTTATTTCAAAACAAAAATCTCATACTCGAGTATAGCTAAACGTGAAAATCTCATATTTAAAGAACAACTATGCAACATAAATTTAATAAATTAGTAAAGCATACAGATCATGATAATAATAAATAATAAACATGCATGCCATAACAAGATTACTAAAAAATATTAGTGATGATAACAATTTTCACAACAAAACAAATAATAATGATAATAAAAAACACAATAAGCCGAAAATATGAACCTATTTAGAAATTCAAGAAGAAAAATAAAATAATTAAAAAAATAAAAAATATATATACATATATATATAAATAAGATAACAAACAAATAATGAGATAAATAAATAAATGAATAAGTGAGTAAATGAAACAAATATATGATATTTGTAACATCCTGAATTAATGGGCCTATGCATTTTGGTGTTGTATACTTAAAATGTTAATTTGAGGTTTAGAGGTCCAGATTGGGCTCGAGAATGGGCTGAGGTCTTGACTAAATATTTTGTTTAGACACTTTAGGGTTTAAAATATTGTATCCATAGTTTAAAATATCTAGTTGGGCCTGTGGCCCAGTGGCAAAATGGCGCCACTAAGAGGGAAGGGAGTTGGCATCAATGGCAAAGGAGGATGCCCAAGTTTTTGCCGCTTGAAGCCCATGTTTTTAGGCCAATTTTGGCAGACCAAGGAGAGCTAGGGGGGACGGCAATGTGGCTACAAAATAGGGGATTTTTAATGTTTAAAATATGTGGATATTATGCTGATAAAGGAGGGAGGAGTTGGAGCTAATTAAGTCTCTTTTAGATGAGATTAGTAGATTAAATAAAGGAGAAAAGATAGGATTTATCTGCAAGGTTAGGTAAGTGCCGAAATTTCTATAAATAGGGGGGATAGCTATTCAATTCTGGCATTGGAACCCTACTCTTTCTTCTCTTCCTGTGCCGAAAATTTGAAAGCCATCTCACTTGTTTTCTTTTCTCATCTTTTCTCTTCCAAAAGCCGAAAATCACCATTGTTTTCTCACCTTTTCTTTCTTCTTCTTTGAAATTTCCTTTTTAGCCGAATCTTCTGATCTCCATTGTTATTCTTCTCCCATTCACTAAAAGCCGAAACTCCTCATTCAATTCTTCTAAAAGCCGAAAAACACATCTAGTTCATCTTTTCGGGATTTCCTTAAAAAGTCAAAAACCCCTAGATCTCTAATCTTCTACGCTTCAATCTTCTTCTGCGATTGCCGAATCTTTCTACAAGGGATAGCCGAAACCTTCTATAGAGGTAAGTATCGATTTGGGTTTTTTTTTATCTTTTTCGGCTTTTGGAGACTATAGCCGAATGGCTAAATAGTTGGCTAATCTCGTGTTTTCTCTCATTTGCGGCATTCTGGGATTTGAAGGGGATTCATTTGCTTAGATCTCTAAGTCAAAGTTCAGTAACACTCGAATCGTGTTACTTTCGAGATTTCAAGGTAAGGAGATCTACTGATTTTTAACGTATAAATTCGGGTATTTATTAATTCTTGGCCGAATGTAGGGGAGCCCAAATCTTCGTATTCTTCTGGCTTTTGAGCAATATTTTATACTAAGGGTTGTAGATCCAGATAGTAAGGATTTAACTAAGGGAGTAAAACTACGCGATATCAGGTGTGTAACACTTCCACATCATTTAGATTGCCTGTTAAAAATATGTTATAAATCTGTTATATTCTGATAGATGCCGAAATTTCGGCATAATGGTTAAAACCCTAGGAGGGTAAAAGCGAATCACCAGGTTAGTGATCTCTGTCATTCCTAAGTGAATGTTCCTGTTAAGATTACATATGTGACAAGTATGCCGATTTCTGTGATTGCATGGGGTTGGGTTCATTAAAAGGGGAAGTGTTCTGTTGTAGCGGCTTCTGCCGTGACCTGTTGTAGTGGCTCTTGCCATGACCTGTTGTAGCGGCTACGACCATGATCTGACGATGAGCAGCTATCTGCAGCGTGACTGCCATCGATGGTGTGTAGCAGTGTGAGTTGATTGTAGAAATCCCCAATGGTGTGACTGGCAGGTAAGGGTGGCGTGTAGCGGATGGATACCTAGGATTTGGGTTGGGCTTTGCATATTTTCTGATATATTATATTCTGTTATATGTTCTGTGGGGTTAAGGCCCAAATCTAATGGTGCATGAGGGTTGCACACTGAGTCTCGCGACTCACCCTATTATTTTAATAATTTTAGGTAGCACCTAGTGCATCGGACCGGGCTGGAGAGGAGCGCAAGGTGGCCATGCGAGAGAATACTTGATCCAACAGAAGATTTTACTTAGAATATTGTTTTTAATATTTTTGATTAAGGGTTTTAAATTTCGTTGTAATAAGGCCATGGGCCACTAGACTATTATTTATGTTTTGGTTTTTATGTTGGACTTTTATTACTAGGCATTTACATTTTATGTTTGAATTAAGTTAAGACATGTATAAAATTTCGGTTTTTATTTAAAATTCACCAAGGCATTTTATAACTTTATATCTTATACTCAATAATAAATTATTAAGTTTTCGGTATAAATATTTAAACCTGATAATTGTATTTCCAAATTGCGACATGCTTTATAAAAATTCCTTAATGACATACCAGATCCGGTTGTAGTGTTTGGGCCGGGTTTGGGGTGTTACAATATTAGATTTAAGTATTTTTATAAGTAAAATAATAAAAATAAATTAATTAATCAAACTAATAGAATTTAGGTAAAATAATGAAAATAATAATATAATATGTAATAATAATAACAAAAATAATGAAATAAATAATCTAACATTTGAAAACATATATAAAAAATCAATAATGCATAAAATATCATAATGAAAAGTGATAATAAATAAATAAATAATAAGTAAAATCTATTAAAGAAATAAAAATAAATAAATATTTGATATTAAAAATATTAATTTAATAATATAAATAATAAGTTGTATTAATAAAATAAGAATAATAGTATTAATATTTAAAATTAATGGCAATAGTAATGATAATAATAATAATATTATTATTAAAATTAATAATAATAACAATATAATTGCAAAAATAAACAAAGAAGGACTAAATTGAAATCAGAATAAAATCAGGGGCTAAAATCGTAATAAATCATAAGACAAAATCGAATAAGGACTAAGAAATAATGCACTTAAAGAAGGAGGGATCATCGGGGAAATTATCCCCTTTCCTAAAACGACGTCGTTTACTTCAGGACTAAAATGAAATAGAAATAAAATTACGGGGAAAAATTTAAAAAATAAAAAAGAAGGTGGGACTTAATCAAAACACGCCGCAAAAGCGGAAGCCCTATTCGTGCAAATAGCCCATCCACACAAAACACGCGGATCCCCCTTTGCCAATCGGGTCGGGTTCGGGTCAGTAGCATGAAATGACATCGTTTTGCTCGGTCAAGGGGGATAAGATTTGTAGCTACTCCAATTCAAGGAGTTTAGACTTGTAGCTTCAATCTGCTCTGACGCAACTTCAGGGAGATAAGATTTGCTATCTTCAGTGTGCTCCACTGCAACTTCAAGTAGAGAAGAATCATGGCTTCAATCTGCTCCTCTGCGACTTCAGGGAGATAAAATTCACCATGATAGATTTGATCCGACCTACTGCAACTTCAGAGGTATAAGACTTGTAACTTGTAGCTTTAATCTGTTCCGCTACAACTTCAGGGAAATAAAGCTGGTGGCTTCAATCTACTCTACTGCAACTTTAGGAAGATAAGATCCGCCAATTTGTAGCTTCAATCTATTCCACTGCAATGCCAGGGAAATAAGATCCGCTGTCTTCAGTCTGATCCATTGCAACATCAGGGAAATAAGGCTGGTGGCTTCAATATGCTCCACTACAACTTTAGGAAGATAAGATCTGCCAATTTGTAGCTTCAATCTATTCCACTGCAACGTCAGAGAAATAAGATTCGTTCTCTTCAGTCTGCTCCACTACAACCTCAGGGAAATAAGGCTGGTGGCTTCAATATGCTCCACTATAACTTTAGGAGGATAAGATTCGTCAATTTGTAGCTTTAATCTGTTCCACTGCAACGTTAAGGAAATACGATTCGCTGTTTTCAGTCTGCTCCACTGCAACTTCAGGGAGATAAGGCTGGTGGCTTCAATCTACTCCACTGCAACTTCAGGAAGATAAGATTCGCCGTCTTTGATCTACTCCACTACAACTTCAAGGAGATGAGATCTACACTTCAATCTACTCCTGTGCTACTTCAGGGAGATGAGATCTACAACTTCAATCTACTCCCTGCTACTTCAGGGAGATGAGATTTGTGGATTCGTCGATCTTGCTACACCGTCCTCTGGGGGACATGACGTGTAGAATCGATTTCATGGGCCTATGCTTATGCAAAATGATTAGGACGTCATAATCAAGATGAATCAAATGCTCCTAATAATTTTGCATGAATGCAGAATATCATTTTGCGAGAAAGATCCCTTTCTAATGCTTGGGTTGTCATTGCTCGTTGTTCATTAAGGTTGTATCACTGACGCAATATCCTGTCTTCTTGTTCAGCTGATATCCTTGACAAAAAATTTGAAGAAATAGTCACAATTTAGACTCTTCTTTCTCAGACATTTCCAACCCTTAGGTTTGGTGAGTTCTAAATAATAGTCTTGTTTCAGGTTCTTGTACTATTTAGAAGCTTTCAGAGTGACATGCAAAACTCCTTTTGTGGAAGTGTTATTAGTCCATTAATCATTATTTCAACACAAAATGCTTGAAAATGATCATAATGATGGACAAAACTGAAATTTATCAGGAGCAAAATTTGAAAAGAATGGGTTAATTAAAGAAAACAAACATTGCTAGAATACAAAATGGTGAGGGGAAAAAAATAGGTGCTCCAGATATCGCAGTCTAAGCTTCTCCGTGCGAACTTCCTGAAGACCATTTTAAGCTCAATATGTGCTTAGGAGATCAAGAGTACTTTGTCGATGCCCCAAGATGTAGTATACTTCTTCTTTGTTAATTTAGGCATCGCAAGACTACCGCATACCTTCTATTAATCAAAATTTGAATTGCCTTTTACCGGTCTTCGATTCAAAACCCCTTTCGTCTCAAGGCATAAGATCTCTGTTTCTTGTTAATTTGGAGAAAGCGAGACTACCGCATGCCCCATATTTTGATCACAATTTGAGCTACCCTTTTCGTGTAACATCCTGAAAATGGGCCTATGCATTGTTGATTTAATTATACGAAATGGCATGTCTTATGTGTTATGAATGTATTACGAACATTTTTGGAAACTTGGAAATGTAAGGAAATGCTTTAGGAATGTTAAGTTTCAAAAGAGGAAAGTAAACATTTTTGGAAACTTGGAAATGTAAGGAAATGATTTAGAAATGTTAAGTTTAAAGGAGGCAAACGAACATTTTTGGAAACTTGGAAATGTAAGGAAATGTTAAGTTTTAAAGCTTAAAAGGAGAAAGCTAAGGCAAGGTGGCCTTAAGAAAGTTAAAAGAAGAAATTTGACACACAAATGGGCATGGAAAAGTGGCTTGGAGATGCCACTTAAAGCCACGCCACAAGCAGGTGCAATTGGGCCTGGGTTCGAGTCACTTGGGGAGCAAATAAGGGAATTTTATTTTTGTACAAGGAGCAGAGAAGTGGACGGCACTAAGGAACTCAAGGGAGGAGTTTAAATTCTCTTAAAATTTCGGCTAAGTTAAGGATAATTGCTGAATTATCTTTTATTTTCTTTTAGGTGATAATTAAAGAGATAAAGCTATCAAAATAGAAGAGTGACGGCCAAGTAAGGGATTCCTTAGGTGATAATTTCGGCAAAGAGGAGAAAATAAGGCCATTATTCATTCTTTCTAAGTCTCTGCCGAAAGTCTCTAGCAAACTCTCTCTTTTCTTTTTCTTTTTTTATTTTGTCCAGCCGAAATCTACTTCTTCTCCCTAAATCCACCATTGCCGAATTTCTTAGTGACTCTTTTCCTCTCCCAAAGTTCTTCTTTTCTTCTTCTTTACCTCTCAAAAGCCGAAATTGTGTTACATATCAGGGCCATAGCCGAATACTACTAAGGGTTCAAGCAAGAGTTCCATCGAATTCTTTAGTAAGGGTAAGATCTCATTCAGTTTCTTTTAAGATTTGCCGAAATATAGGACTAACCCCATCAATATCTTGTTGCCAAAATCTTGAAGAGATCTTTCGGGATTTACTAAGTGTCGATTACAAGGAAGGAGAAGTTCTTTTCCCGAAGGTACACCATAGGCCACGTGTTCTCTAGTTATTCGGTGAGTTTCGGGATTTAAAAGCAAGGTAAGTACATATATGTACATTCGGCCAAAGGTCTATTTCATAATTAAGATTCATTCAAAAACCGAAACTAACTAACTCAATAATCTAGTGATTGCCGATTTCAAGAAAGGAGGATACAAAGTTTCGGGACTTGATTCTTAAGTCAATCGGCAACAAGGTAAGTTTTAGTGTACAAATCCTACTAGGATTTGGATTTATGGCTGAATGGCTCTTTACTAAGTATTAAATGATTGATTAAATGTAGAGATCTAAGATCCAAGGCATTAGATCAAGCTTTTCAGGATTTGGATTGGAAACCCTAAGTGAATCAGGTGTGTACCTCACACTATTTCTTGATATATTTATGGCAATATTTAATATGTATGTGACTATAAGAATGTGTAAGAATATGGCTAAGGTACCATGTAATGGTACAAAAGTACTCAGGTACGTTTCCTACTCCTACTAGGAATATGAAATTATGTTATATATGTAACATGTGAAAAGTGATAATAATGTGAAATTATGTAATATGCATGATATGAATGATATGGGGCGTTCGGGTTATATTATGAAAAGGGGAAGTGAATGTGGTGACCTAAGACCACGATATCTGAATGTGGTGACCTAAGACCACGATATCTGAATGTGGTCTCTCTTGACACAAAATATGTATCTGGTGGCTCTGCCACAAATTTTATAAGGGCGATGAGCACGTCGACTGCAGCGACTGCCTTCGATGGTGTGTAGCGGATGGAGGGTTGACTTAGTAGTCCCCATGGTGTGCAGGATGGTACGGGTGATGTGTAGCGGATGGCATCTAGGTTTGGGTTCAGGTTTGCATCATATTGTTTAAATGCTATATGTACATGTATGATTTGAAATGCCTGAATTTGTTAAGACTTAGTGTTTGTGTACACATTGAGTCAGTTTGACTCACCCCGTTGTGGGAACCTTTTTCAGATGACGATCAGTAATGGACTTGGTCGGCAGGAGCTTAAAGGTGACCATGCACAGCAAGGAAAATTTTATTATTTGGACTTTTATTCTATTTAAGCACTTTAATTTATTTTTGGGAGTTATTTGATGTAATAAGGCCATAGTGAACTATTTTATTTTCTGTTTTATTTACTATGTTACGAAATTTTTAATTATTAAAGATTAAGTCAATTTAATTTAAAATAAACTCTAAATATTTTGTCACCTGAAATAAATGGGTTTTCAATATAAAATAAACTCGTTTTCAACTCAAGCCCAACCCAAAACAATCTTTTTTTCAAAACACACAAGTTTTTCCTAAGTAACAAAAGGATTTTGAACCGGTTTACATCGAGGAACATACCAGATCCGGTCAAGGCTCGTGGGCCGGGTTTGGGGTGTTTCATTTCGGGTTTTCGACTCAAAACCACTTTGGTCTCAAGGCGCCCTTTGCGGGTTTTCACTTTGGCCTCTCCATTTTTTTCTTTAAGAAAGTCTCAAAGCGCCCTTTGCAGGTTTTCACTTTGGCCTCTTTTCCTCTTTAAGTATAGTACTTCTTGACTGAATTCGAATTTACAGGATTGGGCAAGTTTTTCCCATCCATTTCGGCCAAAATCAGTGCTCCTCCGGAGAAAGCCTTTTTTACCACATAAGTTCCTTCCTAATTTGGCATCCATTTCCCTCTGAAATCCTTTCGTATGGGGAGAATCTTTTTCAATACCATGTCTCCCTCGTGAAATTCTTTTGAATGAACCTTTTTTTCATAAGCACGCATCATTCGCTTTTGGTACATCTGAGCATGGCGAATAGCCCTTAGCCTGTTTTCCTCAATCAAGTTCAACTGATCGTACTGAGACTGGTTCCATTCTACTTCATCTAACTTTAGCTCTGGCAAAACTCGAAGGGAAGGTATCTCTACTTCAATGGGTAAAACTGCCTCCATTCCATAAACCAATGAGAAAGGCGTTGCCCCGGTGAAAGTTCTGATAGACTTCGATAAGCATAGAGAGCAAATGGTAACTTCTCATGCCAATCTTTATGAGTCTCAATAATTTTCCTCACGATTTTTTTCTTTTTTTTAAAGGTTACCCCCACTGTTCCGTTCATTTTGGGGCGATGTGATATTAATCTTGAACACATTGCAAACTTTCAATATCGTGCTGTTGTTCAAATCTAATGTATCGTCAGATAAGATCCTTTTTGGCATTCCATACTGACATAAAATTTGCTGACTGTCGACTTTGTGACATCGTCATATGAAGTAGCTCCCACCTACTTAGTGAAGTAATAGACGACCCTAAAGATGAACCGATACCCGCTAAAAGCCTTTGGTGAGATTGGCCCACTGACATTCATGCCCCTCATAGAGAAAGTCCACGAAGATGCCATGAGGAGATGAATAAGGCATAGGAATCTTGTCTCCATAAATTTGGCATTTATGGCATTTCTTGGTATAACTGATGCAATCCCCTTCCATGGTGGACCAGCAATATTCGAACCTCATGATTTGTCTGGCCATTGTAAGATCATTAGCCTGTGTTCTTCAGACACCCTTATGGACCTCTTCTAAGATTTTTAGCCTTCACAGCGTCCACATGTCTTAGTAGCCCATGCATCTCTTGATACGATCATGCGAAAACCTCTTTGAATTTTTTTGAATAACTCAATGACGTTTTGCATTGTCTTTGTGGTGATACAGGCTCCGACCTTCACCTCTTTCTCGGCTCACAATGACTTTTTGTAAGGTAGGATCTGTTTTTCATCTTGTTCTACCATCCTTAACAAATTAGGAGATAGGTTACAATCTCTATCGTCTTCAAAGTCCTGAGATCCCTCTTGACACATATCTTGCTCAAAAGTAAATTCTGAGTAAGTAGCAGCATTGTTCATGTCGTTGATATCTAGGGACCTGTTGTAGGTATGAAGGAATATTCAAAGAAAAAATGAACCTAAGAATGATTATTTATGTGCTATGAATCATTAATGAAATAAAGGAATGAAAGAATATTTGCTCATAGTGAGACACAAAAATACATTTTTTATTGAAATAAAGATGTTGGACATGAGCCTATTTCACAAAAGGGTTCTTATTGCTTCTAGGCTTAAAGCAACAAGCGTGTTTTAAATATTACTCTAAATTAGCTCTAAAAAAATACAGGGATCTCTTCCACAGCCCCATTGTTCAAAACACTCCCAAGCTCATAAAGGAGAATGCCTGATAAGTTTTCTCCTCTGATTCCTTCTTCGGATATAGCCTTGATGCTCTCATTTCTGAACATTCCGTCCGAGCCTTCAGTATATGCATAGAATTCCAGTTCTTTATTATCCATCAGGCCTTACACCAAGGCTCTGAATTCATTGCACTTTTGGATCACGTGACCCTCTTTATCATGGAACTCACAGTAGTTCCTTACTTCTCCGGTTTTCTCCCCTAAATCCTGTGTGATTAATCCATTTTCTTCCAAACTTCTCTTAATGGGGTCTTCACTTCTACTATATTCATCTTGATTCTCCTCTCTGCACTCTCGATAATCTCTTCACTTCTGCATCGAATTTCATAATACCCATGTTAATGAGTCTTTCGATTATCTTTTTGAAGGCGGTGCAGTTCTCAATCGAGTGTCCTGTGATTCCCGCGTGGTACTCGCATTGGGCGTTCGCGTCGTACCATTTGGGAAAGGGAGGTTGTATAGGTTTTAGGTAGAAAGGGGATACTATATGTGCATCAAACAAACTTTGGTACAACTCCCCAAACGTGATCGGGATGAGCGTGAACCGGAGTTTTTTTGAGTTCGGTCTTGGATTGGGTCTTACCTTGGGGGACCTGATGGCTAGTAGTTGTCGTCCTTAGCTGGCTCATAGTAATCAGCCTTGAATAGCCCTTATTATACATTCTCGCATTATTCACTTCATTTTCCCTCTTCCTTGGGGCCTTTAAAGTATTGATTTGGGAGCTCCTCTCTTGCCTTTTCTGTTTGTAACGATCTTCAAATTATTTTAGGAGCTTCGCTCTCGCCTTTTTTGTTTCCACTACAGGGTTGAATGGGTTATCCCCTAGACTAAAACTTGAATCTATCGGGAAGTTCACCGGTGTCAAGGTATTGGCCTGGTATTGGGGTTTGATGTTAATAGATACCCTTTGTGGGTTCGCGTTTGGTTGTGCTTGGGTGTTTGTTGGGGTAAAGCCTGAATGATAAGCGAAGTCCTCGATATCGTTCCCGGACTCAACCATAGGGCTTTTTCCTTTTTCTAACCCTTCAGCTAGCATCTGGGTTAACTGGCTCATCATGTTTCCTTGGAATTCTAGCATCTGATTCTTTATATCTTGTTGAAGTTTGGTTAATTGCTCTAGCATCTGTATTTGCATTTGCTCTAATCTCTCCAACCTTTGGTCCATTTCTTTAGTCCTTGCTTGGGTATCGTAATGATGCTTGGTTGGTAAGTTTTTGTTGGTTTCCAGATTAATTCTGAAATGATTTTAACCAATTAGGGTCTTACCATGAAATTTAAATGCACATGATGTGATGTAATACGAATGCATGAAATGAATGCAAAAGGAGGCATTGACTCTAATTCAATTCCATTAGAATAACTTTACTAGAAAACAAATTTCTTTACATAAAACAGATTACATATACGGCTTTGCCCTAATGCTCAAAGCCTTAACCTTCCTAAGAAGCCCCGATCTGATTTTAATTCATACTTCAAACTTAGTACGTCAGCCTGATTTGCTAGGGTTTGCAAGTGATCGGCCAGCTCTCGTATTTGAGCCACAGCTTCACCCATGATATAGCCTGTATCCCTGACATGACTTTGAGAACGGTGAAGTTGCTCTTTCCACTGCTCGTTGCTTGCTTCAAGGGGTTCAGCTCAGAGTTCACAATTTTGTAATACGATCTCGAGTTCTTCTATTTTTCTTTTCGGCTCTTCAATCTTGTTTAAGCTTGCTTTTAGCTCAATTGTGGAATTGCGATTACGATACTGATTAAGTGATTTTTCTAATTCTACAACCCTGGCTTTTAATCCGACCTTTTCATTTTGTCATTCTAATAGGTCTTTCTCTAAGGTATTTCCTTGAAACTGGGCGTCTTGGTATTTCTTTTCCCATTACTCGACTCTATTCTTTTCTTCGTTGACCTTTTGCCGCCTTTGTTCTGATGTCTTTCCCAATCTGACAGTCCTTATTGATAAGCGCAACTTCTTGTAATCCGTTCTTAGACTATCCAAATCTTCTTCAGCCTTATTTTTTTCCTTTTCTTAATTCATCGAACTCTAGCTTTTGGACATCAACATCTAGTCCTAATTGCATCTTCTCTTCTTCTAATTACTCTATCCTCTTTCCTAGCTCCGAATTCCTTCTTTCAAAATCCTGTTTTATGATTTCTAACTCAGACGGGACCACTCGCAGGTACTCTTCCATTGGCCGAATACCTTCTTGACTTGGCCCAGGGACGTCATCATTGACCCTTTTACCCAACCATCCCTTATATTCAGGGGTTGTCATCGGACCTGCGGAAAATCCTCTCATTCGACGGGATTGGTTCCAGGCATTGGACATTTCTCAGACCTTTTTCTTGTATTTGTCCCCCTTATACGAAAACTCGCATTGAGCCAGCCCTTGAGTTGCTGGCATGAATTATCTCGATCTATACTACCTTAACACAAGTAGAGAAGCATATCCAAAAGCTCCCCAAACCCCAAGCAGGGGGACCCAATCGAACTCCCCACATCGGTATAGAATCTCATCAGGAACCATTTAAGGGGCTCTCTATTCGACATTTTCGTCATGTAGGTTTTGGAGAATCATTATACATTTCTCCTCTGTGATATCATCTCGTCTCGGTGTAGCCACAAACTCTTTTAGCGGAGAATAAGTTTCGGAGAAGATTTGGTACGAGACCTTTTCTACTTTCCAAAAATGGCTGTGAAACCATGCTAGTAAAAGTTGTGCACACCCGATGAATCTCCCTTCACCCGCTATTTGGCATGCATTCAGGGACGTGAAGGTTTCGGCCAGAATTGCAGGAACGGGTGTAACCTTTTTATCAAGTCAGTCAAATAAATCGGAGATGGCCTCATCTATATGCCCCAAAGCCTTGCGGAAGATCACCAATCCATAAATGCTTAACGCGAGGACATCAACCCTTTTCTTCATGTCGGGATGTGCTAGGATCGAATCTCACAAATTTTTCCAAGGGATGCACTTACTGTCACTTTTCTATTTGATTCGGGCTGTAACCCTCTATTCGCTCATCCCCATGACGTTCATTAACTTCTTTAAGAATGTCAGGAAATTGACAGCCCTGGAGTAAACTTTGTCAGTCTGAATCTTCGAGCAACAGAGCAAGGTTGTTTACTCTTCCATAGTAGGTGCCAAATCCACATTTCCAAAAGTAAAACAACTATAGGCAGGGTTCCAAAATTGAGCCAAAGCTTGAAACAAATGCTTGTCTACTTTTACATCGAGTAGGTAGGGCAGATCACCATAACTACTGTAAAACAACTGCTTGATTTCATCATCCCACTGGACCCATATCTCTTTCAATTCCTGAAGATTATTTTGGGTCACGCTGAAATGAGTGAAATCCCATAATTCTGATACATACCCTTCCATCAGGCTATCACCTTTCTCTAGTTGCGTTCTCTCGAACCATATTCGGGTAGCCGCACTATCTTCTACTTTATCAAGAAACCCATTCTCCATGTCAAGCTCTCTATTTAGCAATAGAATAGTGAATCAACACCCTCTTTTTTTATGATGAAAATGGCATGCAATCAAAGCAAAATAAACAAGTCAGTATACGAAGCAAGAATTTAAAGCAAGCAAGAGATAATAAAGCACCTATTCCGGTAACCACTAGGATTTGGTGTGGATATACCTAGGGTAAGTTCTTAGGGCTCATTATATGTCTTTCGGTTCTAAATTACGGGTACCTGAACCGGTAGATTCCTCGATCCTCACCCATTATAGGCTCATACGGACCGAGTACAGTTCAGGGGAATAGATTTCCCTATGGCTATACGAAGATAAAAATCTCACGAAGGCATAGGTACAGATGTATCCCGAAAGCGATCCACTATCCTATACGGAGGTGAACACCTCACGAAGGAACAGTTTCTCACTCCCACTTAAAAAGGTAAGACCAAACAACCCTTATGCAATATGAAGCGAAAATGTTCTACGAGACTCAAACCACAACAATGAAATAACACAAATAAATGCAATAAAAGGATCATAGTTTTTCAAATCATATTTCAATTTTTGACAACAGGACAGAAAGTAATCAATTTTACGGCTTGACTCTCTTATGTCCCCAGCGGAGTCACTAAGTTGTCGAAAGCTTTTTTTTTTGGTTGAAAACGGGGTCGACTTTAAAAACGAAAATGGAGTCGCCACCAATCCTTTTTGAGGTGTGATAGGTTCACCTTGAGATTGATCGTTAAAACATTTTAATTTATTAAAATGATGATTTTGGTCTACGAAATTTCGAGAAAACAGGTTCGGGAGTCGGTTACGCACAAAGAAGGATTAGCACCCTCGTAACGTCCAAAACCGGTACTGAATTGATTGATTAACATATTAATGTCGAAAATTTGAAAATATTTTAAAAATACAATCCTTTTTGTTAAAAGAACTTAAATAAATTAAATTTGATGCCGAGACCCGCTTGTTTCGAAGAAGTAAAATGTCATGCCCAGTAAGTTAGGATACGACATTTTGAATCTTCGAAACTACGCTTGTCTTTTGACTTTTAAAACTCGTGCATTTAAATTCAAAAAAGGATATACGGTTATTTGGGTCAAATGAAAATCGAAACCCAGTAAGTTAGGGCACAATTTCTCAAAATTGCCAAACACAGAATATTGCCATTGCTTTTAAAAATCCTTATCTTGAGATAATAAAAAAGTCACATCCAGTGAGTTAGGACACAAACTTTTTGAATTCCCGAGAATAAGCTTTTATTTAACTTTTATGCTTTGATTTTAAAAGGAAAATAATAGGTTCTTTAGACTCGATGAGAAAAATCGAAACCCAGTAAGTTAGGGTACGATTTCTTTCGAACCTTAGAACATGGAGTATTTGCTTATTTCAAAACAAAAATCTCATACTCGAGTATAGCTTAACGTGAAAATCTCATATTTAAAGAACAATTATGTGACATAAATTTAATAAATTAATAAAGCATATGGATCATGATAATAATAAATAATAAACATGCATGCCATAACAAAATTACTAAAAAATATTAGTGATGATAACAATTTTAACAACAAAACAAATAATAATGATAATAAAAAACACAATAAGCTGAAAATATGAACCTATTTAGAAATTCAAGAAGAAAAATAAAATAATTAAAAAAATAAAAATATATATACATATATATAAATAAGATAACAAACAAATAATGTGATAAATAAATAAATAAATGAATAAGTGAGTAAATGAAACAAATATATGGTATTAGATTTAAATATTTTATAAGTAAAATAATAAAAATAAATTAATTAATCAAACTAATATAGAATTTAGGTAAAATAATGAAAAAAAATAATAATAATAATAATAATAATAATAATATGTTAATAATAATAACAAAAATGATGAAATAAATAATCTAACATTTGAAAACATATATAAAAAATCAATAATGCATAAAATATCATAATGAAAGTGATAATAAATAAATAAATAATAAGTAAAATCTATTAAAGAAATTAAAAAATAAATATTAGATATTAAAAATATTAATTTAATAATATAATAATAATAATAGTGGTATTAATAGAATAAGAATAATAGTATTAATATTTAAAATTAATGGCAATAGTAATGATAATAATAATATTATTATTAAAATTAATAATAATAACAATATAATTGCAAAAATAAACAAAGAATGACTAAATTGAAATCAGAATAAAATCAGGGGCAAAAATCGTAATAAAAGACAAAATCGAATAAGGACCAAGAAATAATGCGTTTAATTAAGGAGGGATCATCAGGGAAATTATCCCCTTTCCCAAAACGGCGTCGTTTACTTTAGGACTAAAATTGTAACAACCCAAACCCGGCCCAAACACTATGGTCGAATCTGGATCGTTACGGGGAAAATCTTTTCGAAAACCATTTTGAAACCCATTAAGCTTTGTTGAAAACTTCTCGGATTTGATTATCTTGATAAAATCATACTTAGTGTTTATTTTTAAAACAAATATTTAAGTACATTATAAAACATATTCCAACTGTGCCCGATGGCATTTTAAAATATTTTCGTGTTTAATTGGAAAAACATGTGAATTTAATTTAATTTTAATAATATAGTTTTAAGCGAAATATCCTACATATGAGAAAAATAACAAAAATAAAGTTTAGGGAGGCCTTATTACATCCAAAATAAAATAAACCAATAATAAAATAAAACAACTAAATTTGAATTTCAATTAGTTCAAGTTCACTGCATGGCCACCTCGAGTCATCCCGGCTCCACACCCGCGATCTAAGTGTCACCTGAAAAATATAAAGGAGAAGGTGAGTCACCAAGACTCAGTATGTAACCCTTCCCCCATTTTAAAGCATTTTCATACACATCAAATAACAAATTAATTATGCAAATCATCATGTGTCCCAACCTAACCAGCCATACGCCACTGTCTACCCCGTTGTGGTACCAAACCACTGGTGGTGCCAAACCACTGGTGACATATAGTCACGTTGTGCTACCAAAGCACTGGTGTCCGTAGACACAAATCGGGTGATGGGGCCAACCCATCGTGTGATACCAAATCACTGGCAGACGATCCCGTATCTCAAGTGGGGCCAACCCACGGTGGTGTTAACCACAGGGATAAGTCGCTATTGAGGTACCAAACCTCTGGAGGTACCAAACCTCTAGTGACCGTAGTCACAGTGTGTTACCAAAACACTGGTGCCCGTCGGCACATTATCACTGCCCCCTCCACTCATCAACCCACATAGTCAACAGTCACATATAGATTTATCATATGTATTATCACAACATGCTTCCCAAAAGCATAAAATAGCAATCATATGCACAGGTACTTACCTGGTTACCCCGTATACCGTTATGGTATTCAAGCCATTGCTACATACATCAAATTAGCAATCACATTACTTAGCATAATTTAATAAGTTAAATGGTGTGTATGTACACACCTGTCACCAACAAGGAGTCTAAATCCGAAAAGAGAAGTCGGCCACACTCAAGTCTTTGCCCCTATATTCGGCCAACTGTCAAGGTTAGTGATATGGGCCATTCGGCCAAACCAAACAATTTAAAGGGGTCATACTTTGTACCCGAATCCTTACCCAAATCGCTTCGAGTACTAGCCTTAGCGTCCGATTTGCGAATCTGGTTTACAAACTTCACTTAGTCAATTAATAACACTAATAACCATAGCCTTTGGCTTTTTAAATACCAATATAAGCCTTACCTACACTTACCAAATTTGGTTGGTAGAAAATGGAGCCTAGATCGCCTGATTTCAAATATCTCGGAGTCCCTACAATATTTCGGTTTAGACAAAAGATAAGCCAACTATCAGTCCGTGTCGGACTTCTGTTTTCCCCATGCTTAAATCGACAGAATCATAAAAGAGAATAACAAAAACCATTCGGTTATGCCCTTTCTTACCTTCTACAAACCGATTGAAAACTAACTTCCGAAGAGCCTTATACTTCCTTTAGTATTCGGCTAACAATGCTGCCAAGGAGGAGTGTGAGATTCAGTTCTTCAAGGGGGTGTATTCGGCTATTGAAGGAAGGAAAATAATGGGGATGAGAGGGAAAAGAAGTTTCGGCAAAAGGGGTTTGGGAGGCTGGAATAAAAATAAAAGAAGAATGAAGAAGGAGGGCTAGGGATTTCGGCAAGTAGAAAAATGAAGAAAAGAAAGAAAGGTGCTAGGTTGCTCCTTTTATAGACATTCGGCCCCCCCTCCTAGCAGCCTTGCCGTCCACACTACTCCACCAAGGAGTTCAAAATTCGGCCATTACCTAAAATTTCTCTTGGCCACACATTTGTATTAATTCAAAATAATTGAATTAATCTTCAAATAATCCCTTAATAATCCACTAATTATCCTTGGATATCCTCTTATTATCACTATAATTAAAATCCAATAATATCCATTAATAATCCATTTAAATCTTAACAATATCCTCATAATTAAAAAGAGTTTAAACTGAGGAAAACTTCCCCCCTTGTGCCGTCCCATTAATGAGCAAAAAGAGAAACTTCGCGACTCGAACCCAGCTCCCCTTGCTCCCCCTTGTGGCGTCACATGTAGCTCTTAAGTGGGCTTACTTTGCCACTTTACCAAGGCCTCATTAGTGCCCAAATTCCTTCATATATTCTTATAACACACTCCTGCTAAGGCTCCCTGCCTTTAAAGTTAAGAACTAAAATTTTCTACCAAACTGAGACAACTCAAGGCCTTAATTTAAACTCTCTTATTCCATAAATAATATTTCAGTAGTTCATACATAAGAAAATAATGAAATTTCAAATAGCCCCGTTTTTGGGATGTTACAGTTCTACCCCCCTTAAAAATAAATTTCGTCCCCGAAATTACTTAACTAGAAAAGGTGGGGGTATTGCTGCCTCATTACATCCTCGGGTTCCCACGTGGCTTCCTCTGTACCATGGTTCCGCCACAGCACCTTCACCAGGGGCACTGACTTCTTACGTAGAACCTTCACATCCCGGTCTAAGATCTGAACTGGTTCCTCTTCAAACGATAAATCTGAATTCACCTCGATTTCTGTTACTGGTACTACGTGCGAAGGGTCTGATCGATACCGTCTCAGCATGGATACGTGAAAGACATCATGGATCTGGTTCAGTTCTGCCGGTAACTCAAGCTGGTACGCCACTGGTCCAATACGCTTAATCACCGTATATGGCCCGATGAACCTTGGGCTTAGCTTTCCTTTTCGTCCAAATCTTAACACCTTTTTCCAAGGCGATACTTTCAGAAAAACCTTATCTCCCACAGCATACTCCATTTCCTTACGCTTAAGATCAGCATAGGATTTCTGCCTATCTGATGCTTCCTTAAGACGAGACCGAATCACCTTGACTTTATCCTCCGTCTCTGTCACTAACTCTGGACCCAAAATCTGTCGTTCACCCAATTCTGTCCAACATGTCGGGGTACGACATTTCCGTCCATATAGTGCCTCATACGGAGCCATCTGGATGCTCGCCTGATAACTATTGTTATAAGCGAATTCTGCTAACGGTAGAAATTCCTCCCAACTACCACGAAAATCCAAGACACAGCCTCTTAACATGTCCTCCAATATCTGTATCACTCTTTCCGATTGTCCGTCAGACTGTGGATGGAAAGCGGTACTAAAATCTAACCGTGTGCCCATAGCTTGATGCAAGGCTTTCCAAAACCTTGACGTGAACCTGGGATCCCTATCCGAGATGATTGATGTTGGAACTCCATGCAATCTTACTATCTCCGAGACGTACAGCTTAGCTAGCTTCTGAAGAGAGAAATCCATCCTCACTGGTATGAAGTGAGCCGACTTAGTTAACCGGTCCACTATTACCCAAACCGCGTCTTTCTTACTGGGCGTAAGGGGTAGCCCACTAACGAAATCCATAGTGATCCGTTCCCACTTCCATTGAGGGATCTTTACCGGTTGAAGTAGCCCTGATGGCAACTGATGTTCAGCCTTAACCTGTTGACATGTCAAGCATCTTCCTACAAATTCCGTTACTTCACGCTTCAACCCAGGCCACCAAAACTGTTTCCGCAAATCCCCATACATCTTGTTTCCTCCCGGATGCATAGCATATGGGCTGCTATGAGCATCTTGGAGAATTTTCCGCCTCAACTCCGCATCTTTTGGCATACATGCTCGCCCTTGAAAACATAGCACTCAATCACTAGATAGACTGTACCCTTCCAAACCACCATCCTGAACTTGCATTCTCTTAGCATTTAACCCTTCGTCCACTAACTGCTTGTCCTTAATCTCCTCGATCCATGTCGGCTTAACTTGAAGTTCTGCCAAGAGACTCCCATCGTCATATAGACTCAGCCGAGCAAACATCGCTCTTAAGTCCGTCACAACCTTCCCGCTTCAGGCTGTACCAAAACTGGAGCTTCCGTCAAAATTTTCCTTAGCTTATCAAAGCTTTCTTGCTGCTTCTCCGTCCATACAAATGAAACATCTTTTCTTAGCAGCTTCGTCAATGGTGCTGCGATTAAAGAAAATCCTTCTACGAATCTCCGATAGTACCCCGCTAGCCCCAGAAAACTTCGGATTTCCGCCACTGACCTAGGCGGTTTCCAATCCAATACCGCTTCAATCTTGCGAGGGTCCACCCTAATTCCTTCCGCCGACACTACGTGACCTAAGAAAGCTACTTCCCTTAGCCAAAATTCGCACTTACTGAATTTGGCATATAACTGCTTCTCCCTCAATACTTGTAGAACTATACGTAAGTGCTTATCATGCTCCTCCTCCGTCCTTGAGTAAACCAAGATGTCGTCTATAAATACCACGACAAATTGGTCCAAGTACTGCTGAAATACTCTATTCATTAAATCCATGAACGCCGCCGGTGCATTGGTCAACCCAAATGGCATTACGAGGAACTCGTAGTGCCCATACCGAGTTCTGAACGCCGTCTTGTGAACATCAACT
The DNA here is from genome assembly GCA_005393395.2 of Gossypium australe. Classification (NCBI taxonomy): domain Eukaryota; kingdom Viridiplantae; phylum Streptophyta; class Magnoliopsida; order Malvales; family Malvaceae; genus Gossypium; species Gossypium australe. Next base: position 37,544,245 of record CM016618.1, read on the forward strand.
TCCTTCACCTTCAATTGATGGTAACCCGACCTAAGGTCTATATTCGAGAACACCGAGGCACCCTTCAGTTGATCGAACAAGTCGTCAATCCGAGGCAACGGATACTTGTTTTTGATCGTTAACTTATTCAATTGACGGTAGTCGATGCACATCCGCATAGATCCGTCCTTCTTCTTGACAAATAACACGGGTGCTCCCCATGGAGATATGCTAGGTCGGATAAATCCTCTATCCAAGAGCTCCTGAATTTGAGCCTTCAGCTCTACCAATTCCTTAGGTGCCATTCGATATGGTGCTATAGACACAAGTGCCGTTCCGGGTAGCAAGTCTATACCGAATTCGACTTCCCGATCTGGAGGCAACCCTGGAAGTTCTTCCGGGAATACGTCAGCAAATTCCCCAACCGTTCGAACCTCAACTACTGACTCCTTAGCTTCCAGAGCACAGATCCTAACCAAATATGCCTCGCAACCTTTCTTGACCATTCTTTTGGCCTTCAAGGCCGACACCACATTGGATAGGTAATTCCTTCTATCACCTATCATAACCACTTCATCACCCTCAGCCGTCTTAAGCACCATGCGCTTAGCCGCGCAATCCAAATTCGCCTGATACTTAACCAACCAGTCCATTCCAAGGATCAAATCGAACTCTCCGAAAGGTAGTTCCATCAGATCGGCTACAAATACGACCCCTTGGAGTTCTAGGGGTACACCTCTATAAAGTTTGTCTACTACTACAGAGTGTCCTAGGGGGCTTAGCACAGTCATCTTCCTAAGAGTAGTCTCAGAGTCTAGGTCCATAGTCCCTACCACACTACTAGCAATGTACGAGTGCGTCGAACCCACATCAATCAATGCAACATAAGGTAAACCAAATATTAGAAACGTACCGGTTATGACGTCCGGTGCGTCTCCCTCCTCGCGACGCCTCGCTGCATAGACTAAGCCAGGCTGCCTAGCCTCTGTGTTACCCGAACCTCTGCCCTGAATTCCACGACCTCGGTTGGAACCATTGTTTCCTCTGCCATTACCCCGACCCCTCTGTGGTGGTCCAACATTTCTGCCCTGAGCGCGATTCTGACCTTCTGGCTGATCCTTAGCTACCTTTTGAGGACAGTCCCTTACCCGATGCTCCAAAGACCCACACTCAAAACAACCTTTGTTACCGGTCCAACAACTCCCCCAATGGGTTTTTCCACAGCGGTTGCACTGAGTTGGCCTTTGATTAGTAGTCGTGGGCCTACCGGTCTGATTTGGGCCACTCTGCCTAGCCCGCTTCTGAGCATTAGCGCTACCCGATCCAGCTGACCCAAAACCTCTCTTTTGGTTATTCCTACTATAGTTTTGTCTCACAGTCTCCTTAATCCCTTCGGCCACCTTGGCCTTCTCCACTAGGGACGAGAACTCACGAACCTGCTGCGGGGCGATTAGCAATCTCAGATCATCTCTGAGCCCGTCCTCAAAGCGGACACAGCGCTCATGTTCGGTGGCTACGATTCCTCTGGCATACCTACTCAGCCTTAAAAACTCCGCCTCATACTCGGCCACCGACTTAGTTCCTTGCACTAGACCTAGGAAGACTTTCCTTTGAGCATCAGTGTAACTAGTGCCCACATACTTCTTCTGAAAGGCCGTCTTAAAGTAGTCCCACGTGAGATCATCAGCCGCGGCTCCATCCCGGACAGTCAGCCACCACTGGTACGCTTCCTCCTTTAGAAGCGACACCGCCCCTTTCAGCTTTTCCTCGTCAGTCAGGTCGAGATCATCCATGACCCTTTCCGTAGATTCCAGCCAATATTCTGCGGCACTGGGTGCCACTCCTGAGACACCACGGAATACCTCGGCCCCGTTAGACCGAATTCGCTCGGGAACAGACTTCCGAGCTCCCAAATTCCCACCAGCCCCGGCCACCATCTCCAACACTCGCAAAACAGCTTGCGACACAGCCTCACCAGCGGTCTGGTCCTGCTCCTCAGCCCTGAAAGTAGGAGGTGGTGGTGGCGGTGGTACCTCGTTTTCCGAACCTTGACCTGACCTGACGGGTTCAGACACCGTCATTCTACCCCTACCGCGTCCACGACGTCCACGTCCTCTAGAACTCATTCTATCTATTGCGCTTTAATCTGATTAAGAAAATTTTATGTGTTAGCATTTGTTTCACTTTCTTATTCGCGAAGACATTTTATGAACAGAATTTAATTAGGGATTCTTTCGAGCAAACAAGGTTTCAGTCTTCTATCCTAGTTCACACAAAAAGTTCATGCATCCATTCCTTAATGCTTTCCATACCTATTCACTCTTCGGACATTTCTGCCCATTTCTAACCCAGGGGTATTTTCGTCATTTTCCCTACAGGGGTATTTTCGTAAAGAAATTTTAAACTTTAGTAAAGTAGGTCATCTGAAATTCCCAAAACTGGAGGATATTTATAAAAATTTGTAAAATCGTAATCGTTTTAAAACCAGGGGTATTTTGGTAATTTTGTCAATCAGGGGCAATTTTGTCATTTTGATAGATCAGGAATATTTTCGACAGTTGTAAAACTTCGAGGGTTCCTTTTTGAAAATGTTCCTTTTCAAATAGTAATGTTTGTAAAAATTTCTAAAACCAGGGTCATTTCGGTAATTTTGCAACTTGAGGGCGTTTTCGTAATTTTCCAAAACCAAAATATTTTGTTGATGATTTTCAAAGCTAAGTTGTTGAATATTTGTAAAATAGTTGGAATTTTTGAGCAAAACCATTGAACTAATATTTTATGAACCGAGGGCATTTTAGTAATTTTACCCCTAAGGGTATTTTTGTAATTTTCCACAAATCAAATTTTTCGAGGAAAAAGTTGTAAAAATGATGTTCTCCGATTTGAAAGAGTTATTGCAAAAGTTTTTAAAACATTAGGGTTCTTGTTGTTTCGTTCCTTTCAAAACATGGCTAATTCCCTTTTTGGGTTTTAATCATAGTGTTTAGCCTATGACCGAGCCCTTATGGTCAGGGTGAACCAAAGCTACGCACCAGGCAGGATTCGTGTGAAGAGGAGGTGGGTCACGCGGACCGCTTAAATACCAAGCTCTCACCGAACCTTTCTAGACATGCGCACCGAGGTTGCCACACCACTGAGCCCTCTGAGTTAGGGTGAACCGAAGCTACGCACCAGGTAGGATACCTGCGAAGAGGAGGTGAGTCACGAGGACTGCTTAAATACCAAGCTCTTCCGGATCCAATCCTAGACATGCGTACAGGGGTTACCACACCCTAGCTCACTTGGCTAAGTCATAGATTGGTTTAGTTCTTTAATGTCTTATGTTCGGTTCATGTGTTTGAGTAATCTAATCCTAGGGTCAAATCCTATAAGTCTATTCTACGTTCCATGCTTCCTACCCTTCTACAGAATATAATCCACAAAGAATGTTCAGAAGTACTTACCTGGGCGGATCGGTGCCGGAGACTCGGGCCATGCTGTTCAAAATCCAAAAATTATTTCATAAGGCCTTTTAAAACATTTTTGGGCCTTGGGCCCCACAGCCGAGCTTTGAACTGGGCTCTGATACCAATTTTGTAACAACCCAAACCCGGCCCAAACACTATGGTCGAATCTGGATCGTTACGGGGAAAATCTTTTCGAAAACCATTTTGAAACCTATTAAGCTTTGTTGAAAACTTCTCGGATTTGATTATCTTGATAAAATCATACTTAGTGCTTATTTTTAAAACAAATATTTAAGTACATTATAAAACATATTCCAACTGTGCCCGATGGCATTTTAAAATATTTTCGTGTTTAATTGGAAAAACATGTGAATTTAATTTAATTTTAATAATATAGTTTTAAGCGAAATATCCTACATATGAGAAAAATAACAAAAATAAAGTTTAGGGAGGCCTTATTACATCCAAAATAAAATAAACCAATAATAAAATAAAACAACTAAATTTGAATTTCAATTAGTTCAAGTTCACTGCATGGCCACCTCGAGTCATCCCGGCTCCACACCCGCGATCTAAGTGTCACCTGAAAAATATAAAGGAGAAGGTGAGTCACCAAGACTCAGTATGTAACCCTTCCCCCATTTTAAAGCATTTTCATACACATCAAATAACAAATTAATTATGCAAATCATCATGTGTCCCAACCTAACCAGCCATACGCCACTGTCTACCCCGTTGTGGTACCAAACCACTGGTGGTGCCAAACCACTGGTGACATATAGTCACGTTGTGCTACCAAAGCACTGGTGTCCGTAGACACAAATCGGGTGATGGGGCCAACCCATCGTGTGATACCAAATCACTGGCAGACGATCCCGTATCTCAAGTGGGGCCAACCCACGGTGGTGTTAACCACAGGGATAAGTCGCTATTGAGGTACCAAACCTCTGGAGGTACCAAACCTCTGGTGACCGTAGTCACAGTGTGTTACCAAAACACTGGTGCCCGTCGGCACATTATCACTGCCCCCTCCACTCATCAACCCACATAGTCAACAGTCACATATAGATTTATCATATGTATTATCACAACATGCTTCCCAAAAGCATAAAATAGCAATCATATGCACAGGTACTTACCTGGTTACCCCGTATACCGTTATGGTATTCAAGCCATTGCTACATACATCAAATTAGCAATCACATTACTTAGCATAATTTAATAAGTTAAATGGTGTGTATGTACACACCTGTCACCAACAAGGAGTCTAAATCCGAAAAGAGAAGTCGGCCACACTCAAGTCTTTGCCCCTATATTCGGCCAACTGTCAAGGTTAGTGATATGGGCCATTCGGCCAAACCAAACAATTTAAAGGGGTCATACTTTGTACCCGAATCCTTACCCAAATCGCTTCGAGTACTAGCCTTAGCGTCCGATTTGCGAATCTGGTTTACAAACTTCACTTAGTCAATTAATAACACTAATAACCATAGCCTTTGGCTTTTTAAATACCAATATAAGCCTTACCTACACTTACCAAATTTGGTTGGTAGAAAATGGAGCCTAGGTCGCCTGATTTCAAATATCTCGGAGTCCCTACAATATTTCGGTTTAGACAAAAGATAAGCCAACTATCAGTCCGTGTCGGACTTCTGTTTTCCCCATGCTTAAATCGACAGAATCATAAAAGAGAATAACAAAAACCATTCGGCTATGCCCTTTCTTACCTCTACAAACCGATTGAAAACTAACTTCCGAAGAGCCTTATACTTCCTTTAGTATTCGGCTAACAATGCTGCCAAGGAGGAGTGTGAGATTCGGTTCTTCAAGGGGGGTGTATTCGGCTATTGAAGGAAGGAAAATAATGGGGATGAGAGGGAAAAGAAGTTTCGGCAAAAGGGGTTTGGGAGGCTGGAATAAAAATAAAAGAAGAATGAAGAAGGAGGGCTAGGGATTTCGGCAAGTAGAAAAATGAAGAAAAGAAAGAAAGGTGCTAGGTTGCTCCTTTTATAGACATTCGGCCCCCCTCCTAGCAGCCTTGCCGTCCACACTACTCCACCAAGGAGTTCAAAATTCGGCCATTACCTAAAATTTCTCTTGGCCACACATTTGTATTAATTCAAAATAATTGAATTAATCTTCAAATAATCCCTTAATAATCCACTAATTATCCTTGGATATCCTCTTATTATCACTATAATTAAAATCCAATAATATCCATTAATAATCCATTTAAATCTTAACAATATCCTCATAATTAAAAAGAGTTTAAACTGAGGAAAACTTCCCCCCTTGTGCCGTCCCATTAATGAGCAAAAAGAGAAACTTCGCGACTCGAACCCAGCTCCCCTTGCTCCCCCTTGTGGCGTCACATGTAGCTCTTAAGTGGGCTTACTTTGCCACTTTACCAAGGCCTCATTAGTGCCCAAATTCCTTCATATATTCTTATAACACACTCCTGCTAAGGCTCCCTGCCTTTAAAGTTAAGAACTAAAATTTTCTACCAAACTGAGACAACTCAAGGCCTTAATTTAAACTCTCTTATTCCATAAATAATATTTCAGTAGTTCATACATAAGAAAATAATGAAATTTCAAATAGCCCCGTTTTTGGGATGTTACAAAAATGAAACAGAAATAAAATTACGGGGGAAAAATTAAAAAAAATAGAAAAGAAGGTGGGACTTAATCGAAACACGCCACAAAAGCGGAAGCCCCATTCGTGCAAATAGCCCATCCACACAAAACACGAGGATCCCCCTTTGCGGATCGGGTCAGGTTCGAGTCAGTAGCATGAAACGATGTCGTTTTGGAGCCCTTCTAACCTCTCCAAAACGACGTCGTTTTGGTTCCTTATAAAAACCAAAAAATCCATAAAAAAATCATTCTTTTTCCATTTAAAAAAAATTCAAAAAACCTCTCAACATTCTCTCAACCCCTCCCTTTGGCCGGCCAAGTTCCAGCGAGAGCTCCGGTCGATCGCCGCCATAGCCCGCCGCCGTCAACCACCGTGTACGGCGACTAGAACCCCCAAAAAGTAACTTTTTTTCTTCTTTTTTTTTTGAAAATATATGTATAATATAAAAAATATTTTTATGCGTATATATGAACAGATTTGAAATGAAAAGAAAAAATAAAAATAAAGAAGAAGAAGAGACCTCTTTTTGATCTGTTTTTGATATTTCTTTTTTATTGAAAAATATCTTTTTGTTTTTGTTTTGTTTGGTTTGGTTAATTGGGCCCCGAGCATAAATTGGGTCCTACAATGTGTAACAACCCAAACCCGGCCCAAACACTATGGCCGAATCTAGTCTGTTACAAGGAAAATATTTTTGGAAACACTTTTGCTAAGTAAAAATTTTTAGTTGCCGAAAACCTTTTATTTAGTGGTATTGCAAAAAGGCATACTTAGATTTAATTGAAAATTTAATTAAGCCAAGTTATTATAAAATTACAAGTGTGCCCGATGGCATGATGAAAACATTTTCGTGTTAATTTGGGAAAACATGTGACTTTAATTTAATAATAATATTATAGTTTAAAACAAATATTCAACATATGAAAAATAACAAAAATAAAATATCAGGAGGCCTTATTACATCCAAATAAACTAAAACCGGAAATAAAATTTATCATAACTAAAATTAAAGTTCATTTAATTTAAATCCACCGCATGGCCACCTCGAGTCAACCCGGCCCCACATTCGCGATCTACTTGTCACCTGAAAAATGTAAAGGAGAAGGTGAGTCACCAAGACTCAGTATGTAACCCTTTCCCCGTTTTAAAAACATTTTCATACACAACACATAACAATTAATATGCAGAATATTAAATACCCAACCTAGCCATCCAAACGCCACTGTCTACCCCGTTGTGGTACCAAACCACTGGTGGTGCCAAACCACTGGTGACATATAGTCACAATGTGTTACCAAAACAATGGTGTCCGTAGACACGGATCAATTGATGGGGCCAACCCATCGTGTGATACCAAATCACTGGCAGACGATCCCATATCTCAAGTGGGGCCAACCCACGGTGGTGTTAACCACAGGGATAAGTCGCTATGAGGTGCCAAACCTCTGGAGGTACCAAACCTCTGGTGACCGTAGTCACGGTGTGTTACCAAAACACTGGTGCCCGTCGGCACGATTAATACTGCCCCATCCACTCATCAATCCCACATCAATCACATATGTATATGTTTCATGTCATCACATACTTAAATCTCATGTATCAATGCATCATGCTTCCCAAAAGCATCAAATAACAAATTCATATTAGCAGGTACTTACCTGAATCACCATCTATACCGATATGGTATATTATCCAATGCTACATAAAATCAAGATAGCATTCACAACAATCAGCATATTTAACAAGTTATATGTGTGTATGTACACACCTGTCACCAACGAGGAGTCTAAATCCCGAAAAGAAACCAATCGGCCCCCCACTCTAAGTCCGTGTCCCTATATTCGGCCAACTGTCAAAGTTAGTGCCATGGCCTAATCGGCCAAACCAAATTAATTGTAAAGGGTTTCTTGTGAACCCGAACCTTACCTTTACCCTTTCGGTTACCAACCACAGTACTTAATTTCCCGAATCTGCTTAATCAACTACCACTGATTAGTAAATAAGACTAATAGCCTACAGCTTAATCGAATATCAGAATAAAGGGATTAATTTTACCACCTTACTTACCAAATATTGAATACTAGAGATCGAGGCCTGAGTCGACTGCTTTACTCTCCTGAGTACCTAAAAGAAATCGGTTACCACTCGTTTAGAAGCCTTGCTAACCACCATTAAAATTGATACCTACCCCCTTAATGGAAATCGGCAGAGAATAGGGAGGGAAAAACCATGGGATTTCGGCACACTTACCTTCTCTCAGGATCGATTGAAGAAGAAATCGAAGGAGCTCACCCCTTGCTTGAGATTCGGCCAAAGTGGTTAAAAACAGGAGAAAGGAATTCGGTATTTCCAATGGGTATATTCGGCCAAAGAGGAAATAATGGGGAGGAGAGGTGCTAAGAGTTTCGGCTTGAAGGGATTTGAGAGGGTGGAGAAAATACAAGAACAAAGGAGGGTTAGGGAATTCGGCACTTAGCAAAATGAAGAAAAGAAAAACAAGGGGGTCAACTACTGCTTTTATAGGCACTTAGTACCCTTGCCGTCCACCCCTTTGAATTAATTCAAATTAATTTGAATTAATCCCCAATAATACCTTAATAATCTTAATAATCTAGATAATATCCCTATTAATAACCATTAATCCTTTTAATCAAATAATTCCCTTAATTATCTTATATTATCAAAATAAAACTAATATTATCCCCAATTATCCTCAGGATTAAACAAATAAAAATCCAATTCCAAATGCTCATATTATCCTTTAATATAAAAATCCCATTAAAAGCTCATTTATCTTATTATCTAAATAGATAATTAATAAAAAGAATTTAAGGAGAGAATTTCTCTCCCCTTGTGCCATCCAAATAAAGAGCAAAAGGGAGGATTTCTGTGACTCGAACCAAGGTTCTCCCTTGCTCCTTGGTGGCGTCACACTAGCTCTTAAGTGGCCTCACTTTTGCCACTTTGCCAAGGCCTCATTTGGTGTCAAATTATCCACATTTATTCTTATAACCCCCTCCTGCTAAGGCTCCCTGCCTTTAAAGTTAACAACAGAAATTTCTACCAAACCATGCCAACTCAAAGCCTTAATTAAGCTCTATTATTCCATAAATAATATCACAGCAGTTCATACATAAGAAAAATAATTAAATTCCAAATAGCCCCATTTTTGGGATGTTACACAATGTCTTTGATGTTTCTATGCTATGTCGATACAGATCTAATCCATTGCATGTGATTTCTCCAGTAGATGTTGAGATACAGACTGATTTGACATATAGTGAAGAACCGAACAAGATTTTAGCTCGTGAAATCGAAGAATTGAGAAATAAACTCATAGCCCTAGTAAAAGTTCTTTGGCATAAACATGGGATTGAGGAAGCTATGTGGGAACCTGAGGAAGCTATGAGATAACAGTACCCTAATCTATTTACTGGTAAGATTTTCGGGGACGAAAATCCCTAAGGGGGGAGAGTTGTAACAGCCCGATTTAAGTCAAATCAGAATAGTGGTTTTGGGACCACAAATCTAAGGTTAAAATATTTATTTTATTAATTTATTAAAGTTTACATCATGATAGAATTATTGTGTGAAAGTTTCGTAAAGAAATTTTACTGTTTGAATGCTTAATTCGAGAAAAAGGACTAAATCGCGTAAAATGAAAAATGCATGTTCTATTAGTTAAAGGTGTCAAATAGCTTTGAATTTTAATTATGGAGGCCTTAAATGGTAATTAAGCCATTTGAAAGGTTAGTGGACATTTATGTCCATGGTTTATGTGATATATTAATGTTTTATAATAAGGTTAATAGTGTAATTTAGTTATTTAAGTTAATTATAATAAAACAAATACAATTATATGTTATCATCTTCCTTACTAGCCGAAAATTTGAAGAAAGGAAGCCATACTTAGGGCTTAAGCATTTGGTCACATTCTCCTTGAGCATATCAAGATTAGCCGAGATCGAAATTAGATCGGGGAAAAAGAAAAATGGATGAATAGCCGATATTTGTTATCCGAGCGATACGAGGTAAGTTCGTATAATTAGAATCGAACTTTTAAATACTTGTAATTATTTGAAATGAATGTAGGTAGTTGAGTAAATGATTTACTTGAAATTCAAATACCTTATTGATATATTATAATGGTTACCGAGCCTCGTTTGAACCATAAGAATTCATAGGATACGAGTGACTTGTCACTAGGTTTACTATTTAGGTTGAGATCCTGCATGTGTTGCGAACTCACTGCAGCTCGTATGAGCTTACCGATGTATCAGATCGTAAGAGCTTACTATTTTTAGCTTGTTAGAGTTTATTGTCCATCAGCTCAGGATGAGCTTATTGATCATAGCTCGAAAGAGCGAAAATAATAATGAATTGACTGATTACTGATTTATATGTTATGCATTTCACCCGAGTAACCCTCGATATTCTAATAGGTTCAACAGACATTAATTCTATGATTTGGTAAAGTACTTTTTATACGGATGAATTACTGTTATCGAATGAATTACTTTTTATATGATTGAGAATGAAAGGTTATAAATGATGTACATGATATATGAATTTGATATGATACAATGTATTGAGTATTAAATTGGGATAATGGATGATTACATGTACTTATGTGACTAACTTGTTGATGAATGCTTGTGTTTAGGGATTTGGAAATTGAACTGAGTATACCTTATTTATTGTCTTGATTATGTACAAATGGTAAGTTTAATTTTGAATTATACGGGCTTACTAAGCTTTAAATCTTACTCTATTTCTTTTCCATGTTTTATAGAGGTTCGATAGCTTGCTTGATCCGGATAAAGTTGGAGTTACACATCACACTATCCAGTTGTTGTTGGTACTTTTGAACTATTGGATATTTGTAAATATGGCATGTATAGGCTAGTTATAAAGATGATAGTATGGTTACTTGAGATAGTGATTTTGGTACATGTTGTGGTATAAGTTAAAGCCATGTGATTTGGCTTAACTTGGTGTAATGTTTTGGTTGTGTATAAGTGTTCAAATGTGGTATGTTATGGCAAGAAGTAGATGGAATGGAAATATGCAAATGTTTTCTTGATAAGTAGTAGACTTATGGATGGAAAATGCATGTTATGAATTAGGTATTTGAGTACTATGTTGAATTGGTATAAAATGTGTTTGAAATGTTTTGGATTGGCTACCTAATGGGTTATGAAATATTGCATAATACACTTGTGTAGGTATATGAAAATAGGGTGGCAAAATAGCTTTGCAAATAGCCTATTTTTGTCCACATGGGTAGAGACACGGGCATGTGTCTCAGCCGTGTACAACACACGGTCATGTTACACGGTCGTGTGGCCCCTGGTTTTGATATTAAAACCAAGTCAGTATGCTCCACATGGTCTCACACACGGGCGTGTGACTGGTCGTGTGGTATAAGTCAGTATACCCCCTAATTGGCACACGACCTAGCACACGGGAGTATGACTTGGCCGTGTTGTATAAGTCAGTATACCCTGCAGTTTTGGCACGGCCTAGCACACGGGCTAGAGACACGGGTGTGTCTAGTGGCCGTGTGGGACACACGACCTGGTCATACGGGCGTGTGTCCTCTGTATTGAGAAAATTTTTCAAAATTTCATAGAAGTTTTATAAGTTATCAGTTTAGTCCTGAACCGCTTCTAAAGCATGTTTAAGGCCTCGTAGGCTATTGTAAGGGACATATTGAATGATGATTGTGTGAAATCGTTGAATGTATGAGAAAAGTATTGTTATATATGTTAAAAGTTCGGTAATTCTCCGGAACCCTATTTCGATGTTGAATACAGATGAGGGGTGTAATTTTTCGGAACCCTATTCCGGAACCCTCATCGTCCTGTGACACACAAGAACCACATTAGGTAATAATCTTCCTTATATTCTTCCATATGATGCCATAACCCACCAGTTACGGTCTTACATGATATGACATAACCCTCCAGTTACGGTCTTACATGATATGGTCTTCTTTTCATATGATGCCATGACCCACCAATTATGGTCTTACACGATATGACCGACACAAGAAAATTACACCACCACAGAGACAGAATTACTAGCCGTAGTTTTTGCATTTGACAAATTTAGACAGTATCTGATATTATCTAAAGTTGTCATTTACACTGATCATTCAGCTCTTCGTTACCTCTTAACTAAACCTGATGCAAAACCTCGACTCATACGATAGATCTTACTCTTACAGGAATTTGATTTGGAAATACAGGATAAGAAGGGAGCTGAAAACCTTGCAGCAGATCACCTCTCCAGACTTGAGAACCCACATATCGAAGAGCTCGACGAGAGTGAGATAAACGACTCATTCCCCGAGGAACAACTCTTCTCTATAACTAACATCGAGGTACCATGGTTTGCAAATATTGTGAATTATTAGTTGCTAACATCTTACCAAAAAGACTAACACATCATCAAAAGAAGCGATTCTTTGTTGATGCGAAAAGCTATTTTGGGAGGATCCTTTCCTTTTCCGCATATGTGCAGATCAAGTAATTCGGCAATGCGTTACAAAGGCGGAATCAAGTAAAATCTTAGAACATTGCCATTCAGGACCTTCAGGAGGACATTACAGCTGGATTAAGACAGCACACAAAACACTTGAATCAGGATTTTATTGGCCAACTCTTTTCAAGGATGCCAACAGGTATGCCGTTTCATGTGATAAATGCCAAAGAACAGGTAATATTTCTAAATGTGATAAAATGCCTCAGACATATATGTTATCATGTGAGATATTTGATATATGGGGTATTGACTTTATGGGTCCGTTCCCTAGTTCATTCAGAAATAAATACATCTTAGTAACAGTAGATTACACGTCAAAATGGGTGGAAGCCCAAGCTTTACCTACTAACGATGCTAGAGCTGTAGTAAAGTTTCTTAAGAAACTTTTCTCTCGTTTTGGAACACCCAGAGCAATCATCAGCGATAGGGGCACTCACTTTTGCAATACTCAATTTGAAAAAGTCTTAAGAAAATATGGAGTACACCACAGAACAACTACCCCTTATCATCCTCAAACCAGTGCGCAGGTGGAAGTGGCAAATCGAGAACTTAAACGAATCCTAGAGAAAATGGTTAAATCAAATAGGAAATATTGGGCAGTAAAAGTAGATGATATTTTATAGGCCTACAGAACAACATTTAAAACCCCTTTAGGGACATCCCCGTACAAACTTGTTTACGGAAAGAGTTGTCATCTACCATTTGAGTTAGAGCACAAAGCCTACTGGGCTACAAAATTCTTGAATTATGATCTTAAAACCGCAGGTGAGAAGAGGATGATGCAGTTAAACAAACTAGATGAATGGCGAGCTGAGGCCTATGAGAATTCACGACTATATAAGGAGGCAACCAAACAATGCCGTAATGCTTGTTTAAAACAATCAAAGCAATTTGAAGTAGCAGACTTAGTCCTGCTGTATAATTCAAGGCTCAAACTATTTCCTGGAAAATTGAAATCAAGATGGTCAGGACCATTCGTGATAAAATCTACTTTTCCTTACAGCACAGTCGAGGTAATCCATCCAACTCAAGGAACATTCAAGGTAAATGGCCATCGACTGAAACTTTATAATGGTGAAGATTTCAAGGAATTGAGAGAGGAGCTTCAGCTCCGTGAACCTTCTTTTAGGAATGAAAACAGGGTGAGTCTAGCTTAAGACTTTAAACAAGCACTTCTCGGGAGGCAACCCGAGCACTAACTTTACTAACCCCATTAATTTTTCACATTTTAATTTTATTTTTTCTTTTAGCACCTAAATCAAACTAATTGAGTCAGTAAAGCGCAGGTTTCCTACCACACGGCCTTACACACGGGCATGCCCGTAGCCGTGTGGTCGCCATGGGAAGGAAAACGGGCGTGTAGGTAGACGTGCTAGAAGAAGAAGACAAATTTTCCACAACACAGGCTGCGATAAAAAGACCACGCCCGTGTGATGCGTCCGTGGTCTATACTGAGTAAACCAACACGGGCACGGGCCACGCCCGTGCCTACCAACCATGTGTGACACTGACTACTTGTACACGGGCGTGGCAAACGTAGCATGGGCGTGGGAGAAGCGAGCATAATATCACACGCCCAGGGAACACGGGCGTGGGGAACATATCAAACGTGCTCAAATTTGAAAATTGCGAAAAGCACGGCCTGAATAAACAGACACACGGGCGTGGCCGCTGCCCGTGTTGCCTTCCCTATTTAAAGAAACATAGCCCCGTTTTTTCCCAATTTTCTTCCCCAAACCCCAACCCTAGCCGTTTTCCCCCAAAAACTTCCCCCAAATCCAGCCATCAGTAAGAAATTTACTCACCATTGCCTTTCCCCACCATAAATCTTCCAAACTTTCAAATACCCATACAAAAGCGAAGCCACGCCCGTGTTAACAGGAGCCCACACCCACTCCACCGCCGTGTTACTCAGAATTATTACAGCATACAATCGTGCGCCACCGTTACATGCTCGTGCTCCGCCCCTCCACATCGCCACGCTCAAAAGCACCACTGGTCACCTTTCACTATTTCATTCCCATTTTTTTACCTATTATTAAGACTTCATTTTGTTTAGTCTATTTTCACTAATATTATTTTTTTATTTTATTTTTATCAAATAAATCTTTAGAATTTTAGAACTAATTTGATTACTACCTTAAGTATGTTAGTCATTGTTTAGGTAGTTAATTAGAACTAGGTAGAACTAATGACTGTCGAAATGGTTGCTCATGGTTGAAATGTTATTATTTAGAATTTGAATATTTTGGGTATTGATCAAAGTACTTTCTTTATTTTGGTAGAAAATTACTTGAATATCAACTATTTTCAGGAACAATGTTGTCGTCACGAGGAAAGTGAACCGTAGCCACCACTTCTAAAAAAGGAAAGGGACCCAGCTCATCCTCTGCTAGCGCAACCACCGAAGTGCGCCACCGGTTCCTCCAATTCCCTTAAGCCGCCCAAGAAGACCGTTACAAGGCACTACGGGTGCGACCTCTCGGCACCGGTAGATGCATTGATTGGGCTGTTTTAGAGCAGGTCCATCTTGACGGTGACATTCGGGCTCTCCTAACCACTGATCTGTGGGAGCAATTCTTCAACATTGCCGAGCCCACATACGTAGAGCTCACTTTGGAGCTTTGCTCAATATTTCAACTTCAAATAGTGATGAGCCGTTACGATGATCCAGGCATGATACAATTTCGTCTCGGCGGCACTATACGCCAGCTGAACGTGCCACAATTCGGGGCTGCTTTAGGAGTTTATACAGACGACTTCGTAGTAGAAAATGACCTTTTGGAGTTGCATCACCATATACATCTCATCCCCACCCAATCTTGGCATAAGATAGCTACCCACTACCACAATTATGACCCCAGTCGCTCAAAAGCGACAGCCCTGGCTCCGTCTCTGAGGTACGTACACGCTATTTTAGCTCATACTTTGACAGGTCAACGAGAGGGCTCCGGCATCATCAATACCCATGACGCCTACTATCTATGGTGAATGTCGAACGGACATGTTGTCGACCTAGCATATTTTATAGCCCGAGCTATTCAACATCAGATGGAACAGCATCGGCGAGGGATCATATCTATGGACCCTTATATCATACGCTTGGCTCGGTACTTCGAGCTCCTCAATACCGACACACAAACCTCCTCACTCACACTGATAGCGCATATGGCCCCACAGGGCATCCAGACAATGCTACATATGAGGATGATTCAGCATCGATGTGGGACCGACCCTTCCCAATACCGACTTACACCCCCCACCGATGAGGACGACCCCGAGGACATTACTGACGATGTCCCTCCATCACAGGAGGCACCACCACTGAGCCATCACCTATCCCATGTGGCAGCATCTTATTCAGACATATCCGAGCACTTCGCAAGTTTTGAATAGCAATGCCTCCAGCGCTTTGACCATATCGACAGCACCCTCCACTTGATATGTCAGCACCTTCACATCTCACCGCCGCCACCACCACACGACCCAACAGACGACGAGGACCTTTGAGTCCCTTTTCTTTTTTATTTTTTGTTTTCATTTTCATTTTAATTTTATTTTATTTTTTGTCTTAATTTAAACTTGTTGCCTTTTATATTCCAAACCTTTATTTTAATTATGTTATCACTGGTTGTCTAACCCTTGAGTATCTATAACAACTCTCATTAAATATTTCTCCCTGAACTTTTAATTGATAACTTCGCAGATTAAATAGATTAAATATACAACTCAAGGAACGAAAACATCAATTATACATGGAACATACTCCAAGAATTTCATCCATAATTCAGGAAGTTTCACTTCTCTCCCTCTCTTTTGATTTTCTTACTATATGATCATTATCTACCTTTGTACATTGAGGGCAATGTACATCTTAAGTGTGGGGGGTTAACTACAATATTATTTGAAAATCCCGGAATTATGCCTTGTTCTAAAGTGAGTTTCTCATATTATGATTAGAATGAAATTTCCTTTGATTTATGATTTTTAATGATATGTTTTAAAGTAAGTCATTGATAATTATGCATTGATAATTAAATTTAAAGAATACCAGAGAATCAAGCATGATAAGTCTATTTTTCAAAATTTAAAATTTTTAGGTTGTCTACCTGAATCTGAATGTTACCTTGAAATTTGAAATTGACGAGGTTGATATCAAAAACCCATAATTTTTGTGAGACGTTGAGCCTATTAGAGCATATATTCTTTTTTTTTATGCTCACTTTATTGATTATGAGTGTATCAACATTGATTTGTTATTCTAGAACTTGCATCGATTATACATGTCGAGACGACACCTTTGATTTGATATACAGAGATGATAAAGGCACCTAGGTTTTAACCCACTCACTCCACTAAAAGCCTACCTTCATAATTAACCCCTAGTGAACCCCGTTGATCCTAACAACCCTTTTTATTAACTCACCTACTAATATTAACCCAAAACCCTTTGTATTGGTTATCACCATTCTTTTTTACTACCCTTATATCGAGATTTGATATGATCGGTTGCCTAATCATATATTTCAATAGTTGAATTCATTATTTGACTTGTTCTTAAAAAAATCGAAGAATGGTTACTATTAGTTTTGTGATTAGGTGAGCTTGTACGTTAAATTCTAATTATTGAAGAAGAAGCTCATATCAGAGTATTATTATTAGTAGTACAAGTTTTCAATTGATGTAATTATTCATTATTAGTCCGTTATTTCTAGTTAGGTAATTTGTCAGGTCAATCTTGATTCTAACCCTTTAATTCAGCCTATATCCGTACCCTTGAACCTAAGCCCCGTTACAACCCTGTAAAGATCTTTTGATTTGTGTATCATCTCATATTAGAGTGATGGAGCTTTGATTTTCATGCAAGCCTATAGGATTAACTTTTCATGTTCGACTTTTGAGTGCTTAGTTTTGAACCTTAAACACTTCGAGTGGTTTGAGTGAATCTTTAGTGAGGATGTCAATTCTTGTCAATTTTGAATCAGAGGTAATTATTCAGGTAAAGGGAAACACCAATGTTTTTCATACTATAAAATTAAGACTTTGATTGTTTGAATCTTTAGAACTCTTTGAGTTGAGTTATCCATGTATGAATTACCTATGAATTATGATGAAACACTATTGATGAATATTATGAATCGTGGAAGTTCACTTTAATTGTGAGTTGAGAATTTTGCTTGAGGACAAGCAAAAGCTTAAGTGTGGGGGTATTTGATAAACCGTAAAAGTAACATATTTTAAGCTCACATTTAGCATGCTTTTGGATGATTTATCCTTTGATTTATGTAAAAAGGTGCTCTTAATCCTTCCTTTTCATGTTTTATACTCAGGAAAGCATCTGAGGATGAAAAGAACGAGAAACGGGCTGAAAACGGACCAAATTGGGCCAAAATAGAAATCGACAGGCCTAGGCCCAAGACCACACGTCGGTGCCTCATTAAAACTCCAAACATTGCCTAAAGATGACTCACACGGGTGTGTTCCATCGTCGTGACCCTGTCGTGGAAAAGAGCAATTTCACTCGGATTTGGATACTTAGGGGCAAAGAAACACATTCCGAAGCCTATATAAACACCCTAAGTATGACCAGAAAAGGGAAACCCAAGGCTTTAGTCAGGGGGCGTCCAGCTAGGCCTGAGGAGATAGATTTGTTGAGATTTACTCGAAGATAGCCAGTTGATCCATCTCAAGAAGCTAGAATTATACTCAAGACAAAGGATCTCTCCTTCAATTCCTTCAGGGGGTTTTAGGGATTTCTTATGTTTTGTTTTAACTTTTCTTTTGAGATGTTTTCTTTTATTGTTATGAACTAAACCCTCAGATACCTGAGGGGGATGAAACCTAAGATGAATCTTGTTACCGTTTGCTGAACTATATGATAAATATTTGACTTGTTCTTCATTATGTGTTCTTAATTCTTGTGTTGATATTTCCGGGATATTAATTCAAGTATGATGTGCTTAGGTGGAGGAGCAAAAGTCCCTACCTGAGAGTAGATCTAGCATAATTAAGCGGAGTTGATCGCGCGCCTAGAGATAGGGTGACGAGATTTTGTCGGATTAGGGTGAAACCTAATATGGGAGTCCATAGATCGAGTTAATGCGATTCTAGGGGTTTTAATCAGAAAGAGATTTCAATTAATCAACCTAGGTTTAGACGTTAGTCGCCTCGAGAGAGGGATTAATATAACTTAGGGAATCTTATGGATCAAGTTAAGTGAATAAATCGTCTAGTTCAGAGTTAGATAACAAGTGAAGTCTAGGTGGATTCTTCCTTGGGTGTCGTCTTAATCAACTGGTTTTTCCTCAAGTTATTTTCCCAAACTCTTTCTCTTTGTCTTTGCATCTTTAGTTTAGTAGTTAATTAATTTAGATTAGATAAATAAATCACTTTATTCTTAGGCTAAATAATAAAAAGAGAGTTAGTTTTAGTACTTTTGGTTCCTTTGGGTTCGACATTCCGGTCTTGCCTAAGCTATACTACTGTTCGATAGGTGCGCTTGCCTCAAAAATCATTGTCAGAGTTAGTTTCTAGGTTTGATAATTCTTTCTATAAATTTTAAGACTCGACATACACGATCAAGTGTTTGGCGCCGTTGCCGGGGAACTGAAATAATAAGAAAGCTCAATTTTTATTACTTTAGCCATATTTATTTTTATTTTTATTTTTGCAATTAGATTTTATTTTTTTTTTGTTTTTCTAAATTTTCTTCTCTCACTCCTTTCAGGTACCTCTAGTTTATGACTAGAAGGAACCCGACAGACCCTTACTTTATGACAGTGATATTTAAGGTACAATTCGTAGAAATCACAGAAAGAGAAGGCGAAGCTTAAACTACATAGAAGAAGAGCAAGAAACCAAAATTAATACTACAGAAGAGATGGCAAAGAATAATCCGCCACCTCCAGAGATGGCCAAATTGAGGAATGATATCTTTTCTTTTGTGCAGATGGATTCAGAGACACTTTATGATACGTGGGAGAGATACAAAGATTTGTTAACGAGGTGCCCACATCACGGATTACCTTTGTGGCTATAGGTCCAAACTTTTTACAATGGTGTGAACCCTTCAACAAGGCAACTAATCGATTCAGCTGCCGGCGGAACCTTGAACAACAAAACTCCTGAAACAGCCTACGAATTTATAGAGGAGATGTCATTGAATAACTATCAGTGGCAAGTTACAAGGACAAGGCCAGCCAAAGTAGCCGGAGTTTTCAACATTGATGCAGTAACCGCGCTATCAAAAAAGGTAGAATTGCTACATAAAAAATTTGATAGTTTCTATGGTTCTTCGCAGGCACATCCAGTAATGCAGTGCGATGCAAGTGAAGGAGTGGCGAATCCTAAGTACCCACCCTACGGATAGGGCATGGAGAGCGAGCAAATGAACTATATGGGTAATAATTTTTTATCTAACAATAACCCTTATAGTAATACTTATAATCCAGGTTGGAAGAACCACCCCAATTTCTCATGGGGCAGTCAAAGAAATGAAAGGCAACAATCTTCCCAAAATTTCCAACAACAGCCTTACCCACAGGAAAAGAAGCCGAACCTTGAAAAGGTGCTAACAAACTTCATAACAGCCTCAGAAACACGTTTCCAGAAGGTAGAAACAAAACTTGAGGCATTGTCACAGGAGTTCAAGGATCAATTCGGGCAACTTGCTAAGCAAATTTCTGAGAGACCACATGGAAGACTACCGAGCAACACCGAGACTAACCCAAGAGAGCAAGTTCAAGCCATAACAGCTCAAGATAGTGAAGGGTTAGACGTGCCTAATTCAGAACAAAAGAAGGTGGTAAAAGTAGATATGGTTGAGGTCAATAACAAGCCGAAACCGGTAATCAAAGAGTACAATCCTCGCATACCATATCCCCAAGCAATAACGAAAGACGACACAGAGGAACAGTTCGGTAAGTTTCTTAAACTTTTAAAGAAATTACATATTAACTTACCGTTTCTTGAAGCTCTTTCACAGATGCCTGATTCCAGGAAATTTTTAAAGAAGCTACTAACAAATAAGTAAATGATAGACAAGGAATCACATGTGGAACTGAACGCAGTGTGCTCAGCAATATTGCAAAATAAACTACCACGAAAATTAAAAGATCCAGGGAGTTTTACAATTCCATTGCTTAATTGGTAGTTTAACTATTGATGATGCGTTAGCTGATTTAGGGGCAAGCATAAATGTCATGCCTTATAAATTGTTTAAACAACTAGGTCTAGGGAAACCCAAACAAACTAGGATGAGCATTCCACTAGCTGATAAAACTATTAGAGTTCCTAGGGGTATAATTGAAGATGTACTTGTAAAGATTGACAAATTCGTATTCCCGGTAGACTTTGTCGTTTTAGACATGGATGAGGACAACACGATCCCCCTAATTTTAGGACGACCATTTTTAGCAACTGCCAGAACTAAAATTGATGCCGATGCTGGTGAATTCATACTCTGTGTAGGTGAGGAGATAGTCACTCTTCAAGCCCTCGATTCAGCTAGGACATCGAACAATCAAGGTGAGAAATTAAATTCTATTGATAACCATTCGGTTAACCCTTCTTTTCAGGAAGCACCACGAAAGAACACAACTAAATCTGATCCTATACCCTGTTCCAACAAGGAAATAACTCACAAGGGACAATGGATTTAGATCGATGAACTAGAAGAGGAGATGATGAATCTTAAAGAAGAACTAGGGATACACAAAGCAGAAACAAAGCCACTACACGAGGCAGACAGATTCAAAATTGGAGATCAGGTACTATTAGACAAAGCAAACCCACGAATAGCTCCACCTGATTCTAACACAAACAAAGAAATCCCTTTCAAGGTAATAAATGTTTTTCCATACGGAACGGTTGAGGTAAGTAACCCGATTTTTGGCACTTTGAGAATAAACATTACTCGTCTTAAACCCTATTATGATAATGGAACTGCCAACACAAGGAAGGACTTTCAACTACTCAAACCACCATGAATATACAAATAAGAGGAGAGTCTAGCTTAAGACTATAAACGAGCGCTTCTCGGGAGGCAACCCGAGTACTAACCGCATTAACTTTTACATTTTTATTTTTATTTATGTTGTTTTATCCTTTCTTTTATCTTCCTTTTTAGCACCTAACTATAAACTAACTAAGTGCAGATCTCTGTTCTGACACAGTAGAAACGGTACGAGTCAGACGAATCAAATCTTTGAGTCACAGACTCCAACCACCACCCCACGGGCATCGACAAAACCCCACGGCCGTGCGAATCGGCCGTGGACGACACTGTTTGCTCACACACAGGCATGGCTACCTTAACATGGGCGTGGGAAAAACAACACGACCAGCTACACGGCCGTGCGAGCCGGCCTTGTGATTCGACACGCCCACATTCCACGGGCATGGGGAGGTGTCAGATTTGAAATTCTATTTAAACCACCCACCCCTCCCTCTTCTCACCCACTCCTCATTTTCTCCAGACCATTTTATTTTCCATCTCTTTCTCAGACCTCTCTCCACTTTTCTTCTCTAACATTTCATTGACCATTGAACCACATCATAACCATGTCGAAGAAGCGGAAGGATCCCAGCACAGTTTCCCTCATGGAGACTGATCTACATAAGTTCATGCTGGTCGCTTCATCCACTCAACAAGCCAAGGGTCTTTAAGATCATTTATCTTTTATTTTACTTTTATCTTCTCCTTTATTTTCCTTCTCTTTGACAATATTATGCTTAATTTAGTTTATTTTATTTTAGTTTCTTAGTGTCAGGTTCAAAAGGCTGCTAGGGAATCATACCGGAACCATGACCATCGCCTCAAAGCAGCCTTAAAGGTTCTAAAGGCTACTTGAATCACACCACTTCCGCCACCGCCAACACCTCCGCAGCCTTAGAGGTCACACCCACCTCGCGAACCATCTAACAATAAGGACTCTTTAGTCCATTCATCTATCATTTTAATTTTATTTACATTACTATTTTCTTTCTTTTTATCTTTCTTGTCTTTAATTAAATATTTAGTTTATGTTAAATGTGTCTTAATAATCCCTGGCTAATTCTCTACGAGCTCCCCAATTTCTTCATCTAGCGCAAAGCTCGGTAGCAGCCACCACCCCTATCGACTTCCAACTCCAGGAAACCATCCAAGTTCAGGAAGTCTCACCTCCCTCTCTCTCTTAAAATGCATATATATCTTTGTACATTGAGGACATTGTACATCTTAAGTGTGGGGGGTGAATAGTTATTTCAAGAAAGTGCCTAACTTTTTGCATTATTCTCAAATCCCGTAATATTATCTTGTCTTGAAGTAAGTTTTTCATATTATGATTAGAATGAAATTTCCTTTGATTTATGATTTTTATTGATATGTTTTAGAGTAAGCCATTGATAATTGTGTATTGATGATTAAATTTAAAGAATACTAGAGAATCAAGCATGATAAGTCTATTTTTCAAAATTTAAAATTTTTAGGTTGTCTACCTGAATCTGAATGTTACCTTGAAATTTGAAATTGACGAGGTTGATATCAAAAACCCATAATTTTTGTGAGACTTTGAAACTTATAAGAGCATGTATTCTTTTTCGTGCTCACTTTATTGATTATGAGTGTGTCAACATTGATTTGTTATTATAGAACTTGCATCGATTATACATGTTAAGACCACACCTTTGATTTGATATACCGAAATGATAAAGGCACCTAGGTTTTAACCCACTCACTCCACTAAAAGCCTACTTTCACAATTAACCCCTAGTGAACCCCGTTTAATCCTAACAACCTTTTTATTGACTCACCTACTAATATTAACTCAAAACCCTTTGTATTTGTTATGACCATTCTTTTTTTGACTACCCTTATATCGAGATTTGATTTGATCGGTTGCCCAATCATATTATTTCAGTAGTTGAATTCATTATTTGACTTGTTCTTAAAAAAAACGAAGTATATTCATTATTAGTTCCATAATTAAGTGAGCTTACATGTTTAAATTTCAAATCTTGAAGAAAAAGCTCGTTTCAATTGATGTAATTATTTAGGAGTAGTCATATTTCTAGTTAGGTAATTTGTCAGGTCAATCTCGATTCTAACCCTCTAATTCAGCCTATATCCATACCCTTGAACCTAAGCCCCGTTACAACCCTGTAAAGACCTTTTGATTTGTGTATCATCTCATATTTTAGTGGTGGATATTTGATTTTCATGCAAGCCTATGGGATTAACTTTTCATGTTCAACTTTTGAGTGCTTAATTCTGAACCTTAAACACTTCGAGTGGTTTGAGTGAATCTTTAGTGAGGATGTCAATTCTTGTCGATTTTGAATCAGAGGTAATTATTCAGGTAAAGGGAAACACTTATGTTTTCATACTATAAAAATTTTGACTTTGATTGTTTGAATCTTTGGGACTCTTTCAGTTGAGTTATCCATGTATGAATTATCTATGGATTATGATGAAACAATATTGATAAATATTATGAATCAAGGAAGTTCATTTTAATTGTGAGTTGAGAATTTTGCTTGAGGACAAGCAAAAGCTTAAGTGTGGTGGTATTTGATAAACCATAAAAGTTACATATTTTAAGCCCACATTTAGCATGCTTTTGGATGATTTATCCTTTGATTTATGTAAAATGGTGCTCTTAATCCTTCCTTTTCATGTTTTATACTCAGGAAAGCACCCGAGGATGAAAAGAACGAGAAACGGGCTTAAAACGGACCAAATTGGGCCAAAATAGAAATCGACACGGCCTGGGCCCAAGACCACACGGCGATGCCTCATTAAAAGTCTGAACACGGCCTAAAGACGACTCACAGGGGCGTATGCCATGGCCATGACACTGTCATGGAAAAGAGCAATTTCACTCGGATTTGGATACTTAGGGGCAAAGAAACACATTCCGAAGCCTATATAAACACCCTAAGTATGACCATAAAAGGGGAACCCAAGGCTTTAGTCAGGGGGTGTCCAGTTAGGCCAGAGGAGGCAGATGTGTGGAGTTTTACTCGAAGATAGCCAGTTGATCCATCTCAAGAAGTCGGAATTATACTTAAGACAGAGGATCTCTCTTTCAATTCCTTCAGGGGGGTTTAGGGATTTCTTACGTTTTGTTTTATCTTTTCTTTTGAGATGTTTTCTTTTATTGTTATGAACTAAACCCTCAGATACCTGAGGGGGATGAAACCTAAGATGAATCTTGTTATCGTTTTCTGAACTATATGATAAATATTTGACTTTTTCTTCATTATGTGTTCTTAATTCTTGTGTTGATATTTCCGGGATATTAATTCAAGTATGATGTGCTTAGGTGGAGGAACAAAAGTCCCTACCTAAGAGTAGATCTAGCATAATTAAGCGGAGTTGATCGTGCACCTAGAGATAGGGTGACGAGATTTTGTCGGATTAGGGTGAAACCTAATACGGGAGTCCATAGATCGAGTTAATGCGATTCTAGGGGTTTTAATTAGAAAGAGATTTCAATTAATCAACCTAGGTTTAGACGTTAGTCGCCTCGAGAGAGGGATTAATATAACTTAGGGACTCTTACGGATCAAGTTAAGTGAATAAATCGTCTGGTTCAGAGTTAGATAACAAGTGAAGTCTAGGTGGATTCTTCCTTAGGTGTCGTCTTAATCAATCGGTTTTTCCTCAAGTTATTTTACCAAACTCTTTCTCTTTGTCTTTGCATCTTTAGTTTAGTAGTTAATTAATTTAGATTAGATAAATAAATCACTTTATTCTTAGGCTAAATAATAAAAAGAGAGTTAGTATTAGTACTTTTGGTTCCTTTGGGTTCGACATTTCGGTCTTGCCTAAGCTATACTACTGTTCGATAGGTGCGCTTGCCTCAAAAATCGTTGTCAGAGTTAGTTTCTAGGTTTGGTAATTCTTTCTATAAATTTTAAGACTCGACATACACGATCAAGTGTTTGGCACCGTTGCCGGGGAACTAAAATATTAAGAAAGTTCAATTTTTATTACTTTAGCCATATTTATTTTTATTTTTATTTTTGCAATTAGATTTTATTTTTTTGTTTTTCTAAATTTTCTTCTTTCACTCCTTTCAGGTACCTCTAGTTTATGACTAGAAGGAACCCGGCAGACCCTTACTTTATGACAGTGATATTGAAGGTACAATTCGCAGAAATCGCAGAGAGATAAGGCGAAGCTTAAACTACATAGAAGAAGAGCAAGAAGCCGAAATTAGTACTAAAAAAGAGATGGCAAAGAATAATCGTTGTCAGAGTTAGTTTCTAGTTTCGATCGTCCTTTCTATAAATTTTAAGACTCGACAGACACGATCACCCACCAATTACGATCTTACACGATATGATCCTTCAACGCCATAGCAATGGACTTGTCTTTTCAGATATTCGTGTTTTTAGTCCCAACACACCCTTTTGACAACTCCAAAGACAGACACAGACTCTTCATAATTAGACCCATCTTTTATGAACTCATCTTATCTTGACTTTCTCGTAACAGACACATTAACACATTTCCATTATCCAGACACAAGCATACCTTAACCTCAATATTTATGTTTCATACTTTGACCACGAAACTTCATGTTATCTATACATACAAGTCCATAAATCTTATGTTCCTCATCAGAGTCATCACATCATATTTTACTAGTTCCATTTCACGATTTGGTTACTTAGCCTAAAAGTTTCTAAAAGGAATATTATGCATGTATGAGTCAATTTAGGGACTCACATGATGACCTCAAAAGGAAACTGAGCCTTCAAATCCATCATTAAGCAGGATGCTAAAACCTCCTCTACCCTGTAGAACAGAAACACTTCATTAAAACTCATCCAGGTAAACATTATCATCATTTTAAACTCAAACATCTTTCAAAGACGTATTTTTTCAATCATGCTTATAGATTTGTGTTTCCTTGATAAATAGAGTCATGAAATGTACCTTGTAGTGAAGAAAATCACTAGAAATCCAAGTTTTCTAAATCAGCTTAGAACAACTCTTTATCCCTAAATTATTTTTTTATTTTTCAAAGGAAAAAGGGAAAGAAGATAACTTTTTTTCTTAACCCAACCAGAGTGTCCTTTTAACTTAACCCAAGTCTCTATGAGAACTTGGTAAATGTCACATGTCACAGACTGGGTAGCCGTATCAAAACCTGCCACCTCTAAAACCTTACTCGATTACTCCTTTAGCCTTTAACTCTTCTAGTTCATGTTCGGTTAATTCTTATCAACTTTCCTCACAATTTAGCTGGCACGAGATCATAATGGCTACAAGGTGTACTACACCACTGTCGTGAACTTACATCATAAAGGTCATTTTACATAACTCTAATCATTTCACCAATCATAGTAATTGGACCTGAAGTCCTTATTTTATTTTCATATTGGAGTTCGCCCACTCTAAATGCCAAGAAGTGCATTTGGGCGAATATTATTTCACGAATCATATCCTTCTATGACTATGCTACATATCCATATATTCATACATTCATACCATTATTCCTTGTTTGGTCATACCTTATCCATTTCATGATTTTCCTTAACTATTCCTATTACAAAGGGCCTCACAGACAGAATACTTTTGGTTCGCCATAACACTTTTTACGGAGCTTTTCTTTCAGAATCAGTCGTGCTAGAGCGTACATGTAACACTCGTAAACTGTATCTACCACCCGAACAGGGTTACGAAGTATTACCGAGGTTTACAGAACATTCTCATGCAATTTGTATTAAACATACTATTCATACTCCAAAATTTTCTTATTGTCCCTTGAATGGGCCCTCAAGGCCCAAAGTGAGTATTAGAATCGAATCGGGACTTAATCGGATCCTCTAAGAATTTTTCACAAAATTGCAAAATTTTTTTAAGGTACAGGGCTCACACGCCCGTGTGGTCCAAGGGACACGTCCGTGAGACCCTGAGACACGCCCGTGCTACAGGCCGTGTCCGATTTAGGGTGCTCTCTGACTTGCGCCACACATCCATGCCACACGTCCTTGTCCTAGGCCGTGTGGATAATTAATTTAATTCGAATTAGGTGTAGGTTTCACACGGCCAAGACACACGCCCGTATTCTAAGTCGTGTCTTCCACACAGCTGAGACACAGGCTCGTGTCTTTGCCCGTTTGCTCAATTCTGAGCATTCTGTTTTCTCGAATTTAGGGTGCAGGGGACACACGGCCTGGCTACAAGCCCATGCACTCGGTTGTGTGTCATACACGGCCTAGACACACGCCCGTGTGTCTACCCGTGTGGACAAAATGAATCCATTTCTTAGTTTCATTTTCACACCCAATTTTGCCCACAACCTACACCAATACTTGCATGTATATACCAGCTAAATCAAGCATTAAACCAAGCCTAAACTAACATCTATCATGGAATAATATCACATGCAATTCATATTTATAATCATACATTTAATGCATATACAATATAAACATACTCCATTCATCCACACCTTACACGTAAACCTTGAACATGAGATAACTTATAACATCCCAAATTAAATCATTACTAGCCATCCCAATGGCTAGATTACAAAACACCGCTTACAAGTTAACATTTGGCCAAATAAGTCTATACATGCCATTATACCAAAATAAGATTTCTTAGTTTACCAAAAAGGAGATAGTGGATAGTGTGATTATGCTCCGACCGATCCTCCAACCTTCGCGAGCTTACGAAAACTATAAAACATGGGAAAAGTAAATGGGGTAAGCATTTTCATGCTTAGTAAGTTCATATAACGGAAAATAAACTTACCAGTCATATTTATTCAAACTAGCATACATAAACATACATTTCATCTATTATAGGTAGTTCACCTAAACATATACACTTAATCAAACAAGTTAGTCACATAACATCATTTAAATATCAAGTAAACATTACTGAGCTCATTATATACAAACTTCCATTAATTCCACCTTTCCATAATTCGAGAGTCCTTTCCATTGAACTAATGAAATTTCGATGGACATTTGGGTGATGTACATAAGATATACATATGAATTATCCGTTAATTCATATTCATTATTACCCATTGGGTAGAACTCCAAAGAGCACACTCTCGAGCTACATATTTTACAATAGAATTACCAGTCCAGGCTAAATCCCGATTTTCAACCGACGTTCACAAGAGTCATTTAGGATTGTCAGTCCATGCTAAATCCTATTAGTGACCTGTGCTCTAAAGAGCTTAATTAGGGTTACCCGTCCAGGCAAAACCCAATCTATAACATATGCTCGAGAGGCTTAAATTCAGGATTACCCGTCCGAGCTAAATCTTATTTGTAGCCTTTGCCATATTATACCCGTTTAAAGAAATCACCATAATCCATCGAATTTCAATATTAAATGGGGATATGATATTTTATCAATGTTTCCAACTTGTAATTATTTCATTATGTATATCATCACATACATATTATCACAGTCACACAATTCAATTCAAACATATTAACGTACCAAATTAAGTTACATGAACTTACCTTGACAGTTGTTCGGGTTTGAATTCCAACGAATCTGAAACTTTTTGTTTCCCTCGATATAATTATGTAGTTGGTCTTTCCGGGTCTATATAAGCAAATTTAATTATTAACTCATCACATTTTACATACATTTCCATCCTACTACATCCTAGGAAAAATTACTATTTTGCCCTACTCTTTTCAAAAATTCTAATTTCATCCCTAGGCTCGGAAAATGAAATTCATGCAATCTAGTGCACTTTCCAAGCCTAACAAAAATTTAATAACAATTTTTACAGTACACACATTTCACAAATTTCAAAATTTTCCATGAGTTTTACCACTTTTTCATTTTAGTCCATAAATCAAGTTTCCATGAAAAATTGATTTGTAAAAGTTGTTTATCTATCAACTATCTTTCATTTTCTACCATAAATTTCAAATTTCCAGCATTTACATCCATGACAAAGTTTCTACACTTTGTTATCTTTTCAAATAAATCCCATAAATAGAAAGATTAAGCTATCCCGATTCTAAAAATATAAAATCAATAAAAACGGCACTTGATTTCACCTTTATAAGCTTGAAAAGTTCTCTTCCTCTCTCTTAGGGTTTCCATAAAAAAATTGGGGAAGGAGATGAATATAAAAGATGATAATTTCTTTTTATTTTTCTATCATCTTTTAATTTTGTTGATTTCCAATTTAGTCCCTAGTCATTTCTAATTTTTCCATGGATGAGTCACCAAGAAAAATCTACATACTTTTCTTTATGGTTTAATTACCATATAAGGATCTCTAGTTTTGAATCCCAAAGCTATTTAATCCTTATAGCTACTAGAATTCAACTTTCGCATTTTATGCAATTTAGTCCTTTACCTAATTAACCACACAATCGATAAAATTTTCATATCAAAATTTTCACGTGACCTTCCTATCATAATACCAACCATAAAATAAAATAAAATAAATTTTTATTTTTGGGCTCGAATTTGTGGTCACGAAACCACTGTTTCGATCTGACCGAAAATGGGCTGTTACAACTCTCCCACCTTAGAAATTTTCATCCTCGAAAATTCTTACTAGAAAAAAGGTTAGGGTACTGCTTCCTCATAGTATCCTCCGGCTCCGAAGTAGCTTCCTCTAAACCATGTCGTTGCCTAAGCACTTTTACCAATGCCACATTTTCATTTCTTATCTCTTTCGTCTCATGTGCAAGTATTTTGATCAGTTCGTCATTATAGGTCATATTAGGCTGAATCTCAACTTCTGTTGGAGTAATAACGTGTGAAGGGTCTGATCTATATCGTTGTAACATGGATACATGGAAAACATTGTGAATCTTATCAAGCTCAGGTGGTAATGCTAACCGATATGCAACCATCCCGATTCTTTCAATGATTTCATAAGGTCCGATGAACCGTGGACTCAATTTCCCTTTACGACCGAATCGGGGAACTTTCTTCCATGGTGACACTTTCAAGAACACTTTATCACCAACCTGAAATTCTATCTCTTTTCTTTTCAAATCGATATAGGACTTTTGACAGTCTGATGCTGCCTTCAAACTGTCTCAAATTGTCTTTACTTTTTCCTCGGTTTCACGGATTAAGTCAACTCCGAGTATCTTTTTCTCTCTTAACTCTGTCCAATACAATGGAGTTCTACATTTGCGACCATATAAAGCCTCATACGGTGCCATTTTAATAATGGACTAATAATTACTATTGTAAGCAAATTCAATCAAAGGTAGATACCTTTCCCAGTTACCTCCAAATTCAAGTACACAACACCGAAGCATGTCCTCTAAAATTTGTATCACACGTTCAGATTGTCCATCTGTTTGAGGATGGAATGCAGTACTAAAGTGTAAATGAGTGCCCAGAGCTTCTTGCAACTTACTCCAAAATCGGGGATGTAAACTGAGGATCTCTATCAGAAATAATGGAGATTGGCACTCCATATAGTCTTACAATCTCAGAAACATATAGTTCATCCAAGCTATCCAATGAAAAGTCCATACATACCGGGATAAAGTGTGCTGACTTCGTTAGGCAGTCAACAACTACCCAAACAACATCTTTCTTTTTCAATGAAAAGGGTAATCCCGATACAAAGTCCATGGTAATCCTTTCCCATTTCCATTTGGGTATTGTAATTGGCTATAATAACCCCGAAGGTACTTGATTTTCAGCCTTTACTTGTTGACATATCAAGCATCGAGATACAAATTCGGAGATATCTCTTTTCATTGCTGACCACAGTACATTTTCTTTAAGTCATTATACATTTTGTTGCTATCGGGATGCACAGACATAACACTATTGTGCGCTTCATGTAAAATCTTTTGTACTAGTTCTGAATTCTTCGGTACACATCTTTTGTCTCTGAACAACAAACAACCATCTGAATCAATCTGAAACTCTGAATCAGGATCGGACTCACTTTGCTCTCGTTTGGCCTGTAACATATCATCATCCTTCTGAGCCTCACAGATTTGTTTCTGAAATGTTGGTCTAGCTCTTAACTCAGCATCATCATCAGACAAGGACAATAAGGCACTCAATGCCCGCAAGGAAAACAAAGATTTTCAACTCAAGGCATCCGCCACTACATTAGCTTTCCCCGGATGGTAATCAATAACAAGATCATAATCTTTCAATAATTCAAACCATCTCCATTGTCTCAAGTTCAATTCTTTCTGTGTCATTAAATACTTTAGACTTTTATGATTCGTAAAAACATGACACTTTTCACCAAAGAGATAATGCCGCCATATCTTCAGTACAAACACAATGGCTGCTAACTTAAGGTCGTGTACCAGGTAATTCCTTTCATGCGGCTTCAACTGTCTAGATGCATAAGCTACAACTTTACCATCTTGTATCAATACACATCCCAAACCGTTCAATGATGCATCACTGTAAACTTCAAATTCTTTACCCAGTTTAGGTTGGACTAGTGCGGGCACTTCCGTCAATAACGCTTTCAATCTATCAAAACTCTGCTAGCACTAATTGTTCCACTCGAATCTCACATCTTTTTGCAACAATCGAGTCATCAGAAAAGCTATCATTGAAAACCCTTTAACAAATCTTCGATAATATTTGGCTAGCCCCAAAAAACTTCAGACTTCAGAAACATTCCTTGGTGGCTTCCAACTTACAATAGCTGAAATTTTATTCAAACCCACTCGGATACCTTCTATAGATGCAACATGTCCAAGGAAACTAACTTCCTTTAACCAGAATTTACATTTACTAAACTTGGCATACAATTGTTTTTTACGTAGAGTTTGCAAGACAGTTCTCAAATGTTCAGCATGCTCATTTTCATCCCGAGAATAAACCAAAATATCATCAATAAAAACAACCACGAACCTGTCCAGGTATGGTCTAAAAATTTTGTTCATTAAATCCATAAATACCGCCAAGGCATTCGTTAATCCAAATGGCACCACCAAAAATTCATAATGCCCATATCTGGTTCTGAAAGTTGTCTTCAGCACATCCGAATCCTTTAACCTAGTTGATAGTAACCAGATCGTAGATCAATTTTCAAAAATACATTGGCACCTTTTAATTGATCAAACAAGTCATCTATACGAGGCAGCGAGTACTTATTCTTTATGTTGACTTTATTAAGCTGTCTGTAATCGATGCATAATCTCAATGATCCATCTTTCTTCTTTACAAATAACATCGGTGCACCCCACAGTGAAAAGTTGGGTCGAGAAAATCCTTTATCAATTAATTCTTGCAGCTGCACTTTCAACTCCTTTAATTCAGTAGGAGCCATTCTATATGGTGCTATCAATATTGGTGCCGTCCCTTGTACAAGGTCTATAGAAATATCCACCTCTCTAGCTGGTGGTAAATCGAGAAATTCTTCTGGAAATACCTCAGGAAATTCACAAATAACTGGCACTGACTGGATTTTCAACTCAGACACTTTGGTATCCAGCACATAAGCAAGATAAGCCTCAAACCCTTTTCTAATATATCTCTGGGCTGATATTGCTGAAATCACATTAGATAATCCATCCAGTTTCTCAAATTCAACCTGAAGTAACTCACCATTTTGACACTTCAATTCAATGTATTTAACTTACAATTTACCACTGCATCATGTTGGGTTAACCAATCCATTCCCAATATTACATCAAATTCATCAAAAGGTAATAACATCAAATTAGCCGAAAAATAATGACTCTCTATTATCAACAGACAATTCTTACAAATTTTATCCACCATAACATGCTAACCTAAGGGGTTTGAAACTTTAACCACAAATTCGGTGAATTCAACAATCATATTTTTAACAATCACAAGTTTTGTGCATATATATGAATGCGTTGAACCATGATCAATCAAAGCAATAATATTAGTTTCAAGTAAAGAGAATTTACTAGTGATAACATATGGTGCCAAGGCATCTTCCTTTGCACATATGGCGTATGTCCTCCCTGGAGCTCGTGCCTCAGATTTAGCTATTGGGTCCTTTCAAGCACTACGACTACCAAAGACATTTCCTAGATACCGTGGTGGTCTACTCCTCAAGACAAGATTACTCAACTTCAAGGTCTGTTCAACATCTTTCTCAACTCTTTCCGGGCTATCCTTAAGAAAGTGGTTGAGAGACCCACACTTAAAATATGTCCCATTTCTCATCTGGCATTCTCCAAAATATGATTTGTTACAGACATTGTATCGTGGCTTGGGGTTTTTAACACTCCCAACACTAGTTTCTAGCAGAGATAAAAACCTTAGGTTGGAGCGTTTTGAACTTCTTTCCTTTCCCGAATACCCTACTGATGAGATAAAACATTCTTGGTTAACTTCTTGATTTCTTTGAGGCAGATGATTGTGTCTTGCTCATAAATCTTTTACTCAGTACCCGAGCTTCACTTTTGGCTTGCTTCTTCTCTTTGCTTAATTCCTCATCTTTGTGGGCTGTTTCAGCCAACATCGCAAATTCCCTTAATTCCAGAATCCCAATCAACAACTTAATGTCTTCATTCATCCCTTCTTCAAATTGTTTGCAATATCAGCTTCAGTATGAACCCATTTAGTAGTATACTTGCTCAGTCTAACAAACTCTCGTTCATACTCGGCTACTGTCATATTTCCCTGTTTGAGTTCTAAAAATTCCTTCTTTTTCTGATCTAGGAACCTCTGACTAATATATTTCATTCTGAACTCGGTTTGGAAGAACTCTCACATAACATTTTTTCGCAGTACAATAGAAGATATGGTTTTCCACCAATGGTAAGTTGTATCTTTCAGCAAGGATACCGCACATTTCAAACACTCGACGGGGGTACATGACAATTCATCGAGAACCCGAATAGTATTTTCTAGCCAGAACTCAGCCCTCTCTGGATCATCGTTGGTCGTAGCCCTAAATTCTTCAGCCCCATATTTTCTAATCTTATCAACCGGAGCCTTACCAATTCTAACAGGTCCAGTACCCTGTGGCGTTTCATCAAGTTGTAAAACAGGTGGGGGAGGTTGTTGAACAGTAGGGCGTGTTCTTATATATTCACTAACCATTCATCCATCATTTCAAAAAAGGCAGCTTTTGCCTCTTCACGGCCCTCAGACATGGGCCTCCTACTACTAGTTGCAGCTCGTTACACAGAAGCTTGAGCAGTGCTCCTAGCTTCCTCAGACTCATCTCGAGCTTGGTTGGAAGACATTAATATATGAAAATATATTAAAAATTGGTCAGGAGATATCACATTATCATGATTTATATAATGGCATGTATAGCTAGACTCATACTTGCTACATTAGTCCAAGAATCAGTTAAACCTGACTCTGATGCCACTAAATGTAACACCCCTAACCCGTATCTGTCGCCAAAATAGGGTCATAGAGTATTACCGGGGTTTACAAAACATTCTCATGCAATTTGTATTAAAGATACTATTCATAGTCCAAAATTTTCTTATTGTCCCTTGAATGGGCCCTCAAGGCCCAAAATGAGTATTAGAATCAAATCGGGACTTAATCAGAACCTCTAAGAATTTTTCGCAAAATTATAAACTTTTTTAAGGTACAGGGCTCACACGCCCGTGTGGTCCAAGAGACACGCCCGTGTGACCCTAGGACACGCCCGTGCTACAGGCTGTGTCTGATTTAAGGTGCTCTTTGACTTGCACCACACGGCCATTTCACATCCCTTTGTGCTAGGCCGTGTGGATATTTAATTTAATTCGAATTAGGTGCAAGTTTCACATGGCCAAGACACACGCCCGTGTTCTAGGTCGTGTCTCCCACACGGTTGAGACACACACCCGTGTCTCTACCCATGTGCTTAATTCTAAGCATTCTGTTTTCTCAAATTTAGGGTACAGAGGACACACGGCCTGGCTACACGCCCATGTACTCAGCTGTGTGTCACACACGGCCTAGACACACTCTTGTGTGTCTACCCGTGTAGATAAAATGAAGCCATTTCTTAGCTTCATTTTTTTACCCAATTTTGCCCACAACCTACATCAATACTTGCATGTATATACCAGCCAAATCAAGCATTAAACCAAGCCTAAACTAACATTTATCATGGCATAATATCACATGCAATTCATATTTATAATCATACTTTTCATGCATATACAATATAAACATACTCCATTCATCCATGCTTTACACATAAACATTGAACATGAGATAACTTATAACATATCAAATTAAATCATTACTAGCCATTCCAATGGCTGGATTACACAACATCACATACAAGTCAACACTTAGCCAAATAAGTCTATACATGCCATTATACCAAAATGAGATTTCTATGTATACCAAAAAGGAGATACTGGATAGTGTAATTATGCTCCGACCAATCCTCCAACCTTCGCGAGCTTACGAGCACTATAAAAAAAGGGAAAATTAAATGGGGTAAGCATTTTTATGCTTAGTAAGTTCATATAATGGAAAATAAGCTTACCAGTTATATTTATTCAAACTAGCATACATAAACATACATTTCATCCATTATAGGTAGTTCACCTAAACATATACACTTAATCAAACAAGTTAGTCACATAACATCATTTAAATATCAAGTAAACATAAATGAGCTCATTATATACAAACTTCCATTAATTCCACCTTTCCATATTTCGAGAGTCCTTTCCGTTGAACTAATGAAATTTCGATGGACACTCAGGTGATGTACATAAGGTATACATATGAATTATTTGTCAATTCGTATTCATTATTACCCATTGGGCATAAATTCAAAGAGCACACTCTCGAGCCACATATTTTACCACATGATTACCAATCCAGGCTAAATCCCGATTTTCAACCGACGTTCACTAGAGTCATTTAGGCTTGCCAGTCCAAGCTAAATCCTATTAGTGACATGTGCTCTAAAGAGCTTAATTAGGGTTACCCGTTCGGGCTAAACCCAATCTATAACATATGCTCTGGAGGCTTAAATTCAGGATTACCCGTCTGGGCTAAATCTCATTTGTAACCTTTACTATATTATACCCGTTTAAAGAAATTACCATAATCCATCGAATTTCAATATTCAATCAGGATATGATATTTTATCAATGTTTCGAACTTGTAATTATTTCATTATGTATATCATCACATACATATTACCACAATCACACAATTCAATTCAAACATATTAACGTACCAAATTAAGTTACATGAACTTACCTTGATAGTTGTTCGAGTTTGAATTTCAACTAGTACGAAACTTTTTGTTTCCCTCAATCTAATTCCGTAGTTGGTCTTTCCGGGTCTATATAAGTAAATTTAATTATTAACTCATCACATTTTACATACATTTGCATCCTACTACATCCTAGGAAAAATTACTATTTTGCCTTACTTTTTTCAAAAATTCCAATTTCGTCCCTAGGCTCAGAAAATGAAATTCATGCAATCTAGTCCGCTTTCCAAGCCTAAACAAAATTTAATAACAATTTTTACAACACACACATTTCAAAAATTTCTGAATTTTCCATGAGTTTTACAACTTTTTCATTTTAGTCTCTAAATCAAATTTCCATGAAAAATTGCTTTGTAACAGTTGTTTATCTATCAATTATCTTTCATTTTCTTCCATAAATTTCAAATTTCTAGCATTTACATCCATGGAAAAGTTTCTACACTTTGTTATCTTTTCAAATAAATCCCATATATAGAAAAATTAGGCTATCTCGATTCTAAAAGTATAAAAATCATTAAAAACGGGACTTGATTTCATACCTTTCTAAGCTTGAAAAGTCCTCTTCCTCTCTCCTAGGGTTTCCATAAAAAAATTGGGAAAGAAGATGAATAGAAAAGATGATAATTTCTTTTTATTTTTCTATCATCTTTTAATTTTGTTAATTTCCAATTTAGTCCCTAGTCATTTCTAATTTTTCCATGGATGAGTCATCAAGAAACATCTACATACTTTTCTTAATGGTTTAATTACCATATAAGGACCTCTAGTTTTGAATTCCAATGCTATTTAATCATTATAGCTACTAGAATTCAACTTTCACATTTTATGCAATCTAGTCCTTTACCTAATTAACCACACAATCGATAAAAATTTCGTATCAAAATTTTCATGTGACCTTCCTATCACAATACCAACCATAAAATAAAATAAAATAAATTTTTATTTTTGCGCTCGAATTTGTGGTCACGGAACCACTGTTGCAATCTCACCGAAAATGGGCTATTACAGTATAGGCATTTTTGAGGAATTTCTTACGCTTAGCAAAATCTTTATGTCTTACTTGATCAAATCTTACTTCTTGTGCCTTACTTCCTATAACGCCCCAAAACTTTAATTTTTGATTTCGTGTATTTGTGACACACAAATATTTGTCTGCTTCAATGATTAAGTGTTCTAGTTGTGCGTATGAGGTCCCAAGTTCAAGCCTTGACTTGGGTAAATTTTGGTATTTTTATGAATAAAGCCCTATCTCTGGTCAATAGGCTTATAGTTAAAAGTTCGTAAATGTATATCAGAACGGGTCTGCTGGTCTGGTGGCTAGGTGTGTGTTGGCGTGTGGGAGGTCTGGAGTTCAAGTCCCTACGTGAGGAAAGGAATTACTTTTGTTGCTTGGCCATGTGGCGTGGTGGAGTCCTAGTCAAATTGAAATTTCGAGTAGTGGAGTTGTTGTGGGAGGTTACAGAGAGAATTAAGGAGATGAATTACCATATTTTTAGACATTATCTTTTTGTTTAGTTTTTTTTTTTCAAATTTCGAACTCTTTACCACCTTTTTGACGTTTTCTCTCTTCTCCCCCACTCTCAATTTTCGGTTTTCCTCTTTTTTCTAAATAATAAATCCTTGCTATCAAATTTCCTTTGAATTCCCCTTCCGATTTCTTTGTCTTTCTTCATCTTTTCCCATTTGTGCAAGCGTGCAATTGTGTTGTACGGTAAGTTTTCATTTTTTTAGCTCGAATGTTACTCTGGATAAGGGATTAAGGGGTGCTTTTTTTACTGTTTAGGAGTCATTCGCGAGGCTGGAATTAACGTTTGTCAATTTGACTCGAAGTGGTGATCGTTTCGTAAGCGTATAAGGTATGCTTTTTCTTGTGTTGTTTGGGCGAATGGTTTTGGATTTGAATTTGTTCTTAACTTTGTTGAACTCTTCGTTAATGAGGAATGGTTATTTTTACAGCAGCGAATTATTGCAGTTGCTATCTCCCTCGTGTTGAGTGGTGTTGGAATTGTGCGAAGTTAGAAGGTAAGTGATGAATAGACAAGCTTAGACCTTTTGGTATGTGAATACGATTTAATCTTAGTTTAAGACCGATTCTAAAGTTGGGATTGTTATTATAGGTTTTTGGTGATCTCGGGATTGCGTAAGCAGCAAAAATGATACAGGTGTGTACCCGAAACGCAGAAAATGGGATTCAGCGAAAAGCTAAAATTGCTTGCTATCGAGAAATAAGAGAAATAAGAGAAAATGATGCGAAAAATTGTAGAGAAAGGAAATAAGGATGTTATACAACTTGGAAATCAACATTTTTCACTAAAATAGTTTTGGACAGCAGCAGTAGTCTAACTTTGAAAAATCATCAAAAATAGTGGGAATTGAGTTAGAGGTTGAATAAAATATGAAATTAAATTTTATTGAGTCTAGTTTTTCAAGGAAGAAACAGTGTAAGCAATGGAATTGTAAATCATGAGATATAATAAATTGTCTGAGACAATGTCAGAATGATTTCGGGTTCCTCTATTCTGACTTAGGAAAATCATTAAAAATTTTAAACAAATAATTAGGGGCTTAAATTTATATGTTTAAATCCTTAATAAGTTTTTTTTCAATAGAAACAAATGGAAACATCGTCTAAATTCCGTACTAAGTGATAAATAATTTTTAGTAAGGAAAGGATGAAGTTGTCAAACAGCAGAATAGGGATAACTTTAAAGATTTTATTGTACTTATTTGATAAATTATAAATTCTGAAAATTTTATAGTAGAAAAGTATTTGAGTCTAGTTTCAAAAAATCAAGCGAATCTTAATTTGGAATTCTGTAGCTCAAGATATAAATAATTTAGTGATAATGACTCAAGTAGACAACTTTGAATGAACATATAAGTAAATAATGAAAACATATATGAGTATTGAGCTAGCATGGATTACTTTAAAAATGGATCACACGGCCAAGGCCAATTTGGGCCGAGTGGGCCACACGGGTGTGTGGACCCACACGGGCAGATCACATGGGCATGTGGGTCCTTTTTTGCCGAAATGTTTTCAAGGTTGCACGGGTCGCCCAAGTCGACTGTGAACCTACTGTAGGGTCGGTAAGCACTATTTAGACCCCTAAATGTGTGAAATTGGCTGAATAATATATGTACTGGCATGTTAATATTTGAACTGAATATATGTACTGAAATTGCATAATAGCATGTCATCCATTGTGTGTTGCATTGCATTAGGTTAGGGGTTGTTATTCGGAGGAAGTGTACTGAAAGGCTTTAAACCTAATTTACTGGTAGCTCAGCTGTAAACTATTGTATTGTGCCGCATTCGGTACTACTTGGAGTGTAGGGATGGGTGGGTTGATTATATCCCCACATGGAGTGTAGGGTTGGACGGAGATGGTGTGTAGAGGCTGGTTGGGTAGGATTTTGCTACTGTATAACTGTTACTGCTACTGATACTGTGATGGGCTAGGGCCCTACTGCATTTTTGACACTGTACTGAAATGGGCTAAGGCTCAAGCTGTCACTAGTACTAAAAAGGGCTTAGGCCCAAGACTGTTCAACTGTGCACTGTGAATACTAATTGTTTGTTTGTTTCTGCAGGATTACACACTGAGTTTACGTAAACTCACCCTTTCTGTTTAATGTGCACAGGTAATCCCCAGACTTAGACAGATCAATGTGACGGAGTTCTCAGCGGTAACCACAGTAATTTTTGGACTTCATGGTTTTCAAATTACGATTTATGATTTGATTATTATTGATTATTTGGGTTGTAATTTAAGGACCCTCTGGGACTTTGGTTTTAAATTTGGATTTTTATTTATTTATTTTACTTTATGGATTTATACTTGTTGGTCGTAGGAAATTCAGTTTTCAAAAAGTTAAAGTAATTTCTAAACGCATGATCACCTAGACTATTTTATTAAAGCTTCCGCAAAGAGGGATGTTTCAAAACAAATGTTTTAAATAAAGGCGACTTCCTAAGTTCTAAAAAAGGCTTACTAAAGATAATAACATGGAATGTTTTCATCGTATACGGCCATAACGTCTAAGACGGGTTTGGGGTGTTACACTTCCAAAAGCTTTGTTCGATCATTGGGACTTTGTCGGGTGGGATGTTACAATAAGATAGATTTCAAGTTATGCCAACATTGAAAGTTAACATTTATATAACACCTACATATATGCCACAAACTAGAGCTTTAAAACAATTGAAAAACTATCGTGTCACATCCCATAATTTTATTATTATTTGCACAAGTTTGAGAACAAGTGTGTAGTCTAGTGGTTTAATAACTCCTTAGCTATCCTAGTGGTCCAAGGTTCAAGTCCTATTGTTCAAACCTCTTCAATTAACTTTTTTACAAATTTTTCCATGTGCATTAAGGAGTTGTCATCCACACTATAGTCACCATATTTAGGGGGATTCATTACCTCATTTAAAAGTCAAACTTCCCTTAAGTTGAGGGTGCATGATCCCCTTTTCTCTCGATGTCTCACTCCCTTGCCAAAACTTCATACCTTGCCTTTAGTAGAGGTTCATTTAATATATTCATTGTTGATTAAACAATTACTCTCACTCCCAACCCCCTTTTTCGTCCCTACCTACCTCCCTCTCCTCCACATTTTCTCATTTTCTCTCCACACTCATCCATTTT
Source organism: Gossypium australe (assembly GCA_005393395.2). Lineage (NCBI taxonomy): Eukaryota > Viridiplantae > Streptophyta > Magnoliopsida > Malvales > Malvaceae > Gossypium > Gossypium australe. The sequence continues at coordinate 37,585,663 of CM016618.1, forward strand.
CTCCCTTTTTCTAACCACCACCTTCTCTCTTTTTTTATTTTTTTGCTTCCTTTTACCATCATGACCGACCCTAATACCACCACTCCCCATACCTTTAGCCACTATCACATCGCCCGTTCTTTCTTCTTCTTTTTTTCGTCGCCACCATCGGTCGCCATTGTGACCACCACCGCGCGCCACTATGGGTTCCTCTTCTCCACCATTTTAATTTTCTTACTCCTTCCCTTTGCGCTGATCCCTCTAGTTTCTTTCCTTCACTCATCATCAGACCACCACTCCCTCGTCGCCAGACTGATGCCGTACCATTGCCGAACCAGTGATGGACCGCTGCAGTTGTCACCAATGTCACCAATGATCAAATTTCTTCCCTATTCTTCCTCCTCTACTTTCACTGCCATTCCTTATACTGATTAAACTTACATTCTCTCTTTTCTCTAACAATTATTTTAGATCACTCAACTCTTCGATCTCGTTCCTCTTTCGATTCATTAACCATCTCGATTTAATCAAGTTGTAAGTGTGGAAATTTTAATCGTAAACTCAACCTCTTGGTGATTTCATCCCTTGGTCAATTGGTATATTGGTCATAGAGACAATTATGTTTTGGTATTTATTTATTGTCATATTAATACTGTTCCTTTCAATCTTGAAGGACCAACTGTTAATCATAGGGGAGACCTCTAAGTTCGCATTGGAAATTATCTTTTCGAGAGTCCAAAATCGTAGGGAAAGTATTGGTGAGCCTATTAGTAATTGATATATTAGTGATAAATTATTTTTAAATAAATCCTAATCAATAAACTTTACTCATTTCTTAGATACGTCTTTCGAGTTAGATCAAAACGAAACGTTAATAAGGATTGTGGCAAATCGAATCTACGATAAAAGGTGTAGGATCGATTCTACTTATTGTTGGTGATATAGTTATTTTTTATTTGTTAATAAGTTAATTATAACCAATTGTAAGCACATTAAATAATCAAAGAGGAGTTGAAAAACACAATAAAAAAGACCCCAGTAAGTGACTCTATTCGAAATATATTTTGTGAAACGTATGAGATATGTGATATGATGTGATTATTGTCATAATGATGATGTATGTGTAAATCTCATCCTCATAACATGTGTTGCATGGCTTATGTGATATATTTGTTGATTCAAGTATGTGATATATATATATATATATATATATAAGTATGTGACTATTGAGATCTATGATCTAATGTGACAAGCATGACTAAACATATTAAAGTGATGACTAGAGAAACGTGATTATGTGAGCATGTCCACATGCTAAGTGTTAAAAGTGATTCACATGTGTTTAAAAGTGTAATTGCCATGTCACATACATTGGGTGAGATTTTATGAAAGGTGGAAGTAATGGCAGTATATCTACAAATCAATGGTGGCTTGTCCATAAAAGTGTTATTAATGGCAGTTTATCTGCAAATCAATGGTGGCTTCTCCACAAATGGTGTTATGGGTGGACAAGTTTTGGGGAACTCATTATGTGTTGTGTAATAGAGATGGGTAGGAACCTTCTATAAAATGTGCATTGTTTTTAAATGTGCATGTACATGTCCATGCATAAGTATTAGTGATATAAATCATGAATATTATGATGTTTGATTTATATATTTTTATATGTATGTAAATATTTTTTTTGATCTCACATCCTTTTAAAGCTCACCCACATTAATAGTTATCTCACTATTTATCGTCTTCACAGTCTATAGTTTTGAATCTAAAGAACACTTACATTGGATCAACTTTGGGAGTCTCAAATTTTTTTGCAATAACTTTAACATGTGGCATGTTTTTCCCCAAAAAACACCTTTGCATGAAGTTTTTCGAAAACACTTTACCCATAGTCTGAGTTTTGAACTAGGCTCTAATACCACTAAATATAACCCCTCAAATTGGGCCTAAACGTTACTTCCCAATCTGAGTGATTACATACGCCATAGGTATGCTGAAAACTTGAGTTGAAGCAAATTGGTTTAACCTTTGGAGAACATGTGCTAGTAATTCTCTTAAATATGGGGGTTTTACTATAATTTTCAAAGAACCCTTGTTTAATATTTGGAAAACAACTTGATGATCCTCGTATTCAAATTCAATAAATTGAGTTTGCAGAAAACACTTTTATTAGGAAAAATGTCAAATTATTTAATCCATAATATTAAAATCCATGTAAATTGTCCATTGTCCAAAATTTAAAATCCCATGCCACAATTCAATAGTATATCGCAAAATAAAATCCCAAATAAAATTTATAGAGGCAATAAAAGTCCAAAAGTTAATAAAAATCTATAATCATGAAAATCATTTTCCGAGAGCATCTCCGATGACCGATTTCAAGTCCTAACCACGAGGATTATCTGAAACACATATCCCAAATTAAAATAAGTTTAAATAAAGAAATGAATTTACGTAAGAAGTAATGCATGGCCACCTCGAAGTCCACCTCGGCTCCAAATCCACAACTAGGAGTTATCTGCAAAATTAAGCAGAGGGGTGAGTCACCAAGACTCAGTGTGTAATTCCCCTTATGAACATAATCTGGGCCTAAGCCCACAGAAGCACATTGGGCCTTAGCCTTTACAACATGGCATATTAAAAAGTGTATGCAATGCAACCCAGCCCAACCTAGTTTTCCATCCTCTACATCACCTGAGTCAGCCAAACACCTATGGCACCAAGCCACTGTGGTACCAAACTACTGTGACAATCATTGATAAATATATGTGGGGCCAACCCACTGTGGTACCAAACCACTGCGACAGCCACTGATAAATATATGTAGTGCCAAACCACTGAGACATAGTCACTGATAAAATATGTGGGGCCAACCCACTGTGGTACCAAACCACTGTGACAGTCACTGAATCACACTTCCCCTTTTAATATCATATCCCAAAGCCCATGCAACATGTTATCATACTGAGGTGAATGCAAACATATTTCCAATGTACAATAGGTAATCAAATCATACATATATACATTCTAAAGAAGAATCATAGAGGTACTTACCCGGTGTCTCCAACCTTACCCACAATGGTATCTCAACTGTTCACACAATCGTTCCGGCTTTCAGCCAACACAATTATTAACGCAAAATAGTAAAGGTAAGTGTGAGCATTACACACCTGATTACAGGTAAAACTAAACACTCTAGATCATCGAGACTCTCACTAGCAGGAATAACTGCGATTTGCCTATCCCAAGCCGATGTCGGCTCTCTACCACAAACCGACGGAAAATCTTGAATTGCCGACACATCACGTTGTTTGAACTTAGGAGTAGAGACTACGAGTCCACTCCCCTCCTTAGATTGGCTAGCACTCGCATCCATGAAGACAAATCTTGATCAATACAGTACTATAGTGAAATAGCGATTTCCCTAACAAAGGGTTTGATTATGGCAGAGTAAACAAATAGAGGATGATCACAAAGAACAAAAGAGGAACTCCTTACCTTGGTTAATAAGAAGTCGCACCAAACCCGATTTGGCCAAAGATTCTAATCCGACACGAACATGCCACGTTAAGAGGAGAAGAGAAGAGATTAGCCGTAAACTAACATTAAGAACAAAATAGCCATTTCGGTTATGCCCATCTAAGACCGAAAGATAGAGAAAGAAACGAAAGAGTTTCCTTTACCTTGCACAAACGGAAATCGATTAACAAGGATACCTTCGGCAGCCAACTAGCCCTTTGATTCTTGGGATTCTGTTACATAACAAATAATGAAAGAAACAATTACAAAGGATGGAGGAACCAACTTTGGAAGAGAAACCAAACTCGGTTTGTGATCAACAATAAGTGGTCGGTTTCCTAAGAAGAAGTAAGGAGGTAATAAGAATAAGAGAAAAGTTCTTTACCTTCAACAAAGAGAAATAGAATGGAGTCCAAGAGGATTCGGCACAAGCAGCAATGTCAACAGGGTTTCGGCTAAAGAGAAAAACAAGAGGGGGCGAAAAGAAAAGTGAAGAAAATGGCCACTAGGGTTCAACTAACGAAACAAGAAATAAGGAAGGGAGTTTTGGTTTTAATAAAGAAAGTAGAGAAGAAAAGGGAAGGGGTGAAGGTTCGGCTATGATGAATGGTATGGAAGAAGATAAACAAAGAGAGAATGGGGAGAATTATGTTTCGGCTACAAGAATAAAACAAGAAGAAATGAAGTGAAAAGAAAAGAAAATAAGCAAGCTGAGGTTCGGCTATTGAGTTTGTTGGAGTAGAGAAGATATGCAAAAAGGAAAAAGAAAAGGGTGGTGAGTTCGGCACAGCTATATGGAAGAGAAGAGAATAGTTTGATAAAAAAAACAAAGCAATAGCTGAAAATGAAAAAGAAACCAAATGCACCTAAAGGTTTCAGTTTTACGCTTCTTTCAAAAGGTACTTGGAAAAACGGCACCCCATTACTCTCTTATGACCGAATGTTGAAACAAAATGCCTAAATGAACTAAAAGAAAAACGGCACACACCTTCCCTAGATCAAAACCGAAAATGCCCCCTTAGCACTACCCACATTCGGCCAAACACACCACACACCCACACCCCACGATTCTCTCCTTGATTTGCTCCTTGCTTCACTCTCCATCCACCATTTGAATTAGTTGACCCATTCAAACTCCACAAGCTCCTCTTGTCCATCCATTCAAATGCATTTGACCCATTCAAGAACCACCTTGAAGAGTCCCAGCCAAATGCCACTTCTTCCTCTCCTGAAGCACAAAAATTAATCTCCACATGATGCAGATGAGACTCGAACTCCTTCCCCCCTCCTGCTCCCTTGTGACGCCACTCCCTTGCTCCTTAAGTGGCGTCACCTTGCCACCACACCACACTCCTTTTTTGTGTCAACAAACACAAGTAAATATTCTTAAAGCCTGCTTCTACTAGCTCTCCCCCTTAAAGCGCTCAAAAAGCAAAATTCTTTTAAAGTTCTGGCTCGAACCCGAGCCTCCCCATGACCCCCAAACACACTAAAATAACATGCTAAACAAGCCAAACACCTAGAATAGCATAAAATGCAGAACCCCTAATTCTAGGATGTTATAGATTGTGTTATTACTATGAGATGAGGCCTATCACTGGTGGTAAGCTATTGTGAAAGGTACCCAAGACGATCGATTAACATGGGAATATTTTCTGGAAGCCTTCTAGAAGAAATATGTGGGCGTGAGGTACATAGAGGCTAGAAGACTGGAATTCGTTGAGCTCAAGTAGGGTGACATGTTCGTGATTGAATACGAGGTTGAGTTCATGAGGCTTAGTTGTTATGTTCCAGTTATAGTCATAAATGAATAAGATAAGTATGCCCGATTCGAGTTTGGGCTAAGGTCAGAATTGATGATGTAAGTGAATTTGCTTCAAGAAAGGGTTTTTGAAGCTTTACCTTCGAAAACCAAAATCTGTGAGAAAGTCAGGCGCATAGACCGCAGAAGGAAGGAGCAGGCGAGAGTTCCTGCGAAGAGAGAATCTGACCTAAATGTGCAACCTCCGCGTCCAGTTAAGCGGACCAGAGATGATCGACCCCACCAGAACATTGTTGTAGTGGGAGGCAGAATTCAAAATTGTTCCACATGTGGCAAGAGGTATTCGGGTGACTGCTGAAGAGCATGGGTCCATGTTTGAAGTACGGGTCACTGAACCATAAGATTTGAGATTTTCCATGACTTAATGAGCAAATACAAGAACCAAGATTGAATCAAGCCCTAAACCAGATAGCTGGGCAGTAGCCCCAGAAAGATCAAGGTTAGAACAGAAGCAAAAAACTGGACAGAGGCAGTGAGCATCGAGTCAGGGTGCTAATCGAGCAGATACAAGCAGCCAGCACTTGTGTATGCAACTAGATGTAGAGAGGATCGTGATGCAACATACGTGATAACAGGTTCTTTTACCGTTGATGTTATACCATACTTTGCATTAATTGATATTGGATCTACCCACTCGTATGTGTCTTGTGAAATGGCTGATAAATTGGGAATTTGGGTAAATGAGACTGTAAGCAAAGTAATTGTCCTTAGTCCTTTAGGACAATATGTGCATGTGAACAAAATTTATAAGAGATGTCTGTTGCAAGTTCAAGGTGAGGTATTTCCTACAGACCTAATGGAATTTCCATTTGGAGAATTTGATCTCATTTTGGGTATGGATTGGCTGAGTGAGCATCGGGTTAGTCTTGACTATGATACGAAACAGGTTACCTTAAGGACTTTAGATGGGAACGAGATAATCATGATCAGGGAGCATCAGAAGTATTTATCAAATGTGATCTCTGCCTTAGTAGCTGATAATCTAATTCGTAAAGGATGTAAGGCCTATTTAGCATACATCTTGGATTCAAATGTGGATGGTGCAATATTAGAGAATATCAGTATAGTGAAAGAATTTCCAAACATCTTTCTGGAAGAGTTACCCAGTTTACCTGCGAAATGTGTGGTTGAATTCGAAATTGAGTTGCTGCCTGGGATAGCATCGATGCCCATTACACCCTATCATATGGCGCTTAAGGAGTTTAAAGAGCTCAAAGTGTAGCTGCAAAAGTTCTAGATAGTGGCTTCATAAGGCTAAGTGTATCACCGTAAGAAGCTCCAGTGTTATTTGTGAAAAAGAAGGATGGGTCGATGAGGCTTTGTATCGATTATCGTCAGTTGAACAAACTGACTGTGAAGAATAAGTACCCTCTAATGAGGATCGACAACCTTTTTGATCAATTTAAGGGTGCCATCATTTTCTCCAAGACTGATCTAAGGTCAAGTTATTATTAGTTGCAAGTTAGAGAAGTGGATATTCCAAAAATGGTCTTCAGGGCTTGGTATGGGCACTATGAATTTTTAATGATGCCCTTCGGACTTACAAATGCTCCCACCGCTTTCATGGACCTCATGAACAGAGTCTTCCAGCCTGATCTCTATCAGTTCATAGTGATATTCATTGATGGCATCCTAATCTACTCCAAGTTTGAGTTGGAGCATAAAGAGCACTTAAGGTTAGTTCTTCAAACCTTACGTGAGAAAAAGTTGTACGCGAAACTCAGCAAGTTTGAGTTTTGGCTCTAAGAAGTGATGTTTTGGGACATGTGGTATCTGCTCAGGGTATCCAGGTTAACCCCAAGAAGATCGAGACTGTTATAGAGCGGAAGCAGCCTAAGAATTTTAGTGAGATTTCGAGTTTTCAGACTTGTTCGGTATTATCGAAGGTTTGTTGATGGATTTTCCTTGATTGTTGCATTGATGACAAAGCTATTGAGAAAGAGTGCATTGTTTAGATGGACTGATGAACAACAGGCTAGTTTTCAAAAGCTCAATACAGTGTTAACCCAGTCCCCTGTATTGATCCAACCCTAGTCTGGTAAGGGATTATATGGTTTATAGTGACTCTTCTCATACAGGTCTTGGTTGTGCATTGATACAAAACGGGAAAGTGGTGGCGTATACTTTGAGGCAACTCAAACCGCATGAGTGTAACTATCCAACGCATGACCTTGAATTGCCTGTAGTGGTTTTCGCTCTTAATATCTGAAGGCACTATCTGTATAGGGAGAAGTGTATCATTTACAAAGATCATAAAAGTCTCAAGTATCTCCTTACCCAAAAGGAGTTGAACATGAGACAGAGGCGTTGGATAAAGCTATTAAAGCACTACGACTGCACTACTGAGTACCATTTAGGTAAGCCTAATTTCGTGGTCAATGCATTGAGTAGAAAAACAATGAGTGAGCTAAGAGCAATGTTTGCGAGGCTGAGTTTGTTTGAGGATGGAGGCTTACTTGTGGAATTACAAGTGTGACCTACTCTGTTAGAGGATATTAAGTTGAAATAGTTATCAGATACATCTTTAGCATCTCATGTGAATCTTATCGAGGAGGGTAAGACTTCAGATTTGGCCATTAATTCTAAGAGAGTCTTGTGCTATCGTGGGAGATACTGTATACCTTTAGAGTTAGAGTTGAGGCAGTCTATTTTGAAGGAAGTGCATAGCAGTCCTTATGCTATACAACCCAGAGGAAATAAGATGTATTGGGATCTTCGTGAGCAGTATTGGTGGTTTGGACTTAAACATGATGTGACTGACTTTATGACAAGATGCTTGGCATGCCAACAAGTCAAGGCTGAGAACCAATTTCCTTCTAGGTTGGTGCAACCTATTCAGATTCCTTAGTGGAAATGGGAGCATGTCACTATGGACTTTGTTAGTGGGCTACCTTTAATGCCTTCGAAGAAAGATTCCATTTGCGTGATTGTTGACGAGTTGACTAAGTCTTCCCTCTTGCTAGTATGTACCAACTATTCGTTATAGAGGTTGGCGAAATTGTATATCTCTAAAATCGTGAAACTTTATGGGGTATCAGTTTCTATTATTTCTGATTGGGATCCTCATTTCACGTCTCAATTTTGGAAAAAAACAACATGTATCTCTTGGTACGAGGTTTAGCTTCAGTATAGCTTTTCATCCGTAGTCTGATGGGCAGTCTGAAAGAGTTATATAGATTCTGAAAGATATGTTGAGAGGCTGTGTGATTGATTTTTAACGCATTTGAGAAGAACAATTGCTACTTGCTGAATTCACATACAATAATAGCTTCCAGTCGAGCATTCAGATGGCTCCTTATAAAGTTCTTTATGGACGCAAGTGTAGGACACCTATTTACTGGACTGAGTTGGGGAAGAAGAAAGTGTTAGGATCGGATCTAGTGCAAGTGTAACACCTCTTACCCGTATTCAACGCCGGAATAGGGTACGAGGCATTACCAAAACACATACACTTGTAAACGTATAAAACTGAGTCATAAAATTTCATCCAAATTATACAAAATGAACTACTAAATATTAAAGGCCAACATTTTAAGCCAAACCAATTATAACATATACAAATGACTAAGTCCCCTATACATGCCATAAACTTAAGAGGTTTGTATTCACTTAATCAAATATGTTGGGCACATAACATCATATGCATGCCAAACAAACATGGATGGGCTTATCACCATATAAACTTTCATTTCATTCCACTTCTCACATTTCTCAACTTGTGCTTATCTCATTTTGTACATTAACACATATACACATTACGAATTCTTATTCATACTTTTCCGAGTTTAACTCATCATAGCTACACTTTATTCAAATACTTCAGTATCACTATCAAATGGTCGGATGTAGCTCGGTTGGAGAGTACTTCTCTTTTAATAAGATTATCCTCAATCACGTCGGAAGGCATCACACTATCACATATTGGTGGCATGTATAACTAGACTCTCACACTTGCTATGTTAGTCCGAGAACCGACTAAACCATAACAAGTGTGAGAGTCTAGTTATACATGCCACCAATATGTGATAGTGTGCTGCCTTCCGACGTGATTGAGGATAATCTTATTAAAAGAGAAGTACTCTCCAACCGAGCTACATCCGACCATTTGATAGTGATACTGAAGTATTTGAATAAAGTGTAGCTATGATGAGTTAAACTCGGAAAAGTATGAATAAGAATTCGTAATGTGTATATGTGATAATGTGTGAAATGAAAGTTTATACAGTAATATGCTTATTCATATTTTTCTGACCTTCACATACTGTAGCATGCTTGACAAAAATTGATTAGTGAATGTGATAAGTAAGTTATTCAAATTTTGTAGAATGTATGAATGAGTGCACTTGATTGAATGAGATAATTGTAAATTTTATGTTAGGCAAATATGAATGATAAATTGTTTGAAGTGGGTAGTATAGTTATAATGACATATGTTGATAATGAAAGATGTGTCATATGTATATATATGTGTGAGAATCGAGTTAGAGGCTGTACGACCTCACCCCCTTACTGATGAGGTGTTTATAACCGAAATTCATGAGAATCATGTTGATTAAGTTCCTAAGTGTGGAATTAAAGAGTTCAGTTATAGAATAACTATAGATATGATCAAAGACTGAGGATGGTTGACAAATGAAGGACAGAATTAGAGAAATATCAGATTGACTCAAGAATTATTTGGTTTATACAATATTATAATTAGTGAAAAATTTAACTTTGATGAATCGACTTATTCAGATAAGATACTGAAAGGAAGTATTAACTAAAATTTTTCTGAACTGATTTTCTTTGGTGAAAGAAATAATGTGGAAATTAGTGAGGGTAGAATTAGTCAAAAGAATGATGTTTGACATGTGAATATGTTTAAATATAACAGTCATAGTTGAGCAGTTTACGACTATCTCTTCTGGGCATTTTATGTGTTCGTATCTTTTCAGAGACAATTATGATTGCTTGTTTTCTGAGTAAAAAATCATCAGTTTGATTGATCTATGATTGGTATTCCACTCTCTTTTATTGAAATTCAATTCCATTACGTCTGAGATAAAAGTTAATAGTGAACTTATATGAAATGATTCTATTGTTTCTTTTGGCTATTGTTCTGTTTATATATGTATAGAATATGTTTTATCTCTGTTATAATCGACTTTGGAACACAATGGAATTATGATTTTTCAGTGACGCACCAGTGAACGGATTTGAATGTGTATATTCTCTAGAATGTAAAGTAATGGTTCATGTTTTCAGACAGTTAATATTACATTAAAAAGAGTTGTTTGGTTAGTAATTTAGAGATGGTTATTATTATGTCTATATTGAAAATTTTGATGACACTGTTTGTTTAACGAGGATTGTCATATGTTTCCTGGTTTCGAGAGTTTAATATATCAGATGGCATAGAAAAATTTGAGTTTAAGACAGTGGTGATGAATTAAGCTATTGAAAGATTATGAGTGATCATTGATTGATCTGTGGGGAGCCAAGAGAAATGCTAGTGGGTTGTTTTCAAACGTTTGATGGAATTAGCATAATAATTTCAATATTTATCGATTCTTTGTTTGACAGAATTCACTGAGGTCTATTAGGAATCAGATCGATGACAGAGTGTTTCTGAAAGTATCGTCTTGAAAAAGATTATTTAGTGATGTTGGAAATTATGAGAAATATATTAAACCTCATTCTGTTAAGATTTTCGGGGACGAAAATCCCTAAGGGGGAGAAATGTAACATCCCGAAATAAGGCCTAAACGGAACAGTGGTTTCGGGACCACAAATCCAATGTTGAGAAATTTATTTTATTTATATTTTTATGGTCTAAAATTTCATGGAATGATTTCGTGAAAATCTCAATCGAAAATTTTGACGTTTGGACACTCAATTTAGTCAAAAGGACTAAATTGTAAAAAGTGCAAAAGTTGAGTTCTACATGTTAGAGGTGTCCAATTGTTATGAAATTTCAAATTGGAGGTCCTTAAATGATAATTAGACCATTGTTAAGTTGGTGGACAAAAATTGACATGGATGGGTATGTTTCAAAAGATTTTTTTAGGGGCATTTTGGTAATTTAGTGAATTAAATGAATTAAAAACAAAATTTAAATGCCAAATATGTCCATCTTTTTCATTAGGACGAAATTACAAGGGTTCTCCATAGCTAGGGTTTTTTGCAAGCTTCCAAGCTCCATAGTAAGTGATTCCAAGCCCCGTTTTTAATGTTCTTTACGTTTTTGGAGTCTCAGTAACTTTATTTAGCTTATTCTAGCAATAATTTAACCTAGGGTGAAAAATACCCATAGGTGAAATGTGTTTTTGATGTTTTATGATAGAATATGAAGGCTAAAATAATGTTAAACAACTTTTACTAAGCGATTTTACGTGAAAACGAGTAAAACGACATAATCGGTAAAAATACCTAATGTTCATAAGTACATGTTAGAGCGAGAATTTGATGTTGCCATAGATGGTTATTATTATGTCTGTATTGAAAAATTTGATGACATTGTTTGTTTAACGAGGATTGTCATATGTTTCCTGGTTTCGAGAGTTTAATATATCTGATGGCATAGCAAAATTTGAGTTTAAGACAGTGGTGATGAATTAAGCTATTGAAATATTGTGAGTGATCATCGATTGATCTGTGGGGAGCCAAATCCGATGTTGAGAAATTTATTTTATTTATATTTTTATGGTCTACAATTTCACGAAATGATTTCATGAAAATCTCATTCGAAAATTTTGACGTTTGGACACTCAATTTAGTCAAAAGGACTAAATTGTAAAAAGTGCAAAAGTTGAGTTCTACATGTTAGAGGTGTCCAATTGTTATGAAATTTTAAATTGGAGGTCCTTAAATGATAATTAGACCATTGGTTAAGTTGGTGGACAAAAATGGACATGGATGGGTATGTTTCAAAAGATTTTTTTAAGGAGCATTTTGGTAATTTAGTGAATTAAATGAATTAAAAACAAAATTTAAATGCCAAATATGTCCATCTTCTTCATTAGGAAAAAATTACAAGGGTTCTCCATAGCTAGGGTTTGTTTCAAGCTTCCAAACTCTATAGTAAGTGATTCCAAGCCCCGCTTTTAATGTTCTTTACGTTTTTGGAGTCCCGGTAACTTGATTTAGCTTATTCTAGTAATAATTTAACCTAGGGTTCATATTTGGAAAAATACCCATAGGTGAAATGTGTTTATTTTGATGTTTTATGATAGAATATGAAGGCTGAAATAATGTTAAACAACTTTTACTAAGCGATTTTACATGAAAACGAGTAAAACGACATAATCGGTAAAAATACCTAATGTTCATAAGTACATGTTAGAGTGAGAATTTGATGTTACCATAAGAGAAAAATGATCAGCATGTTATAAAACATAAGAATAAGGGCTGAAGTTTAATTTTCGAGTATTGGGGCAAAAGTGTAAATATGTAAAAGTTTAGGGGCAAAATTATAATTTTGCAAAAGTTTGAGTTAGGGACTATTTTGAGTAGTACATTAATTAAATAAGTGAAATGTGATGTTTCAGACCCCGAAAAATGAGATTTGGACCTAGAACGGGAGGAAAATCAAAAATCGAGAAAGTTGGTAAATTGCCGTTTCTGGATCCGAGGTAAGTTGGTGTGTAAATAATAATGCAATAATGTCGTAATGTATGTTTGAAACCTAAATTGTGGTATTAAATTGATTTTACTGAATTACATGTTTTTTATATTATGTTGGTGAATTGATTTAATAATAATGTTTATGATAAAAGGTGACGTAGGTGACATGGAAAATGGGTCGAAATGTTGTGCTTAAAGGTGTTTTCTATGACTATGGTTATTATGTGAAATGGAAAGTTGATATGTAAATAATGCATTTATTTTACTTGTTCAATAATTATTTTGCTAGATATTGTGGAAATCATTGGGTGATAACTATAATATGAAAATGTATGGAATGTGGAATTCTCGATTAAGCCTTTGGAAAATCGAGAGATACGGACAATATGTAGCTAGGTCACACGAGTGATAAGGGACCTTCACCGTGTGCACAAGAAAGCTACGAGATGGCAAAATTTGATATGTAGCTAGGCCACATGGATGATAAGGGACTTTCACCATGTGTGCAAGAAAGCTACGGGATAATAATTTCATATGTAACTAGGTCACATGTGTAATACTGTGTGTATACCATGTGTACAAGAAAGTTACGGGTTATGAATAGCTAGGTCGCATGAGTGGTTCCTAGTGTTGGATACCATGTAGACAAGAAAGCTACGAGATGGAATGGCTAGGTCACATGGGTGATAAGAGACCTTCACCATGTGTACAAGAAAGCTGAGTTATGTGTAGGTGGAGCTATGTGCTGAGACCACCGAGTATCGGGTGTTTTCTGAAGGGGTTCAACGAGATAAATTACTAATGGTGATTGGTGTGATCATGTCATGAATAAGTGCAAGAGTGAATGTGATCAATTGAGAAATGTGGCAAATGTACGTGTGAGCAAGGGTGCATGTGGCTATGTGTACAAGAGAGCTACGATATGGTTTTAGGTCACGTGCGTAGTACTAAGTGTAGGCTACTACGTGTACCAGACGGATAGGCCGCATGTGTAGTACTAAGTGCAGGCTACTATGCGTACCCGATAGTTTCGATCACATGTGTGGTACTAAGTGCAGGCCACTATGTGTAAGTGATGGTTTTGGTCATATGTGTAGTCCTAAGTGCAGGCTACTATGTGCACCAGATAGCTTCGGCTACAAGGGTGGTACTATGTGCAAGCCACCGTGTATCTGTTATTATTCCGATGAGTTCAACGGGAAATTTACTAAGTGAAAATACATGTGATCGTGTAACGACTAAGTGTAATTGAATATGACTAAGTGATGGATAAGTACAGGTATAAGTGTGAAAATTTATGAACAATATGCTCGATATTTAGCGAACTTTCGGTAAGAGGAAATGGAGTAAGTGAAATTATGAAAGAGTAAATTTAGAAATAAAACAGTTTTGGACAGCAGCAGTAGAGTAACTTTGAAAAATCACCAAAACTGGTAGAAATGGAATTAGTAGTTGAATGAGATATGAAATTAAAGCTTATTGAGCCTGTTTTCATATGAAAGAAATAGAGAAAGCAAAGAAATTCTGCATTTTGAGATATTTAGATTTTTGTGAGACTGGTTCAGAGTGATTTCGAGATCCCCTGCTCTGACTTGGAAAAATCATTGAAAATTATAAAAAAATAATTTTGAGTCATAATTTATATGGTTAGATTCCTTATTGAGTTTATTTTTATAAGAAAAAAACTAGAACATAATTTGAATTATGTACGAAAAGATAATTAAATTTTAGCAAAGAATGGTTGGAACTGTTGGACAGCAGAACAGGGGAGACTTTGAAGAATAAACTGTACTAATTGGCTAAACCAAAAATTCTGAAAATTTTCTGGTAATAAGATATTTGAGTTTAGTTTCAGGGAAAATTAGTGGTTTGAAATTCGGAGCTCTGTAGCTCAAGAAATAAATAACTTAGTGACAGTAATTCAAGTAGACAAATTAATGTGAACATGAGTAATAAGGTATAAGCATGTGATTTAATGATTGTATCAATTTGAGAACTTGTTGTGAGGATTTGTCATGTTGAGGTTTTGATAAGGCTACAAATGAGTAAGTTGGGAAAGTAAGAACTTAGCATTATTTATGCAAGTTATGACAGCTTAGTCGTAAGCTAAATTCATTGCTAATGCTTATTATTTTTACATGTGAACTTACTAAGCTTTATAAGCTTACCCCCTTTCCTTTCCCATGTTACAGAGTCCTACTAAACAAGCTCAGGTTGGAGGTCATCGAAGATCGCTTCACACTATCAACCTATCTATGGGTATCTTTATTTATAAATGATTTAAGTTATGGCATGTATAGGGACATGACTAAGTCATTTTATATATGTGTTAATTAATTTGACAAAATGTATTGTTAAGTCTGGTAATATCTCGTACTCGGTTCCGGCATAGGATACAGGTAAGGGGTGTTACAGCAAGAAACTGAAAATGCTGTGAAGATTATTTGGGATCATCTGAGAGCGGCATCAGACCGAAAGAAGTTTTATTCTGACTTGAAGATGAAGGATATAGAGTTCAGTGTTGGTGATCGAGTCTTCCTTAAGGTTTCGCCTTGGAAAAAAGTGTTCAGATTTGGCCGTAAGAGAAAATTGAGTTTGAGGTTCATCAGACCCTATCGCATCGTTAATAAAATGGGACTAGTGGCATATCAGTTAGAGTTACCTCTGGAGTTAGATTGTATCCATGACATTTTTCACGTGTCCATGTTGAGGCGATACCGATCTGACCCTTCTCATATAGTTCTTGTTAAGGAGATCGAGGTTCGCTCAGATTTAATATTTGATGAGGAACTGATACAGATCCTGGATCATGAGGTCAAAGTTTTGTAAAGTAAGCATATTCCACTAATGAAAGTATTGTGGAGGAATCACAGATCTAATAAGGCCACTAGGGAGCCAAAATATTCAATGTGACAGTAATATTCTCACTTTTTTCATCAGGTAAATTTCGAGGAAGAAATTTTTATAAGGATGGTAGAATTGTCAAATCCCATATTTTTATTATTATTTGTGCAAGTTTGAGTCTAGTAGTTTAATAACTCCTTAACTATCCTAGTGGTCCAAGGTTCAAGTCCTATTGTTTACACCTATTCAATTAGATTTTTTACAAATTTTTCCATGTGCATTAAGGAGTTACCATTCACCCTATAGTCACCATATTTAAGAGGATTCTTGTCCTCATTTAAGAGTCAAACTTACCTTAAGTTGAGGGTGCATGATCCATTTTTTCACTCCATGTCTCCCTCCCTTGCCAAAACTTCATACCTTGCCTTTAGTAGAGATTCATTGAACCTAGTCATTGTTGACCAAACAATTCCTTTCACTCCCAACCCCTTTTGTCATCTCTACCTCCCTCTCCTCCACATTTTCTAATTTTCTCTCCATACTCATCTATTTTTCTCCCTTTTTCTAACCACCACATTCTCTCTTTTTCTTCTTTTCCTCCCTTTCTCCACCACGATCAACCCTAGCACCACCTATAGCCACACCGTTAGCCATTGTCGCACCGCCTCTTCTCTCTTTTTTCTTTTCTATCGCCATCGTCGATCGTCGCCATGACCACCGTTGCATGCCATCGCAGGTTCCACTCCATTTTTATTTTCTTACTCCTTCCCGTTGTGCCAAACCACTTTAGTATCTTTCTTTAACTCATTGTCGGACAACCATCCCTTCATCGTTAGATCGACATCGTATTATCCCCAAACTGCCGTCGCCACCGTCGTTGGACCGTCGCAATTGTCTCCGTCATCGTCTTCCCTTTTCTTCCTCCTCTATTTTCCTTAGCATTCCTTATATTGATTAAACTTACACTCTCTCTTTGCTCTAACGATTCTTTTAGATCACTCAAACCTCCGATCTCGTTCCTCATTCGATTCATTATCAATCCTAATTTAATCAAGTTGAAAGTGTGAGTAATTTTAATCGTAAACTCATCCTCTCGGTGATTTCATCCCCTGGCCAATTGGTATATTGGTCATAGAGACAATTATATTTTGTTATTTATTTATTATAGTATTAATACTATTCCTTTAAATCTTGAAGGACCAAACATTAATCATACGGGAGACCTCCAAGTTCGCATTGGAAATCATATTTTTGAGAGTCCAAAATCATGGGGTAAGTATTGGTGAGCCTATTAGTAATCGATCTATTAGTGATAAATTATTTTCAAGCGAAACCTAAACAATAAACATTACTCATTTGTTAGATACGTCTTTCGAGTTAGATCAAAGTGAAATCGTTATTAACGATTGTGGTAAATCGGATCTACGATAAAAGGTGTGGGATCGATTCTACTTATTATTGGTGATATAGTTATCTTTATCTGTTAATAAATTAATTATAACCAATTGTAAGTACCTTAAATAATCAAAGAGGAGATGAAAAACTCAATACAAAGGACCCAAGCTAGTGACTCTATTCGAAACACATTTTGTGAAATGCATGAGATAAGTGATATGATGTGATTATTGCTATAATAATGATGCATGTGTAAATCGTGTTCCCATGACATATGTTGCATGGGTTATGTGATATATTTGTTAATTCAAGTATGTGATATATATATGTGAGTATGTGAATATTGAGATCTATAATATAATGTGACAAACATGACTAAACATATTAAAATGATGACTATCGAAATGTGATTATGTGAGCATGTCCACATGCCTAAGTGTTAAAAGTGATTCAAATGTGTTTAAAAGTGAAATTGCCATGTCACATGCATGGGGTGAGATTTTGCGAAAGGTGGAAGAAATGACAGTATATCTGCAAATCAGTGGTGGCTGGTCCAAAAAATTTATCAATGGCAGGATATCTGCATACCAGTGGTGCCTTGTCCACGAAAATGTTATTAGTGGCAGTTTATCTACAAATCAGTGGTGGCTTGTCCACAAATGATTTTACGGATGAACGAGTTTTGGAGAACTCGATATGTGGTGTGTGGCGAAGATGGGTGGGAACTTTCTATAAAATGTGCATCATTTTTAAATATGCATTGATATGACCATGAATAAGTATCAGTGATATAAATCATGAATATTATGATGTTTGATTCATATATTTTGATTTGTATATAATTATACTTATGTTGATCTCACACTGAGCCTTTTAAAGCTCACCCACATTACTTGTATGTTTCAAATAATCCTCGTGGTTAGGATTCAAAATCTGTCATCGGGGATGCTCTCGGAAAATGGTTTTCATGATTATGGATTTTTATTAACATTTGGACTTTTATAGACTCTATAACTTTGATTTGGGATTTTATTTCACGATATATTGTTGAACTGTGGCATGGGATTTTAAATTTTGGACAGTGGACAATTTGCATGGATTTTTATATTATGGATTAAATAATTTGACATTTTCCTAATAAAACCATTTTCTGCAAACTCAATTTATTGAATTTAAATATGAGGATCATCAAATTGTTTTACAAATATTAAGCAAGAGTTATTTCAAATTTATATTAAAAACCACGTATTTAAGAGAATTACTAGCACATGTTTTCCAAAAGTTAAACCAATTTACTTCAACTCAAGTTTTTATCGTACCTATGGCCCATATAATCGCTTAGATTTGGCCGTAATGTCTAAGCCTAATTTTAGGGGTTTCATATTGTATCAATAATGGGATAGTGTGAGCTTCTCGACAGGCCGATAGACACGCTCCACAAGTTGGCAATCTACGATGATAAAGGAAGACAACGGAGTAAGCATATTGAATGCTTAGTAAGTTCATATTAAATTTACTTAACTTACCTTAACATTAGAAAAAAAATAATCATTTAATACATTACCTTTTTATATGGCATCCCTCGGTGTCCTTATAATATCATATGCATATCAACAAATACAACCAATAGGTTAGGTCACTAACATATCAAGGGCTTATAACACAAAGCACACATATATATATATATACAAAAATCCCATTTAATATCATGTCTCATCCAATTAATATTCAATTTTAAAGCATATGTAATTCAATTCATGTTCAAATTACTTCAGCAATTTCATTTCAATAAGGTTACCTTTTTCACTCGAGAGAACCTTAGTAAATCAACTCGGATACACGAGACTATATTGCTCACACAAGTTGACAATGATTAGGGTTTGCTCACACAAGCTGACATTGTATCGAGGTTACTAGTCCAGGCTAAACCAATGATACATATAAATTGAGAATCCGCAACAGATGTTGGATCTCATATAACCTTGTAAATCCTTGATCGTTTCCATATTTGACTCTATTAACATGCCATATGTGTCATAATCCTTTACTAATTTCACACGAGCATTATTACTATAATCATATCATTTCTATCCTTGTAAAAACATATACATGTCATTACTAATAATATAAACATTACATTTCCATTTTGGTACCTTGTACCTATCCATAAATACCATATTTTTTATGCTTTGCACTTTAGTCTAGTTGATGCCAAAATCACCAGATTCACATTTATATAAACTAATAGGCAAAATAGTTACAATTCATTATAACATGAAACAAATAGTAAGTTCCATATGGGCTTACTTAGCAAAACAGCAAACGAACAACTCTTTAAAGACTAATCATGTAACAACTCATTTTTTAATGGTGTTAGAAACAATGGTTTCGGGGACCAAAAATCCGACGAGTGAGTTCGTAAATATTATTATTTAATATTTATGAGTCAAATATAATATTATATTGAATTTTGATATGATAATTTTTGATAATTGAATGAATACTTAAGTACAAGTGGTTTGTCACTATAGTCAAATGGTTTTGGAAAATGAGGTAGTGGGACATTGTAATATCCCGAAATAAGAATCTTTCGTTTTGAGAAATTCAAGTTTTGGTAGGCTTGAATAGTGGTTTGGAAGAGTTTTAGGAGTTCCTAAAACTCTCGGATTGAATTGGGACACTTTTGGAAATTTTAAAAATTAAGGGTTAAAAGTAGAAATTTGGCTGAGGAGGCCTTAATAATAAATTTTGTAAAACTTTGGACATGAAAGTCCAGTAGTAAAGTGGCTTCCGTGTGCCACTTAAGGGTTAGCGCCAAAACAAGTCAGTGGTTCGAGTCTTAGGCGCGGCAAAAGTATTTTTTATTTTGAAAAAGGACGCTGCTTTGAAGGAGGGCTTAAAACAAATTATCGACGTGACATTAGCATAAAATGAACACTGGCTGAGTGGTTAGGACGCTTGCAGCCAGGGTACCCTCGCGAGAACTTGCGTTCGAGACGCGCTGGAAGTGCGGGTTGAGTTTTATTTTTTTTATAAAGGGAAGCTAACGGGAAAAGGATTTAAAAGAAAATCCGATGAGATTATAGCATGAAATTCGAAGTGGCAGGGTGGCCAAGGACATTGCGTGAGAACTAAGGCTCGGAAGACTCGTGTTCGAGTCCTAGAGATCGCGCATGATGCGCTTTATTTTCATTTTAGCGTTCAGACCTGGGTACTGGCAAGGTAAGGTTTAAAAGAAACTCGCGACGATTTATGGCATGAAAGTCACATTAGCGGAAATGGCAGGACGCTTGGGCAGGTTGCTTCAGGTCTCGGGTTCGAGACTGTGGAGGCTCACCTGGGATTTTTGTTTAGTTTTGGCCAGCGTAAGTGTCTGCATGGCACATGCACGCATGGGGCTTCATTTTGTTTTATTATTATTATTATTGTTTTCAAAAGCTGCTGATGTATGGGTTGTTTTTATTTTATTTTTATTATTATTATGATTATTAGTTATGGAGGATGGAGTAGTTATTTTATTATTGATTATTATTATATTATCTATGAAAGGTGGAATAAGTGATGGGAAAGTGTTAAGAAATTTTGTTTATTTCTCAAATGGCATGAAGAGCATGTGCGGCTTGGGTGATTGCAAAGCAGGGCCGAATGGAGCTGCAATCTTTTATTGTTTTTATTATTATTTTTATTAGTTTAAGCAAGCATGAGTCTTGGCTTTGGGAAAAAGGAAGCATGTGCGGCATGGGTTAGTTATTTTATAGTGTTTTAATAATTTTTAATGTATGGGAAAAAAGGATTTTGACATGGTGATTTTGGAAATGGATGTTAGAAAATTTGGCAAAAGAGAGAAGGAGAGCCTAACCATGGGGATGAAGCATGCTTAGAGGATTTTCTTTGGCCGGCCTTGTGTTGGGAGAAAGCTTGACCAAAGCTTTTGTTTTGTTCCTTGACATTGTTGTTCTTGACCAAGAGAGAAAAAGAAAGAGCAAGTTTGAGCTTCGGATTTGAAGAAGCTAAAGTATTTCATTTCGGCTAGCTCTTGTTCTTTCATTTCCTTCCCTTATTGTTTCAATTTGAAATCCTCCTCCTATACAACCTTCGATTTTATTTAAAAGCATGCTATTGTTGCTATGCCGAAACTCCTTTGCTATTCTTTCTCTTGATTGTCACTTTGACCAAAAGATCCTTGCCTTTTTGAGCATAGGCCGAATCCCCAATGGAGGGTGTTGACGATTCCGAAGGTTGGTAAGTACCTTTAGTTAACATTCGATTCTTCTTTCCCTTTTTCGTGAGCCAAATCATGTTGTTAGGCCTTGAGTATGGCCGAATGTTCTTTAAGCTTTTCTATGTACTCTTTTGGTGTTTAATCGAAGGGAGGAAGCATTAAGAAGCCCATTGGTTTCGGCTATACAAGGAGATTGGTGATTATCAAAGCAAGCAAATCCTTTGGAACTTATAAAAATTAAGTAAGCATTAAGTACATTTCGGCCAAGGGCCTTTGTTCATATATTAGCCGATTTTGATAATATTCTAGTATGACTTTCGGCCATGGGCTATGTTTTGGGTTTTGATAATAACCTAATGTTGACTTTGGTTTTAAAGGGTGGCCGAAAGTGTATAAGGCCATGGTAAAGTGCTCTTTTTGTGTGGCCAGTGTTGGGGTTTTTAAAAAGGAGTCTTCAAGGCTCGACTATTCAAGGAAATGGACTTTCGATGACTTCGAGAGCTAATCAACAAGATCGAGTGGTGTTACGGGATCAAAATAAGCAAGGTAAGTGGTTGTGGAATTCGGCCTAAGGCCATGATATTGATACTAAGGGTGACCGATTTCGGTTATGTGCTCTAGGGGCTAATCGATAAAAGTAACAGAAGCTTTCGGGACTTTAGTTGATGTTAGAATCAATAAATCGAATATCGCCTTCAGTCAGGTGCGTAGTTATCGCACTGATCCTTTGTTTCTTATATGTGTTGTGTGTGTTATTTTATGAAAATGTATATGTTGTAAAGTGTTAGTCGAAATAAAGGCTAAGAGTATGGATACCAAGGTAAGTGATCGAATAATCAAATTAATGGTTATGATATTAACTTGTCAGTGATTTGCGATAATAATTGATTATTGATGAATGTAAAATAAAGTGATGATATGTGACGTATATTGTTTTAAGTAATATGTGGCCATGGTATAATATATATATCTTTGTTTCGTACAAAATGTTGCTATGGTACATATACGTACGCATGAGACCTGTGATGTGACTATTGGAGAAAAGGGTGTACCCTATGTGAGTGGTCTAATCTGAACCTCGTGCTGCATTCAGGCTTGATGAATTGTGAATTGAAAGATATGTGGGATCCCTATGGGATCGGTGGCTTAGCCACGACCTTAAGAAATAATGTGCAAAAGAAAGATATGTGAATCACTTTGTGGATTGGACTTCGTAATTGTATTTTCGTAATTATATTTATAATATTGTGTATTCATAATTGCATATTTATAATCGTATGTTATATATATATGGATTATGTGGATATGGGCCAAGCCCATATGTGAGGACATGTGTATTAACTATGCACTGAGTCTTGGTGACTCACTCTGTTTTTTTTTTAAACCGTTCAGATGGCGCGTAAAGCTTGGACCGGGTCGGAGAGGATACAAAGGTGGCCATGCAAAAGTGGATTTTCATGCAAAGGAATCTTTTGTTTAATGAATTAAACATTTACATTATCCGTATTTTGATTAAGTGCGTATTGTAATAAGGCCCACTAAAGTATTTCAGTCCACTTATTAAGTATCGTTATTATTATGCCCTATTATGGAAAGATAGTTTAAAGGTCGGTTGCAAATGGTTTTATTTCTTCGAGTAAAGTTCGAATCCGATATTTTTATAACAAACTTAAATTTTCACTTAGAATATTACAAGTCACAAAAATGTTTTATCAAAGGAAACAAATTTTAAACGGTTTACCTCTTAAGTAAGAATGTTTTTTCGAAAGTGTTCCGCTGTGGCATTCCAAATTCGGTCGGATTAAATGGGCCGGGTTTGGGGTGTTACAGACATCATTTTTATAAATCGAGCCCATAAATATTTTTATTAAATGTTATATTTACGGAGTTACTATATAGGTGTATTGAAATTTGGTCCAAAAATTTTGACGTTCAGATGGTTAATTAAGGAAAAAGGACTAAATCGTAAAAAGTATAAAAGTTAATCGATATTGATTTTTATTAATTAAATGGGTTAAAAAGCAAAAGTGGTAGGTTTTATGTTACAAATAGACCATAATTGATCATATTCGACGGTTTGTGGTTACAAAATAATCAAATTATATGTAATTATATATAATATAATAATAATAATAATAATAATAATAATAATAATAATAATAAAGTAAAAACATAAAATATTGTTTTCATCTTCCCCATTTGAGGTTTCCCCACCGAAATTCCATAGTTTATAAGTCTTCAAGCTTCGGACTTGCATGTAAGTTAATTTTCACCCGTTTTTCATGAATTTTATATTTTTCAGATTATTGTAGTTTAATCTAGATAGCCTAAGGATTATTTTGTAAAATTGTCAAAGTTTTGAAGACTTTCGATTAATATTTTTAAAACTTTTTAGTTGTTAATGGTTTAGTTTGAAGCTTACATCAAACTAAGATTGATGATGAATAATGATGACAACCCAACCTAAGATTGGCGATACTATTATTAGGTTTATGTGGGTAATAGTAAATAATTAGTTAATTCGTTAAATACTATAAAAATATGTATTTTTTATGTCAGTAGCTAAATCTTACATCAAATTCTCTAGCTACACATGGTAACTTTGTTTGTTAAATAATTTGGATGGAAGAATTGCAATTTTTTAGGTATCTTTCACTGAAAATTGTTGATTGAAATCGTACCGAAATGTTATAAAAAAAATAAAATAAAAATAAAGACAGGCAACAACAAAGATAGTCTTAGAAAGGGTGTGTACAAGTCATAGGGCCAAATGAAAATTGAAGTCCCACCAATTATAATTTGTTCCCCACTTCGTTGTGGGAAAGAATAATCATTTTAGTGGCGTAAAATGTGGGAAACCAAGTTAATGAGTTTTTTATACGTATCAAGCACCGACTCACTAAGCCACTTATTTCCTTCTTAATGTGGTGAAGTGCTTTTGCTTCCACTTATGTTTTTTCTCCCACAAGATGTTGGATTACCCAACTAATTAAGCCAACCAGGTAGATTTAATTATTATTACTATATTCCATTTTATGGTATGCTTGTCATGTGTTCAAATAATGACCAAGTTTAATATTGAGATGCCACATCATTTTATTTGTAGTTTGGCATTTAATGATAATTTCGCATTAGGTAATATAATTTTTTTGAGCTTTCACCGATTCACATTCTATTGCAAGAATTAGTTTTATATATATACTCTTTGATCTTTAAATAGGGAAAACAATATTAATATCAAATAAATTAAGACTCAATTAACAGTAATATACAAAATTAGATGTCCAAGTCGAGCTAGGCCCAAAATAATTCGAACTCGTGCCTTTTTACACTGGGAACAATACCAATATTAATCGAACTAAGACTCAATTGACTTTAATATGTAAAATTAGATGTACAAGTCAGGCTCCACCCAAAAAAATGGAAAATGAAAATTTGATTTGAATCATAATATTTGGTTCTTTTTCACAAGTTAAAAAATCTCAATTATCAGAATTGAACCAAAATGTATTTTTTATTTAATTTATAATTAATTTTAATTTTTATTATACAAATTATTTTTCATTTAAAATCATGAAAAAAACTTTAAAATGCTATATAAAAATTATTTTTCAAAAATACCATATGAAAATTATTTATTTTTTTATTTACTTAATTTTTAAAGAACTTATTATTATACGTCAATAACTTTAGCCCCGAATTCTAGAAAAGACCCGAACCTTTGACCCATGACCCGATCGCGAGAGGACGACAAGGCAAACTCGATCGCAAGGCAAAGCTATAGACCCAAGTCGCAAGGCCCAACTCGCAGGATTCTCATGCGAGCTCATAGGGCAAGATTGTAAGTACAGCTCACGAGATAAGGGTACAAACCCAGCTCACGGGGATCTAGGGAAGGTCGTAGCCTCACTTTGCATATACCCGAGGAACTTGCAGGAAGTGCCATCTGCTTCACAGGCCACTTAGACATGTGTCAAGTGGGTACAGAGCTCGCCCAGAGCGCCAATCCTAGGAGCAGAAAGGATCGCGTGCTTTGTAGGCACGTGCCCAGCAAGCCTGGAGTTCGCAGAGAATGTCAATACTAGAGGCAAAAGAGTCAAGACATATCATGTATAAATACCCTAATACTCATATTAATAAGGGGTAAGCAAAATATTATTCAACAATTGGTGCGGTGAGCATGGAACTTAGTTCCAATCATCATATTTCTTTTGGTTTAATTAAGTTTTCTTCGACACTCGAAGCAAATGGCTCACCCAAGTGAAACTTCCCCCTTCAATCCTCTGTCAAGACAATCCGGAGCATAGGGCTCTGGTGCCCCGCACGAGGAGACAGACTTATTTGCTGAATGGTTCACTGACAGGCCGGAGAACCTTGGCAATGCGGTTTGTCGGGGATCTTCCCCTTCCTTGGACTTGAACCTCTCCATAGGTCAGGGACTACCACTTCCTTTAAACCATGAGGCACCCCGCAGGAGTTTCTAGCCCTCTAAGACCAGATAAAGTTCTTGAGAGAGTAGATGGCTGCTCAAAAAGCGCGATTTGAAGAACAACATGCCTTCCAGCAAGAACTACTGAGACAGAATGAGGAGTTGCGAAGGAAGATGCACGCGGACAACTTTGGTTCCCAAGATAATGTGAATACACAAGATGAAGGCCCGAGCACACAAGTGAAAGAATGGAAAAATATATGGATGAATTGTGCTAAAACGTATGGTGTTACATCCCGAGTAACAGGACATGAATTGGTTATTCTGCTCCAACAAACCGTTGGCCCCCGAAATCATGATAGTAGTCTTAGCACACAATTTTAAGGTCCCAAAAGACATGTTCGATGAGAAAATGGACCCACGGGCTCACATGATGCAATACAATGATTATATGAACATGTCAGTGGCATCAGGTGCAGCGAAGTGTAAAATCTTCTCGACAATGTTAAAAGGAAACGCCAAAGATTGCTACTTATCTCTCCCACAAGGTTCAGTCTGCAACTTCTTACAGTTGTTCTAGATGTTTTAGGGCAGGTTTACAGCCCACCCAGTGATCATGAACACACCCATGGGATTGATGTCAATAAAATAGTAGAAAGACGAATCCCTTCAAGACTACGTAAAAAGATTCCATGTAGCGACCCTCAATATGAAGAACTTAGAGGACCAATGGGCAATAGATGCCTTCATCATGGGAGTACAAAATGACCACATGTAGTACTCATTTATAGATAACAAGCCACAAAATCTGGCAGAGCTATACGAGCGGGCTCATAAATTTATAGAGGCTGAGGAAATTAAAAGAGTGTCGTGAGCTGCCTTTTAAAGAGAAGAAAGGTAGCCCAAAAAAAGAAAAGGTACTCACAACAGGCAGGGCCCCCTAACTAGTCCTTGCGAGCTAGAATTGACAATGTTAAAAGACCTCAAAGACCTCAAAGAAATCAAATCGAGAATGAAACATTCAGTAACCCTCAAAGACCTCAGTAAGAGCCGACCAGGAGATATACCCCCAGGGAAGGTTTGAAGCCTACCCTTCTGAGCCCCATACGTACTTACATCCTTAACTAGGTAAAGAGTCTTGGCATCTTGCCTAAACCATCCCCGATAAGAAACATTAGTAGGAGAACAAATTTCAGGGATCGATGTGCTTTCCATGATGATATGGGGCACAAAACTGACGATTACCTCACACTGAAGGATGTCATAAATGAGGCAATCTGAAATGGTGAACTTGTTGAATTTTTCAATCAAAATGGTTCACAACAGGGCCAGAGCTCAAGAGGTGACCCCAAAGGAAAACAGAAAGTACGAAGCACCGTCCATGTGATCGTGGGTACCGACGACGACTGGACAGGCTCGAACACAAAGAGACGGGCAAACATGAGAAGTGTGATGTCAATCAGTGCTCCAAAAAGGTCATGACGACAAGAAAGGTGGAATGATAAATTTAGTAGCAACGACAAAGATTTAGTTCGTGACGAAGAGGGAAATGACCCGATGGTAGTCTCGATAATGGTCGTTGGCTTCAAGGTCAAAAGAATATTGGTCGACAGTGGGGGCACAATAGATGTTCTATCCTAGGAAGTATACAAAAAGATTGGGCTAAAAGAGCAATTTTTACCCAAAGCTAGCCCGTTGTATGGTTTTGCGAACCATCCAATCGAGGTAAAGGGCTCAATCACCCTACCATTCATTTTAGGGGACGGTGAGCACAAGACCATAGAGTATGTCTAGTTTTATGTAATGGACCACCCGATGGCATACAGCACCATCTTTGGGTGACCAGCAATATGAATGGACAGGATGGTAGTGGTGACCTTCAGCATAAAAATCAAGTTCCCGACAAAGACCGAGGTTGATTTCCTACGATCTGATTAGCACACAGCGAGGCAATGTCGCATGCTATCTGTCAAGCAAGCAAAGGAACCCACAATTAGGGGACAATGTTTGCAGGAGACTGAGTTAGCAAACCAGGTTTGGGACCTGGACAGTTTAGATGTGAGGGACGAACAAAGGAACAAAAAGCCCGAAGTTGCTGAGCACATCAAAACTTTACAGCTCTTCTACAACAATAAAAAAAGAACGGTCAAAATCTGTTAGCATTAAAGGAAGACGAAAAACACGTTGATCAAATGCCTGAAAAAAACTTGGATGTCTTTGCCTGGTCTACGACAGACATGCCAGGTGTGGACCCACAGATAATCGTGCACAAGTTGAATGTGCTCTCTAAAAAAAAGCGAATAAAGCAAAAAGAAGGAAATTCACACCGCAAGTGATTGAGGCAGTAATGCAGAAGGTCACCAAGTTACTATCGACAGGGTTTATTAGGGAGGTGAAATACCTAGACTAGATCTTAAATGTGGTAATGGTAAAGAAGATGAGTGGTAAATGAAGGATCTGCATCGACTTTACAAACCTCAACAAGGCATGCCCCAAGAACATCTTTCTCTTACCCTTAATCGATCTTCTAGTTGACACCTCTGCAGGCCACTAATTCATGAGTTTCATGGATTCATTTTTGGACTACAATCATATTCTGTTGGACTAGGATGACCAAGAAAAAAAACCTTCATTACTAAAGAAAGTCTCTTTGATATAGGTCATGTCGTTTGGACTTAAGAATACGAGTGCGACCTATCAGAGGCTGGTGAATAGGAATTCAAAAATCAGATAGGTTGTGGCCTAGAGGTATATGTGGACTACATGCTTGTGAAAAGTGAATCCATGGGGGAGCACGTGCGAAGCCTATCGGAGGTGTTGACGATGCTAAGAGCTCACTGAATGAAGATAAACCCAGAAAAGTGTGCCTTTGGTGTGCGAGCCGATAGGTTCCTAGGCTTTATGATCTCGGAAAGGGGAATAGAGGTGAATCCAGAAAAGATTCAAGCCATCATGGAAATACCTCTCCCACGAACCATAAAAGAAATCCAACGTCTCACAGGCAGGGTTGTAGCGCTTAACAGATTCATCTCTAGAATAGCTGACAAATGTCTGCCTTTCTCCAAATCTATAAGAACCTCCTTCTTGTGGACCGAAGAGTGCCAAGAGGCTTTTGAGAAATTGAAACAGTAACTCACTTTCCATCTACTATTGAAGTCACCTCAAACAAGAGAAATACTCTACCTCTACATGGACACCTCGGAAGAGACGGTCGCAGCAGTATTGGTTAAATTATAGAATGCCAGTCAGTTCCCCATATACTACGTCAGCAAGGTACTCCAAAACGACGAGATAAGGTACACAAGAATGGAAAATTTTATCTATGCTTTGATTATTGCAGCTCACAAATTACGACTGTACTTCCAAGCTCATCCAGTCATCGTAGTTACTAACCAGCCTATGAAAGAAGTGTTATCCAAAGTAGATACCTTAGGAATAGTAACAAAGTGAAGTATCGAGCTTGTGGAATTTGGGGTAGACTTTGCCCCACAAATAGTAATAAAAGGAAAGGTACTAGCAGACTTTATAGTGGAGTGCTCGTTTGAGTAGGCTAGGGACGCAACAGGTAATGCGGGTTATAACCTGATATATCAAATAGAAAAATGCATTGAAAAGATTATGTGATGTTTGAACATTGATGAAGGTTAGCAGTTTAATTGGACATATTTTGTAGTGAGGCATAACATGCTAGCAACTCTTGAATTTTATGAAATGTATGAACATCGATGAAAGTTAGCAGCTTAATTAAACATATTTTATGGTGGGGCATAACATGCTAGTAACTCTTGAATTTTATGTGATGCATGAACATGATCAAAGTTAGCAGTTTAATCAAACATATTTTATGATAAGGAATAACATACTAGCAACTCTTGAATTTTATGTGATGCATAAACATCAATGAAAGTTATCAGTTTAATCAAACATATTTTATGATGAGGCATAACATGCTAGAAACTCTTGATTTTTTTATGATGTATGAACATCGATGAAAGTTAGCAGTTCAATCGAACATATTTTTTGATGAGGCATAACTTGCTAGCAACTTTTGAATTTTATGGTTAAGTTTCATGTGTCCTATATTTTGTACTAAAAAATGTTTTTCATTTGAAAACCATTGCTAGTAAATCCACTCCCAGAAAGTACACATACAACTGACAACCCAAAAAGTTGGCTAGTTTATGTTGATGGCTCAACAACCAAAACAAGATCAGAGGTAGGTGCACTCATAGTCGACTCCGACGGCAACTAATGGCAATATGGATTATCATTCGGGTTTCAAACATTGAATAACACTACTGAATATGAGGCATTGATCTCAGGATTGCAGCTGGCACGACTGTTAGGAGCAAGGGATCTGATCATCCACACAGATTCCCAATTGGTGGCGAAACAAATAAATGGTGAATACAATGTAAAAGAAATAACACTAAAAAAATATCATGCGATGGAAACCCAATTGCTCGCAAGATTCAACAAAGACAAGGTTAAAAAAGTCCTAAAAATGACAACACACATGCTGGCGCCTTGTCAAAATTAGCATCATGCATCACTATTGAGCAAAGAGGAAAAATCATGCTCGAACGTAGGGAAGCCCCAAGTTATGATATGCATAAAATACTCTGTATGGCCCAAGAGGAGACACAGATAACGCCCATAATCCGCACACTGCAAGGGGAACAAAAAGGTCAAGACAAAAAAGAGCTCACAAAGCTACAACGCAAGGCCAAAATATACACCCTACTTGACAGTGTATTATATACAAAAGGGTTTTCACACCCACTATTGCGGTGCCTTTCGATGTTTGAGGTCGAATACATTATAAAAGAGATACATGAAGAAATTTGTGGAGGCCACTTAGGAGGTAGACTTCTCACGCAAAAAATCCTCAAACAAGGATACTATTGGTCTACCATACTAGAAGTCACCCATCAATTAGTTCGCAAATGCGATTCTTGCAAAAGGAATGCCAAAATCCAGTGGCAATCAGCAGAGCCCCTCCAGATCATGTCAGGTCCTTGGTCATTTGCAACTTGGGAGTCTATATCCTTGGTCTGTTCCCTATAGCCACGGCACAAAAGAAATTCATAGTAGCGGTAGTGGATTACTTTACCAAGTGGATTGAGGCTGAAGCTTTGGCAACCATCACAGAAAAGCAGATGGAGTCTTTCCTATGGAAGTCAATTGTTTGCAGATTCAGGATACCTCGCACAATTATTACAGATAACGAGATGCAGTTTCAGGGAAAATTCAAGCAGTTTTGCACTGATCTTCAAATAGCTTTATCTCAAAGTTTGATAAAAACACCGCAGACCAACGGCTAGACAGAAGCTATAAACAAAATAATTCTTGACAACCTTCAAGAAAAAAATGGGCAAAGATAAGGGAGCTTGACTAGAAAAAATATTAGGAATTTTATGGGCTTTATGAACTACACCTCACCCAACGATGAGGGAAATAACTTTTTCTCTTATCTATGGCACAGAAGCTATAATTCCTACAAAGATTCGTTTGAGGTCACACAGAGCACAGTATTTCGAGGAGGAAGCTAATCAAGAAGCTCTTAGGATCAACCTTAATCTAATTGACGAACTCAAGGAGACAGCTGAAATTAGAAATGCAACACGCGCCCAACAATTAGCTCGTTACCATAACTCCAAAGTCAAGAACAAGTAGTTTCAAGTGGGCGACCTCATTTTACAAAACACCGAAGCCAGCCTACCTACCTCCCAACGAGGAAAAATGGCTCCAAATTGGGAAGGGTCATATAAAGTGATAGAAAAGATAAGTTATAGAACATATAAACTAGCAAGAGTGGAGGGCACAATTGTACCATGAACCTGGAATGCCTGACACCTCAAAAAATACTATGTATGACTCCTTATCCTATGAATGAAAATCTTTTTTCCAATAGCATTTTTTTCAGACTAATGCTCGCAGGTGAAGAGACGCAGCCTCTAATATAGTTAGTGAGAGAACAGCTTCCAGTCGTCATACTAAAGCCCACAGGCGAAAAGCCACAGCCTTCAACACAGTTAACGAGAGCACAGCTCCCAGCTGTCATACTAAGCCTCGCAAGCGAAAAGTCACAGCTTTCAACATAGTAAGCAAGAATAAACCTCCCAGTTACCATATTAAAACTAGCAGATGAAAAGTCGTGGCCCTAAGCACAATCACCTAGAGTTAAAATCTCATAGCCTTGCAATCCTCCAAAGTTTTCCAAGTATCAAAAAGTTCGCAGAGTCACATTCCCAGCTTATTACTTTAGAAAAATTTCCCAACTACAGAGCAGCTCGCAGATCCACACTCGTAGTTCATGATTTTTGAAGATTTTACTTAAAGCCCAAATAATTATGTAATTATGTGACAAGTATAACAAGCTCGCAAAAGATAGATTTCCTCAAAATAAACTCTCGTTTCATTAAACAAAATACAAAGAAAAAAGCATATTACGGCATATTTATAATACATCATCTTCTCCACTAGCACATTGGTTCGCATTATCAGCAGGGATAGCATCATTGTTCGCAAAAGGGGTCATGTTCTCATTAGCTAGATCCTCTTCTAAGTAGAAATCTAGAGTTATCTTCCAAGTCGACACGAAGGGATCCTATGCAGCACTCGAAGGGCATAACACATCAAAGCCTAGCTCACTCATATCCACTCTACGAGAGCGTCGAGATCCACTTTGCGAACGTCAAAGGGACCAACAACAACCTGGGATGGAGCGGTGTATTCAACTACAGCTTAAAAATAGAACTTCCAACGTTCTCAGCTATCTTCTTGTTAAAATCCTCTAAGGCCCAACATTGTTCCCTGAGTGTGTTGTCCACTTAGCCATGGCACTCCCAGATAATCCTGTCTTTTTTGGTTGCGTGCTCTTCTGTAGCCCCATTTAGCTCAGCCTGCAGAGCTTTCTTACTCCCCCTTTCAGTGGTCAACTCCTACTCTAACCTCTCAGCTTTTAACCTCCATGATGGACAGACACTCCCTAAGATCCATGTTCTACTTATTAATAATCTCATTCTCCTCTATCACATTATCACGTTGCTCAAAAGCCCTTGCCAACTCCACTTTAATGTCAGTGAGCTCCTTTCGACGAGCTTCTTTATACTTCAGTCCAACCGTGTTAGGTTTAGACAATAAGAATTACAAAGACGAAGAAAGACTCATCATCGAGGGTGTAGTTAAGCTAAAGTCCCCATGCCACAGATATGAATACCCACCAACCACAGCAGGTTCTTTTTCAATAACAGGTACAAAATGAAGACCTTGAGAGACAGCTGGTAGGGTATCTTCGTCAATTACGATCGACGATCTCTCAAGGGGAATAGATGGCGAACTCGCCCACAGAGAATTGCGAGGACTCAGAGTCCTAACGATGATGGAAATAGTACCAATAGGATCTGACATTCTTTTACTTTGCTGCTCCAACCCTGCACTGCCCCTCTCCTGCCCACTCACAAAGCTAATGCACACAGCCTTCACGGTAGTCTTGCGCTTCTTCCGCACCCTATTAACCACTAAATCAACGTTCATAGCCTCGTTAAGCTCACAAGAAATGCAATCAGTCATTCTTGAAGTATCCTTAGAACCCTGACCAACCCCTACACCAGTAATAATCGTGTGATCAGTAAGAACAGCTAACAAATTAACATGTTGACTATTACCTTCCACACGCGAACACTCCGAGCGAATAGGCGCAGCCTCTTCTCACAATAATGATAGAAAAAAATTTACTGGTTCATTTGCTCAACCCGTCAATATTTGGCCTAACTCATCACAATAGTAGTGAGGCCATGTGCGCTGCTAGTACAATGTGCCAATAGAAAGGGCAACTTCCTCCTATCACTAGGTCTCCACCCGTTAGGGCTATAACCCTCCAAACAGTATTGGAAAACATTCTTTGTCGTGATCAGATCCTCCAAGACCAATAGGCACCCAACGTGAAATCTTTGGAACTAAGCCACGACTTTGTCTGAAGGGAGACTCTGCTGGAATGAGCACATATCTTGACTTGGCGAAGACCACCTTATCGAGAACTTAAAGTCCTCACCAAGTTCGCTGCAAACTCGAATATACTTCCCCTAATTTAGATGAAGGTTCGATTAGTGGTTCGCGATGATAATTTTCACCCTCTTGCAAGGACAGAAATAGTAGAACCCCGACAAGTTCTCCCGATTATGGCTTTTCAACTGATATAGATGCTGAAAAACTATGAACTGGGGAACCTTACTGCATCAAGAGCAATCGATGAAATATACCATGACTATCCACCAGGCAAAGCCCGAAAGCTGATTAGGGGTAACATTATAGTCTTTAAGCAGACTACAAAAGAAGGGATGCAACGGCAAGTGGAACCCAACCTCAATCGCATAGATGGGGAGCAAGAAATTGTCTTCAGTGGTCTTGCACAAACGACGCGACCCTTTTGGAATGAAGAACTCGTATATAAAATTAGGAAGTTTTATCCCTCAGATGGCCAACATTCATCTCAGATCCTTCGACTTGGTGGTATAGGAGTAAAGTTTATCTATCACTAGAAACAGAGACAATCATTCTCGCGACGAATAGGGTTGAACTATCCGATGTTCGATACCCCTCATCTTCACCATAACTTAAGTAAAAGAAGAAAGCAGAAATTTTAAAAGATAAAGTAAGGTTTCTAAAAAAAATTACCTTCGTCCTGATTGTAGAAAATGCTAAAGATGAAAGATTTAGGGTTCAGAAAGACACCCTTTTAAAGAAGTTCCCTTCCTGCCTCTTAGACGATTTGTGTGACCAAAGGAAATCAACGGTCTAGATACAAACGGACAAAAAATGGTTCAATTTTCAACAACTAGATACACATGCGTAAAAACCGTTAGCTAACGTACCCAATAAGCTACATTTAATGTTGATGTGATGGACCTAAGGAGCGCCACTTTATGACACCCCTTATGCCCATTTTAGAGGGTAGATTGTTATACATCAATAACCTAATACCCGAACCCTAGAATAGATCCAAACCTCTGACCCACGACCTGATCGCAAAAGGACGACAAGGCGAACTCAAGCGCAAGGCAAAGCTATAGAACCAACTCGCAAGACCCAGCTCACAAGATTCTCGTGCGAGCTCAAAAGCAGGATCACAAGTACAGCTCGCAAGATAAGGGTACAGACCCAGCTCGTGGGGATCTAGGGAAGGTCGCAGTCTCACTTTGCATATACCCAATGAACTCGCAGGAAGTGCCACGTGCTCTATAGGCCACCCAGACATGTGACCAACGGGTACAAAGCTCGCCCAGAGCGCCAGTCCCAGTAGCAGAAAGGACCGCGTGCTCCGCAGACACGTGCCCAACAAGCTTGAAATTCGCAAAGAATGTCAATACTGTAGGCAGAAGAATCAAGACAAAATAGTGGGACTCTATCATGAGTTGTAATAGTACTAATAATATTATGTATAAATACCCTGATACTTATATCAATAAGTGGCAAGCAAAATATTATTATTGGTTGTAATAGTACCAGTAATATCATGTACCCTTGTACTCATATCAATAAGAGGCAAGCAAATTATTATTCAACATTTATAAAAAATTAAAATTTTATTAAATGATATTAAAAAATTAAAAAATTAAAAAATTAAATTAAATTTGGGACAATAAAATTCAAAACGCATAAAGTATGGAAAGTTGGAAACCGAACTGCATTATGACGAACAATTTTAAAAATTCAAAAAATTCCAACCAAACTGCACTCAGCCTTGTACGAAAGTAGTGAAAAAAAAGTTAATATATTAAGAATGCCATAATTTGTGTAAATAGACCTTTATATTTATTCTTTGATTTATTCATGTGGAGAAATCCAAATACCGAACTTACAAACAATTTTCTTGAGGTCTGAAACTGTCAATATTCAATTATATTTATTCATGACTAAAAGTAAAATTATTTTCGGAGAAATACAAATACCGAACTTACAAACAATGCTCTTGAGATATGAAATTCTCAATATTCAATTTGAATATTTTAATTATTTTAATATGATAGAGAGGAAAATTCATTAGAGTAAAAGTTTCAAACATCAGTCAATTTGCAATGCAGTTTTGCATGGGATCTTAATATTTATGGATTCAATTGTCTATTTATGGATCGAAATTTGTCTCTTAATTTCGCAATACACTTTAAAACATATCAATTCGAGCTTAAGATTTCAAGTTATAATCGCTATAGTGAAGATTACGCAAGCAAAAATTTCTAGACAAGTTCAATATGATATTTTTGAGTTGAAGACTTTGGAAGTCTCTTTAGCCACTCATTGGGGTAAAAATACCATGGAGGCCCCTGTATTAGGAATCGAATTACATTTTGCCTTCTCCACTCAAAAAATGTATAAATTCGTCCATTTACATTAGATCAAAGAGCAAACTAGTCATTCTGTTAAAAATTCTATCTATTTCTATTGTTAAAAAATTGGTCCTTGTACATTAACATGAGATACATGTGACACGCCATGTCACTATCTAATTATTCCATTAGCCACACTAGTTTTTAACAATACAAATGGATGAATTTTTTAACAAAAGAACCAATTTGCACTTTAATCTAACATACAAGGGCTAATTTGTCCATTTTTGAGTGGAGGGGTCAAAATGTAATTTCACTCCTAGTACAGGGTCTTTATGGTATTTTTATCCCACCAATTGTTATTTCTTACACTTATGTAGAAATTTATTTAAAAAATTAAATATTTATTTAATTAGATTTTTTTATTATATAAATACTTGTAAATTAAATATTTAATTAGTTTTAAGAGTTTTATTTTATGTTTATTCACGACTAAAATTAAAAATATTTTGGAGAAACCAAAATATCCAATTTACAAACAATGTTGTTCAGATATGAAACTATGAATATTCAATTTGAGTATTTTTATTATTTTGATAGGTTAAAATATTTTCAATCACATAATTAGATATTTAGATGAACTCTTTTTAACACCAATAAATTATGACATTTAAATAAATAAAATTATGACGTGTATCAAACTAAACAGAAAAGATAAAAAAAAAATTATGTGTTGGTCCTAATCACAAAATTTTACTATAGGATTCTGCCACATTAGTGATTTAGCATCAAAGATCAACTAGTTTAAAAATACAAATATTTTAAATTCTAATTAAAATCAAAATCTTTCATAAATAAAATTTAAAGAATTTTTTCTTCAAAAGAATTAAAGAAAATTTACTTAATTACAAAAATTTATAAAAATTTACACCCTACTTGATAAAGTATTGAAAAAAATTCAAATTCAATTAAGTGAAAATTAATATTTTTAATAACTTAAATTTTTTAACATATTCGATAACACACATTTAAAACTACCAAATAGAATTTTTTTTCACAAAAAGTGTGGAATATGATAAGTAGATAATGACCTATTTATCACTCAATAAAAAATAAATTCAATTATTTTTAATTTATTATTTTCATTTTAAATTATATTATTTATTATCAAAAAAATTAATTAGACTAATATTTAATTTAAAGTGATACAATAAATAAATTATATGACTTAAATTCAACACTTAATTTTCCACTACTTATTTTTTTCAACACTTGTATTTTTGAAATAATACAACTGGGTTATTGTTATTGCTTTAAAAGTAATGGAAAACAACAAAAAATAAATCACTCAACAGTCAACCTAGAAACGTGCAACGACCCCGCCTAGAAAACAGCCCCCACCAACCCAAGGCATATAGAGATAAAGCATTAGCTCATGTTGTACCCGTCTGTTTTCAGTGAAATTGAAAAAGTAGTTTTCAGATTATAAATTTGAAGTTAGAAAATTTATTTTATTATTATTTTATTGAGTACATCATGATACTAATATCGTATAAAAATTTCGTTAAGAAATTTTACCGTTTACAATCTCAATTTGATAAAAAGGACTAAATCGCGTAAAGTGCAGAAGTTGAGTTCTAATAGCTACATGTATTAAATAGCTATAAAAATTTAAAGTGGAAGTTCTTATATGGTAATTAGACCATTAGAGTTGGTATTGGATTTTAATGGTTTGGCATTATTGAAATTTGGATAAATTTTTAAGATTAATTTTATTAACTAGTAATTAAAGTTAAAATTAATTAAAATAAAATAAGCCAACATCTTTTCTTTCATCACTCACAACCAAAATTAGAAGAGAAAGAATCAATTGTTGAAGCTTAGCATTCGGCCATTCTTGTTGCTTGATTAGGTATGCATTTTTGTCCCGTTTTTAATTATTTTTACGTTTTCGGGATCGTTGTAGCTTAATCTAGCTAGTCTAAGGACTAATTTGTGAAACTGTTAAACTATTAGGGTTTTTCCATTAATGAATGTGCATGATTTTTTATGTTTGATGGAAGATAATGGATAGTTATTGTTAGATAAACAACTTTTATGAAGTGATTTTTGATGAAATTATCGATTAGGGATTTAATTGAAAAATGAAAATTTTACATGGTGAATTGTGAAATAAATGAAATATAGGACATGATAGGGACCTAATTGATATTCGGCTATAGTGAGTTGTGGCAGAATTTCATGAATTTCCTCTTTTATGAGATAGGGACTAAATTGTAAAGAAATTAAAAGTATAGGAGCAAAACGACAATTTTTCCAAAATATGATTTTGTGTTAATTGAATGAAATATATTTTGAATTGAGTTAAATTTATCTGTATAGATCAAGACAGACCTCATACGGCTTTAGATCGAGGCAAAGAGAAAGTCTCAGATTAATTGCCTCCATATTTACATAAACTCGTAATTTTTCCAAAATATGATTTTGTGTTAAATTGAATGAAATATATTTTGAATTGAGTTAAATTTATCTGTATAGATCAAGACAGACCTCGTACGGCTTTAGATCGGGGCAAAGAGAAAGTCTCGGATTAATCGCCTCCGTATTTACGTAAACTCGTCGAGGTAAGTTCGTATGATTAAGTTGTGATTATATGATTTATTTTGAAATATGCATGAATTGTAAATTTGCTATATGTATACACGGTTGCATATCGAACGATGTACGAAAATTACTGAGTCCCGTTTGAACCTTAAGAATTCGTAGGATACAAATGACATGTCATCAGAGTTTACATGATTCGGGTACTAGTCCTGAACGTCCTACTGATGGCTAAGGTCCTGCATGTGTTGCGGATACTCCATAGCTCGTGTGAGTAGCATCGTCTACGTTCCGACCCACAGCTCGTGTGAGCATACCGATTTATAGCTCGAGTGAGCATACCGATTCATAGCTTGTATAAGCATACATGTACAGGATTTGACGGATTACAGTTATATGAGTTAGCACAGGTATCCAACGATATTCTAATGGTTCAACGGGCAATATTCTGATTCGAATTGGTAAGAGCTCGATGCAAACTATTAGAGGGACACATATGAATTACATGGAAATGTTGTCATATGGTATATGGATAATTGAATTGGATGATACATGTATATGAAACTTAATCAATTGTTGTTCTCATCCATGATTATTGGTTTATATATGTATTTACATGGCTAACATGGTTGATGTATTTATGCTTAGGCATTTTGTAATACCCCTAACCTGTATTCAACGCCTGAATAGAGTTACGGAGTATTACCGGACTTACAACACACTACTACAAACTTTTCTCATACATTTAATCAATACATACAATTATCAATCAATCTCAATCAATTTGTCCCTAATACGAACCTACGAGGCCTTACACATGCATTGGGAGTGGTTCGGGACTAAACCGATAACTCGAGAAATTTTTCAACACTTATAAAATTTTTCTCTAAAACAAGGGTCACACGCTTGTGTGACCAGGCCGTGTGAGCCACCAAACACGCTCGTGTCATAGATCGTGTGGACATTCGAAATGCGAGCACATGGCCGTGTCCTAGCCCGTGTTCTACCTTGTGTCCAAACAAGTGAGGTTACTGACTTGGGTCACACGGCCAACCACACGCCCGTGTGTCTAGCCCGTGTGCCCTTCGAAGTGGCCACACACGTCCGTGTGCCAAGCCATGTGCTAGGTCGTGCCAAACCTGTAGGGTATACTGACTTATTCAACACGACCAAGTCACACGCCCACGTGCTAGGCCGTGTACCAATTAGGGGGTATACTGACTTGTACCACACAGCCGATCACACGTCTGTGTGTGAAACCGTGTGGGGCATACTGACTTCATTTCAATTTCAACACCAAGGGACACACGGCCGTGTAACATAACTGTGTGTCACACACGGTTGAGACACACGCCCGTGTCTCTACCCGTATAGACAAAAATAGGCTATTTACCAAGCCATTTTGCCACCCATTTTGCACATACCTAAACAAACTCAAATGGTACCAATTCAAAATACAATTATGCAACCAAATACAATCAACCAAAGTTCAAATCATACTAATTCTTTACCATCAATATAAATCACAAGTATACCACAATTTGCCATATAATTTCATACCTAATTCACATATACCATTCAATTAACTAAACCATTCCAAACATGCAATATTCATTTAACTTCAATCACACATTATAGCTCAATTACCTAACTCAAAATAATGCCATTTGCACATTTATAAACAACATCAAACTCACCATCACAAGCCAACTCAAATGGCCTAAATACATGTTCATCAAACAAACCAAAATGACTCAAGCCTATACATGCCATATACCATATATACACATTTCAAAAGTACAAAAATAGATGTCCGATAGTGTGATGAAGTCTCTGACGATCCTTGGTTCTGAGCTAGCTTCGATGTACTATAAAACATAGAAGAAAATAAACAAAGTAAGCTATAAAGCTTAGTAAGTCGTATAATTCAGAATTAAACTTGCCATTTATATATAATTAAGACAATAAATAAGGTATACTCAATTCAATTACCAAATTCCTAACACAAGTATTCATCAACAAGTTAGTCACATAAGTGCATATAGTCATCCATTGTCTCAATTTAATACTCAATACATTGTATCATATTGAATTCAGATAAACAGTAATTCATTCGTATAAACACATAGCTTTTTCACATAACCAATAACAAATTTTTTTCCCGTTGAACCTATTAGAACATCGAGCGATACTCGGGTGATATACATTATGTGCATAAATCAATAATTCGTCAATTCATTATCATTTCCGCTCTTTCGAGCTATGATCAGTAAGCTCCTCCTGAGCTGATAGACAATAAGCACTATTGAGCTAAAACGGTAAGCTCTGACGAGCTGAAAACAGTAAGCTCTTACGAGCTAATATATCGGTAAGCTCATACGAGCTGTGGTGAGTCCACAACACATGCAGGATCTCGGCCAAAACGGTAACCCTAGTGACATGTCACTCGTATCCTACGACTTTCTACGGTTCAAACGGGACTTGGTATTCAATAATTCTCATCAATTAGGCATTCGAACTCAGAAATACCATTTACTCAATTATATTTCATTTCAAATAATTTACAAGTATTTAAATATTCAATTCTAATTATACGAACTTACCTCGAGTTGCTCGGATGGAAATTATCGACTATTCCTCCACTTTTCCTTTTCCCTAATCTAATCCCGATATCGACTTATCTAGATCTATATATTATCAAATTTAGCACATTCAGCATTCAGTCTATTCAATTTAGCCTATAATTTACAATTTGGAAAATTTACACATTTGCCCCTAATGTTTCACATTTTCACAATTTAGTCATTATCACATAAAATTGCAAATTCATGCAATTTACTACAAACCCATGCTTATCCGAATTCAATACATGATACTAGCAGCCCATATTTTCAATTTATTCACACTTTTAACACCACATTTCACATTTTCTCAATTTAATCCATTTTTGACATTTTTGTCAAAAATCACTTTACAAAAGCTATTAATCTAACATTAAACCTTCCAAATCTATTATAAATCATCAAATTACTCAAGCACTCAACAATGGCAACATGATAAATCTTTAACAGTTTCAAAATCTAGGGTACGGGCTAGCTAGAATACGAAGCAACGATCACAAAAACATAGAAATCATTAAAAATCGAGTCAAAATGACTTACCAATTTAAACTTGCAAGTGTCGAACCCTAAAACACAACAAAATGTTTTCTTCCTCTTCAATATTCAGCCAAAGAAGATGATAATGAAGTTTAAATTGATTTTGTTTTATTTAATAATTCATTAATAACTAATTTACCATTTTGACCTTAATAATAAACCATTTAAACACATAATAATATGTCCATATATGTCCACTCACCAATACAATGGTCTAATTACAACATAAGGACCTTAACTTTGAGGTTCTATAGTTATTTGACACCTTTAGCTATTAGAGCTCAAGTTTTATGCTTTACGCGATTTAGTCTTTTTTATCAAATTGACCAACTAAATGATAAAATTACTTAACGAAATTTTCACACAATATCTCAATCATGCTGTAAACATTAAAATAATAATAAAATAAATATTTTGACCTCAGATTTATGGTTCCGAAACCAATATTCTGATTTGACCAAAAACGAGCTGTTACACATTTGGCCAAATTATGTTGGGATATGTTATGTTTACTTACCTATTATGTGACTAAATGGTAAGTTTTATTCTATGATATATGAACTTACTAAGCTTAAATGCTTACTCTGTGTTATTTTCCATGTGTTATAGTGAATAGGAAGCTCGTTCGAGTTAGAAGCTTGTCGGAGCTATATCACACTATCCATCAATTCTTTTGGTACTTTCGATTGTTTTGATTTTGGTTATAATGGCATGTAGAGGTGTTTTGGCTAATGTTGGCCTATATGTTTTGTTGTGAATATGGCCATCTGATTTGGCTTGTGTTTTGGCATATTTTGGTATGTATATAAGTAGCCTTAACATGGTTGATATGTGGTCTGTTTTGTGTTTAAATAGTGAAAGGTAAAATGATAGTTAAATGTGTTTTGTGATATGATGAAATTGTGGTGAATTGGTACTTTAGTATGTATGACTTATATGGTGATTTGGTGCTAGTTTAGAATGGCATATTTGGTACCAATTGAGAAGTTTTGGTATGTTTTGGAAAGTAAAATAAATGGCATGGATTGATGCAAATATGCTTAGTAGTTAGTTGATTATTTCGCCAAATAGAGTACATGTTTATATATGTTTTAATGTTGTCATTTGAGGTGCTTAAGGGCATATTGGTTGTATTTGATTATACCATATGTATATAGCTAGAATATGTTTGATTTTGGTACCTTGTTATGGCTTGTATATATGTTCATTTTTTCTTGTAAGTACATGCCTAGTTGGGTGAGAAAAATAGCTAGGAAAATAGTTTATTTTCGTCCACACAGTTAGAGACACGGGCGTGTATCTCAGTTGTGTGTGACATATGGCCAGACGACATGACCGTGTGTCCCCTGTAGCTTTCGAAGGGTTGCAAGTCAGGCTGATACACAGCCTAGCACACGGTGTAACACCCCTAACCCGTATCCGTCACCAGAATAGGGTTACAGAGCATTACCAGAGTTTAGAGTTCAATTCCAATTAATTTATGTCATTTACTATTCATTTCCAAAAATTGATCACAATCAATCATAGTGTCCCTTATACAGGTCCTCGAGGCCCAAAATACATATTAGAATTGAATCGAGACTAAACTGGGATCACAGTAAATTTTTCGCAAAATCTTAAAATTTTTCTTAGGTGCAGGGGACACACGCTCGTCTGGGCATTCGATGTGAGGCACACGGTCGTGTTCCAGCCCATGTCCTTACCCGTGTAACTCTCTGACTTGGGTCACACGGCTAGCCACACCCCCTTGTGCTAGACCTTGTGGACAATTTAATTTTCGAAATTTAGGTGCAGGGGTTACACAGCCAGGACACACGCCCATGTACAGCTAAGACACACGCCCGTGTCTCTGCCCGTGTGCTTAATTCTGAGCATTCTGTTTCTCGATTTTTAAGATGCAGGGAACACACGGCCAAACCACACACCCTTGTACTTGCCCATGTAGACAAAATAAGGCCATTTTCCAAGCCTTATTTCTCACCCTTTTTACCTTGCAACTACATGAACACTTCAATATATTCAACAACCAATTCAAGGCATATAAATCAAACTAATATTCAAGTTTTATACATGACATGTTGCTCACACTTTCAAGTATTCATCTTACCCTTTTCTAATCATATACTTACCCAAGTGTGATTATATCTAAGTTACTAATCTAAGCATACTCACATACCAAACATGATATAACTTCATGCATAAATATATTAAACATGTTATCACTAGCCATTCCAATGGCTAATTACAACCAAAACATTTACATACCCTTACTTGTCATATTAGCCTATTCATGCCATTATACCAAAGTAAGATTCCTATTTATACCAAAACAAGCTGGAGGATAGTGTGATGATGCTCGGACTGCTCTCCAACCTTTACGAGCTTTCTAGTACTATAAAATAGAGAAAAGAAAACCTAGTAAGCATTTAGTGCTTAGTAATTTCATATAACAGGGATTTAACTTACCATATATTTTCATTTAAGATAAGCACACAAAAATGCATCCAAGCAATTTGGCTAATAGCCTAAAACACAACTTTATCAATTATGTTAGTCAAATAATTCATATAATACCAAGAACATGGATGA
Source organism: Gossypium australe (assembly GCA_005393395.2). Classification (NCBI taxonomy): domain Eukaryota; kingdom Viridiplantae; phylum Streptophyta; class Magnoliopsida; order Malvales; family Malvaceae; genus Gossypium; species Gossypium australe. The sequence goes on from CM016618.1 coordinate 37,630,154, forward strand.
GCTCATCATTTAATGATTTTCATATACATATGCTTTCCATATCATTATTCCATATTACATGTACATTTCATGATAAATCATTTCAAGTTCATTTTAGCCATGTCAAAACTTTACCGGTTGAATTTATTTGAAATATCGATGGATACGCTCATGTAGTACACTTCAAGTGTACAAAATTGAAATGCATTAATTCATATCCAGGGGTACCCAATTAGGGCACATAATCAAGAAGCACACTCTCGAGCCATATGTCAAGATGCTCAGATGAGCCATATGTCAGGATGTTCAGATGAGCCATGTAACAGGATGCTTATCCGGGCTAAACAGGAAACTCCTAAGAGTTTAGAACAGGAAGCTCATTGAGCTTAACAGATAACTCCGAAGAGTTATTAACAGGGAGCTCCAAATAGCATATCATGGAGTTCAAGCGAGCCATATCAGGGAAGCTCATAAGAGTTTATATCAGGACACTCACGAAGAGCTGCGTTTGTGTTCGCAATAAATGTTGGATCACAACCGATCGAATCGTGTAACAGGACGCTCACAAAGAGCTACGATATTGTGCAACACATGTAGGATCACTACTGATCAAGATGCTCGCAGGAACTATAGAATAGGACGCTCGAGAAGGCTTTTAACAGGATGCTCGCCTGAGCTATAATGTTCGCAACATATGCAGGACTATAATCAATACGGGAAAATGTTGTATCCATCGCATTTCATTATTCAAACGAGACTTATTAATTATCGAAAAATATCGGTTATGTGATTAATTTCATACATTAAACATTTATGCAATTCACACAAATACATACCACACTCAATTCAATAATAAAAATAAACACAATTTAGTTACACGAACTTACCTCGATACTTGTTCGTACACAGAAATATACTAATCCAGCACTTTTTCTTTTCCTCGATCTAACTTTGTATTTGAGTTTTTCGGATCTAAATAAATGAATTTAACATCAACTTAATCCATTTCATACTCAATTGGACTCAATTCACTTTCTAGGCAAAATTACTATTTTTCCCCTATACTTTTTATAAATGATAATTTTGCCCCTAAGCTTGGAAAATGAAATTCATGCAATTTAATCCTTATTTCAAGCCTAACCGAATTTTACATGTTCCAATAACAGCCCATGGATTTCACAAAAATCAAAATTTTTCCATGGGTTTTACCACTTTACAATTTAGTCCCTAAATCATAATCAAAATTCTTTTTGTAAAAGTTATTTATCTATCAACAACCTTTCATTTTCTACCATAAATTTCAAATTTTCAGCATATTCATCCATGGAAAAATTTCAATACTTTGATAACTTTACAAATTGACCCCTAAAAATAGCTAGATTAAGTTATTCCAATCTTAAAAATATAAAAATTACTAAAACCGGGACAAGATTACTTACCCAATTAGGCTTGCTTGATTTTCTTTCTCTTTCCTAGAGTTTCCATAGAATTTGGGGATGAAGATGATATAAAATGATGATATCAAACATTTATTTAACAATCATCTTTTATTTATTTCCATTTCCAATTTAGTCCTTTTCTTTTTCTAATTTTCCATGGATGAATCATCAAAAATATATACTAAGTTTTCTTAATGGTCTAATTACCATATAAGGACCTCAAGTTTTGAATTCCATAGCTATTTGATACTTATAGCTACTAGAACTCAACTTTTGCATTTTATGCAATTTGGTCATTTCCACAATTAAACATGAAATCGGTAAAATTTTCTCAATGAAATTTTTATGTCATTTCTATCATAATGCAATTCATGCAATAACATTAAAATAAATTTTCTTTCTAACTCGGATTTGTGGTCCTGAAATCACTGTTCTGATTTTACTGAAAATGGGTTGTTACACACGGCCTGGCACACAGGCGTATGGCTTGGCCGTGTGATAACATGATTATTTTGCATGATTTATTGTATGTAATTCGGTTTATTTCTGAACTAATTCCTGCTAAATTTGTATTTTTATAATTTAATTCTTGTCAGGGATGCAATTGATCAAAAGCAAGCTGAAAAGGGCCAAATTGAAAGAAAATCATGGAAATGGGGCCAAATCAGAAAGATGGAGGAAGCCAATGACGCATCAAGCAATTTGACTTTGTAAAAAGCCAAGAATAGAAAATTCTATTTTTAGTTTATTTTATTTTTAATTATTTATTTTTATTTTTATTTTTAATTATTTAAGATTTTATATTTAAGCCTATTTTTAGTAAATCCATTAGTATAAATAGGGGTTATTTGTATTTGGAAAATCATCAATCAATTAGCTCTTTCCTATTCCTATTTGGTGTTTAATGTCTCTCTTTTCCTATTTCAATTTAGAATAGGATTTCTTTTTTTCTTCAAGCCAAACGTCCAAACATTCTAACCATTTCAATTCATTTTGTTTCTTTTCCCAAAATTGGTTTAATTTCCTTCCAAACCCCTTTCCTTTCCAAATTTCATCATCCTTTATAATAACCCAAACACTTTCCACCACCTTTAAGAATGAGTAAAATCATGCCACACTAAACCCCTTTCAGCTTTAAGCCGGTATTAACCCCGTCAAAAACCCATGAGTTACGAACCCGAGCTATTCAATTCCAAATTTCCGATACTTATTATTTCTCCGGATTAAGAGTATGACTTCGTCAACTCACAAAGTCAAGTCGTGCTAAGTTGAAAAAGACGTCGTTTGTGTTAGTGCAGCTGGACGTACAGTTGGGATTCTGAAAGGATCGATTGTCTAATCGGTTTTCCGTGAACACATTGGCGTGCCAAGTAGAGATTGCTGTTTGGTTCCGTCAAGGGAAGTAGTAACCAGATTTGAATGTCCCAACGTTTGAGGGCATTGGTTCGAGCTAGGCTCTTCTGGAACGCAAAGCTGCCGAAGTTTTAAATCACGAACGTTTCGTAGATTGTTCGATCGGCAGGGTTAGTTATAGAACGTTCCATAACTAATTTACACAAGGAAGAGTTGGTGCCCGAGGCGTCCTTGGTAGCTATAACTAGCTTATCGGAAAAGACGAGTTCATCTAATTTCGAGGATCGGGTCAAAGACAGAAAAACCTGCGCTTGAGGCTGAGCTAAGTTTTATCGATTTCTTTTCAGATTATTTCAATTCTATTTTCCTATTTAGTCTGTTACTTTTTATGTTTTTATTTTCTGTGTTTGTTTCAGGTTTAATATTTTACTCCCCCCAAACGTCGCAGGCACGACCATTGCCCAGACATTAATCTGGTCAAGAGATAAACAATTTTTCCAGTAAAACCAGTCTCTGTGAGATCAACCCTACTCCCTATACTGCTTAAATTTGCAACTAGGTGTAGGATTATATTGGTGGAATCGACAGCCATAATTTTGGCGCCGTTGCCGGGGACTGGCAACATTTACAATTGTTTAAATCGTCTTCATGACCAGATCTTCATCAAGTGATCTTGAATACCCAGAGATTGAGAAATCAGCGCGAGTGCGGTGAAAGGAGACAGAAGCTTTTAAATGCGCAAGTAAAGTAGAAGCTGAACTGGGACAAGGGATCCTAGAATCTGACGTCGAAAAGTTGAGCGAAGCAATTCGTATAGAGGCAATTCGACGCGGGAAACAAGTCGAAGTGGTTGGACCTAAGACCGAACCACTTCTTGAAACAAAAAAAGCGAAAGGCAACCTCGGTGAACCAGAAAGGATGGCAAACCGAACCATTCGTCAACTAGCCGCTACTCTCAACGAGCAAACACCGTTATGCATCAACTATCCAACCGGAGGAACCCCTTTCGAGCTGAAATTAGACTTGATTCACCTTTTGCCCACTTTTCGAGGCTTGAAGAACGAAAATCCACACACTTACTTGAGAGAATTCCACATGGTCTGCTCGAGCATGAAACCCCAAGGAGTACCCGAAGATGAAATCAAACTTTAGACCTTTCCTTTGTCTTTAGTTGATACAACAAAAGAATGGTTATTTTACTTACCCTCGGTTCTATCACAACGTGGGATGACTTATCTTGTGTATTTCTTAACAGATTCTTTCCAGCATCACGAGCAGCTGAACTACGGAGGGACATAGTGGGAATTCGCCAAATGGAGAGTGAATCGCTCTACGACTATTGGGAGCGATGCAAAAAACTATGTGCAAGTTGTCATCAACATAGGTTGACCGAACAATCACTTCTTCAATATTTCTACGAGGGTCTGCTCCATATAGAAATGAAGATGATCGATGCTGCTAGTGGAGGGGCGCTTGTCAATATGACTCCTCAAAGGGCAAGGGAACTGATATCCACCATGGCTGCAAATTCTCAACAGTATCGACCGAATTCAGAACCCACTAGATGGGTTTATGGGGTAAACGTTTCATCTTTAGAAGATAAATTAGATAAGCTTACCAATGTTGTTCAATCATTGCTTACAGAGAAGAAAAATCCAACCCAACTGTGTGGAATTTGTTCTACATCTGAACATCCGACAGATTTGTGCCCAATCCTTAATGACAATTCAATGGCACATGTTGATGCTGTCGGAGGTTTTCAGGGACCTCCGTAAAGACGCTATGATCCTTTCTCCAACACCTACAATCCCGGGTGGAAGGATCATCCTAACCTGAATTATGGAGGTAATCCCCGATATAATCCATCGTACCAACCGAGACCTCTGCAACCACCACAACAGCAACCCAAGCCGAGCACATCTCTAGAAGCTATTGTGGAAAAACTTGCTGCCAATGCTGTAAAATATCAACAAAAGACAGATGCATTAATACAAGAACTAACTAATCTACAGGAGAGCCTGGGTTCAAATCTCATGAGAAGCAAGGGAGTATTTATTTTACGAATTGGACGGTAAGAGTTTCAGTTGAATTTAAACTCTACTGACGAAGGGATCCCACATCAGAAAGATACAAAGAAGGAAGGCGAAGAGCTAGCTATATAAAGAGCATTCTAGGAGGAGAGATAACATACCTTGAGGGCGTTTGGGCACAGGAGTGGTCGTAGCGCGGTTTAGCACCAGATTCCTATCAGGTGTGTAACTCTCTCTACTCTAGTTGTAGAGCGGCAAATGCCGAAGTACCGGTCCGGCAATAGTAGCCACACGAGCGTGCGAGCGCACGTGTAGGGCTTCGACGCGATAGTTGAGGCCATTAGTAGTATTCTTGTGGGTTAAGGCTGCTTGGGCCACGATGGGCCCATGGGCCCAATTGAATAAATGTATGATGGTGTAGTATATAGTGAACTAGACTAGGTGAATCTCATATACGTGGCTAGATTTATGTTAGGTGGGCCACACGAGCGTGTGGGCTTGAATGGGCCAAAATTGAGTTTTAGGCCCAATAGTCCGGTAAGACCGAAAATGGTAACCAAGTCGCTCGGGGCAACATTTGGGCCTTTGGGAAAGGCCATTGCAGGTGCAAAATTACCGATATACCCTTGGAAGGGTAAATTACCGAAATACCTTTAGAAGGTAAATTACGAAAATGCCCTTGGTGGGTAAATTACGAAAATACCCTTGGTGGGTAAAATTATTGTTATACCCTTAGAGGTTGATTAGCTTGATTATGATGTATTTTATTATTCTGATTATGATGGTAAATCGTGTCATACTTATATTTGACATATGTTTTGCATACATAACATACTGCATACACGAACTATTGTGTCATATTGCATGGGATTGGGATTATTTGAAAGGGGAAGTGCAAATAGGATCGCATGGTCGCTTGACGACTGTGGATCCACCGAAGGCTTTTTAACCACCGAGCAGCTATGCTGCACCGTTAAGGTAATGCCGCAACTGGTGTTACATAAGGAGTGTTCGGATGGGTGGGTCAATTAAATCCCCATAGGAGTGCACGGTTGGACAGGAGACGGAGTGTTCGGCTGGTATGGGCATTAATGCATTGCATATATGGATTATATTACTGAGATGGGCTTAGGCCCAGATTTATATATATGATATGTGACATTTGATATGGGTTAAGGCCCAACCGAGGCTATTTTGGGCTAAGGCCCAATTGCCACCGTTACTTTAATGGGCTTGGGACCGGATTGTTTTGATGCATGTTTTTACTGATGAGGGTGTACGCACTGAGTTTTCGTAAACTCACCCCCTCTTTTTAATTTTTCTCAGGTCACCCTTAGTTGGCGGTTCGATGTACTGGAGGACTCGGAGGTGGCCACACTAAGAGTAGTTTTGGATTTTAGTATTTTACTTTTCGCTAATTTTGGTTAATATTATTGTAATAAGGCCTCTCTTAAATTTTGGTTTTAGTTTTGGATTTTTAGTTTATTATGTTTTAAATCTGCTAAACTTTGAATCACGGTTTTCCAAAATAATATCTGCTTTCAAAATACTATGCTTTCGCATATAGGTCGTAAACATCACGTTTTCATAAATCAGTCATTTTAATTAAGCTTCCATAACAAACAAAGTTTATTTTTTTTTAAGGTAATAACTTTTTAATAAATGTTGATTAATATTAACAAACGCAAACTGGGACTTCTGCTTTTGTTTTATGTCAAGAAGGGTTTCTAATGAAAACGCGGTTTTCGAAAAACACCTCAATGTGACACGCCGGATTCGGGCCTAACTTCTAGGCCGGGCTGGGGTGTTACACTCACAGTCCCGTTCGACACAAATTCTTCCCCCTCCTCATTTCCTAACTTTCCTCCCTGATAACATCTTAGCCTTATCTGAATTTCCCTCCATTATTAGTTCCCCTTACCACTCAAACACTCCAACGTAAGAGTTCATATTCAACACAACTCTGGCCGTCCACCTATGCAAAATAAAACACTCCAAAAATACCTCTCCAAATGCTCGAACCTTGGACCTCCTCAGCTGACAACACGCCACCTTATAGCTCCTCAAGTGACGCCACTTTCCACTGGACCACAAGCCCATTTGTCTCATATTTTCCCTTAATCTGCTTAAAAGGCCTAACGCCTAAGACTAGGGTCCACTAAAGCAAGAAAAATAAAATTTTCCCTATGGTCTTCCCTATCTCTAAGACTTCAAATAATCCTGATAATAGCTTAAAATTAATATTCTAAGTGCTACTCATACATACAACCTCAATGCCCAGAAATTTATAGTTTCGGGATTTTTGGGGCGTTACATGGATGCAAATTTATGACTGGGAATTGTGTGAATGCTTGTGTTGTAAGTTCGGTAATGCCTCGTACCCTGTTTCGGCGTTGAATACGGGTAAGGGGTGTTACATCATCGACTTGTGGTCGACGTATCCCTAAACTTTTCCTATCTTATGGCATACCAACTATATCCGACTCTTCCCGAATAGTTAATAAGGTATTTTTTACTCAATTCATTATCATTTAATATCTCAATTTACAACAATTTTTTTCATGAATTCATTTATTCAAACATATGGTAGCATCGATTATCTCAACATATATTCAATTTCATATTTCTATGAACATTCACATATTTCACGTATATTCAATTTAGTTCTCATGATCATCAATCAATTCAAATCAGTCCAAATAATCTCTTTGAACAATGAATCTCACCTTATATTCTTACCATATATAAAAAAAAACAATATGCAACAATTACAAGTTAGTTCAAATTATAGAAACACAAACTGTAAACTCTGAGATATTGTAACACCCCGTACCCGATACCGTCACCGGAGTTGGGCAAGAGGCATGACTAGACCTGACTACAAATTTGAAACATGAAAATCTTAAAGCTGTCAAACTGCGTTGTGCCGACTAATTTGGCTATAACTTGAGTTACAAAATTCGAAATTCAGTTCCGTAAATTTTCCTTGAAAGTAGACTCATATATCTATTCATCATAATTTTTCTAGAATTTTTCATGTGGCCAATTAGTACAGTTTATTCTTCAAAGTTACCCTTATTACACTGCTGGACAGTTCTGACCTGTCCTTATAAAACTGCAGTTATCTCATTGCACAATTTTCATATACTGTTCTAGTTTATACCAATGAAAAATAGACTCAATAAGGGTTCTTTACATATATCCCATGCTTCCTAATTATTTTTGTACAATTTTTGACAATTTTTCCAAAACAGAACAGTGACTCACGAATGCATTCAGAGTAGGTCTCACTAAAACTGAATTATCTCATAACTTATAAGTCTTTTGCCTACTCTGTTTCTTTCATGTAAAAATAGACACAATAAGGTTTAACTCCATGTCTCATTCACCTTTTAATTCAATATACCCTATTTTTGGTGATTTTTCTAACTCATATCACTGCTGTTACTACAAGTTGCTTTGTCACAATTTATGAAGGACTAGCTTCTTACCAAACTTACCTACATTCCTAATTCAAGGATTCATTCCGCATATATAAACATTTCCTTAACAAAATGATTAAACTTCGATTTAGAAAGCATAAACCTTACCATCAAGAACCAACATACACATTAACAACACTACAACATACTTAAATAGAAATTTAGCCATATTCGCATGGCCATTCTTTTAGGGTTTACATGCGAACCGTAAAACTTCCTTAAACAATCCAAGCCTATCCTATACATGCCTTCGTTCAAAACCAACCCAAAATGAAGGAGTACCCCAAATAGATAGGTTGATAGTGTGAGCGACCTTCCAACGACCCTGATGAGCTTGTGGCTTGCCCCTAATCTATAAAACAGAGGAAACATCTCACACGGGTAAGCATACTAGCTTAGTAAGTCCCAATTCATTTAGAATTATAACATCTAATTATGTATGAAGATAAAGCAATCCACATATGGTATTCTACAATAACAACTAGGTAAATAGTTTACACAAGGTCAAGTTTAATAATTCAAGGACCCACTTTCATAGTAGTCATTCATGCAAATCAATTGTCCCATAGTAGTAAGTTCGAAGGTCGTCTTCCGACAAATTATATTCATCAATGACAACTTAGCACAAGTAATATCTAACATAACATACCTCACATACTTACCCGAACCACATTCTTGACAATTTAGTTCTAAATTGTCTTGACGAGGATTAGACTCCTCTTAGGAAATTTCATCACCGGCATCAAGCCTGCTAGGCGTAAAAGCCCGATAATTAACACCGGCACAAGGCCTGCTAGGCATAAGCCCGATAAATAACACCGGCACAAGGCCTGCTAGGCATAAGCCCGATAAATGTCACCGGCACGAGGCCTGCTAGGCTCGAAGCCCGAATATCAGAATATTATCACATGCTTTTCACATTCCACCATCACATATCGAATTATAACCATTTATTCCCATTGCAATAAATAAATTTATAATCAACCTAATCCATCAATCATCACATTCGGCCAACTCATAGTTTTACACCAAGCTATTTCCAACTTTATCATTCACTTGATGTGTGAATGATCTTTAGATAATAAGTAGCTCAAGAACTTACTCATTTACCTTGCATTAGCCAAAACAATTCCATCATATTCTCAACATAAACCATCAACCAACATGTAGGTATACATTCGGCCATGATGAAATTTGGTACTAACCTTCATAAATTTTATTATAGTCAAGGTAACCATAATTTATTCTTTGACAAAATCTAACCAAAGGACTTACCTCGATTGTCGATAAGCCGTGCAAATCGGCTACTCGATAATCTTTGCTTTGCCTCGATCCAACTTTTCTCCTTTTGATCTTGATCTAATTTGGTTCAATTTAAACCAATTAACCCACATTTCCATTTAATTAAAGAGCAAAATCATAAAATGCATGATTTCAAGACATAATGATGTGCATTCGGCATACATCCCCTACTTTGTTCAAGTGCATTTAATTTATTAGGGAACACTTTGGCGACAATTTCCTTGATGTGTTTTAACTTACAACTTACCCTCTTATCTAGCCGTACCTTAACTTATATAATCACACATATATAATCAAACACATTAGCTCAAATTCTTCCTCTAATATGGCCGAATGTACTACTTCCATACCATTGCATTTTTCTTCAATATACACCCAAGAAACAAGCTAGATAACCATAACTCATTCATCCTAAGCAAATAATTACCACATTCATAAGACTTATTAAATCAAGCTAAGGTGTCCACCATTTCCTTTCTTTTTCTACCTATCAAACAATGTAATCAACCATAGACAACATGCTTTCATCACACATGAAAAGGCCTTAGAACTAAGTCATGGCCGAATCTAAGGAGAGCTTAGCTCTCAAATTTTAGCACAAGAACTCAATAGTATGTAAGGCTACCAACACAACCATGCAAAACCATTCATCCATGTCTAATCACTATACAATATAAGTGTAGCCGAACATTAACACAAAGGAAAGGATTCAAATAGGTGGTCTCACATTCGGCCGAACATAAGGGCATCCCCATGCCAAAATTTAGACCATTTTCTCACAAACTCAAGCTTCATCTCCCTCTCATATTATCAAAGTTTATTGTCAACCCAAACCACCATTCCTCACCCATGGCCGAATTTCATCAAGCCTACCCATATTAACAAAGTCTTTTTGCTTGTTTCAAAAGAAAAGATTAAGAATTTAAGCCATATCAAGGTGAGTTTTCAAAACCAAGATCAAGCTCTTACCTATCCTTGTGCATGCATGGCCGATTGAAGAGGATGAGAATTCTTCCCTCTTCTTGATGGTGATTTCGGGTGGATGCTCAATAAGGAAGAAGAAAGAAATTTTTCTTTTTCTTTTCTTTTTGTTTAAAACAATTTTCATCCATTTAGCATGCTTATGACAACATAATACTTTTAAAATTATAAGTTGCCTAGAAAACATATTATTCTAGCATGCTTGCCGTCCACCTTATTTAATTATGGGGGATTTGACATGCAAATCCCCATGTTTTATAGACAATTCACTTAGCTCCCTTTCCATTAATGCCCACTACATTAGTCCTTCTTGCAATTTAAGCCTTCTTAGCAAATTAAACACTTAGATAGCTGAAATTTTCTACGAGATTTTTACACCCACTAAAAGCACACATAACAAACACAAGACATAATATTATAATATCTCACAGGCTCGGATTCGTGGTCCCGAAACCACCGTTCCGATTAGGGTCAAAATTGGGCTGTTACAACTCTCCCCCCCTTAAGGATTTTCGTCCCCGAAAATCTTACCGTTAAAAAGGTTCGGATATTGTTGCTTCATTGACTCTTCAGGCTCCCACGTAGCCTCTTCAACTCCGTGACGATTCCATAGAATCTTTACTAATGGAATTCTTTTATTTCTTAACTCTTTGGTCTCCCGAGCCAAGATACGGATCGGTTCCTCATCATAGGTCAAGTCAGATCGAATTTCAATCTCTGACGGGGTGATGACATGGGACGGATCCGACCTGTATTTGCGAAGCATCGAAACATGAAATACATTGTGTATCTTTTCCAACTCGGAGGGCAATCTTAATCTATAAGCAACCGGTCCAATACGTTCAATAACTTCGTACGGTCCGATAAATCTCGGGCTCAACTTGCCTTTCTGACCGAATCGGAGTATCTTCTTCCACGGAGAAACTTTCAAGAACACCCGATCTCCGACCTGAAATTCAATGTCCTTGCGTCTTAAATCGGCATAGGACTTTTGACGATCCGAAGCTGCTTTCAAGTTGCTTTTAATCACAACCACTTTCTGTTCAGTTTCTTTAATCCAATCAACCCCGTGTATCTTATTCTCACCGAGCTCAGTCCAATACAACGGTGTGCGGCATTTTCGACCATATAAGGCTTCATAAGGTGCCATTCTTATGCTAGACTGAAAGCTGTTATTGTAAGCAAACTCAATCAGGGGTAGGTATCGTTCCCACGTACCCCCGAACTCGAGAACGCAACACCTCAACATGTCCTCAAGTGTCAAAATAGTTCGCTCAGACTGACCGTCTGTTTTCGGATGGAAAGCCGTACTAAAATGAAGTTTAGTACCTAACGCCTCTTGCAACTTCTTCCAGAATCGCGAGGTAAATCTTGGATCTCTATCTGAAACAATAGAACTCGGTACACCGTGCAATCTTACAATCTGCGACACATACAATTCAGCGAGTTTGTCGAGTGGATAGTCAGTACGTACCGGCACAAAATGAGCTGACTTAGTCAATCTATCAACGATAACCCAAACGGCATCCTTCTTACTCGGTGTCATAGGGAGACCGGATATAAAATCCATAGTAATTCTATCCCATTTCCATTCGGGTACCATAATCGGCTGAAGTAATCCGGAAGGTACCTGGTGCTCAGCTTTCACTTGTTGACAGATTAAGCATTTGGAGACAAACTCAGATATGTCCCGTTTCATGCCAGGCCACCAATAAACTGCTTCAAATCGTTATACATTTTTGTGCTTCCCGGGTGTATCGACATTCGGCCATTATGGGCTTCACTCAGAATCGCCTGTATCAAACCTGAGTTTGTTGGAACACACAATCGATTTTTATACTTCAAACAGTCATTTGCATCTATCTGGAAGTCTGATTCTGTAGAGTTCTCACACTGAACCCGAATAGCTACTAACTTTTCGTCAGCTTTCTGTGCCTCGTAAATTTGCTGAATAAACATCGGTCTTGTTTGTAGCTCGGCTATGATCGAACCATCCTCAGACATCGTCATCCGTGTGTTTAATGCACGCAGAGCAAATAATGATTTCCGACTTAACGCATCCGCAACGACATTAGCCTTCCCCGGATGGTAGTCAATCACTAATTCATAGTCTTTCAACAATTCTAACCATCGGCGTTGTCTCAAATTCAGGTCTTTCTGAGTCATTAAATATTTCAAACTTTTGTGATCTGAATAAACATGACATTTTTCGCCGAATAGATAGTGACGCCAGATTTTTAATGCAAACACAATGGCTGCTAACTCCAGATCGTGAGTTGGATAATTCTTTTCATGTGGCTTCAATTGTCTTGAAGCATAGGCTACGACCTTGCCTTCTTGCATCAGAACACAACCCAACCCACCTAAAGATGCATCACTGAAAATAGTAAATTCTTTACCCGATTCAGGCTGAGTCAACACTGGAGCCTCGGTTAGAAGGGCTTTCAACTGCTCGAAACTCCTCTGGCATTTTTCTGACCACTCATATTTGACATCCTTCTGTAGTAGTCTCGTCAAAGGTGCAGCTATCACGGAAAAACCTTTTACAAATCGTCTATAATATCCCGCGAGGCCTAGGAAGCTTCGGATTTCAGAAACATTCTTTGGTGGTTTCCACTCGAGTATGGCTGCTATTTTGTTTGGATCCACCCGAATTCCTGACACCGAAACCACATGACCCAAGAAGCTGACTTCGTTCAACCAAAACTCACACTTGCTGAATTTTGCATATAAATGATGATTCCTCAAGGTTTGTAGTACTTCTCTCAGGTGCTCAACGTGTTCCGCTTCACTTTTGGAGTAGACCAATATATCATCGATAAACACTACTACAAACCGATCCAAAAATCGTCGGAAGACCCGGTTCATTAGATCCATAAAAACGGCAGGTGCATTGGTAAGCCCAAAAGGCATAACCAAAAACTCATAGTGCCCGTACCTCGTTCGAAATGCCGTCTTGGGCACATCGGAATCTCTGACTCGTAATTGGTAATAGCCCGATCTCAAATCTATTTTCGAAAACACTGAAGCTCCCTTCAACTGATCAAATAAATCATCAATCCGAGGTAACGGGTATTTATTCTTTATGGTCACCTTATTTAGTTGCCGGTAGTCGATACACATTCGCATTGTCCCATCTTTCTTTTTCACAAACAAGACTGGTGCTCCCCACGGAGAAAAACTCGGTCGTGCGAAACCCCTCTCTGTCAATTCTTGTAACTGCGCTTTTAATTCTTTTAATTCAGTAGGCGCCATTCGGTACGGAGCTATCGAAATTGGGGTCGCACCCGGCACTAATTCAATGCCGAACTCAATTTCTCGTACTGGGGGTAAGCCCGGTAGTTCTTCAGGAAACACATCGGTGTATTCACATACAACTGGTACCGATTTCATTAGTTTCTCGGACATTTTATTATCCAGTACATAAGCCAAATAGGCCTCACACCCCTTTCTCACATACTTTTGGGCTACCATCGAGGATATCACTGTAGGCAACTCATTTACATCACCGGATTTTATTCCAATTGTCTCACCGTTTCGGCATTTCAGATTAATAAGCTTCCTCTTGCAATCCACCACTGCCTCATGTGAATTAGCCAATCCATACCCAAGATTATATCAAATTCATCGAAGGGCAGCAACATTAAGTCTGCTGGAAAGCAATAGCCTCGTACCATCAACGGGCAACCTCTACACACTTTATCTACAAGCACACATCTACCCAAAGGGTTGGACACACGAATTACGAACTCGGTAGACTCAACTAGCAGAGTCTTACCAAATTTTAAAGTTTCACACACATAAGAATGAGTCGAACCAGGATCAATTAGTGCAATCACAGTAGTATCAAAAAGAGTGAAAGTACCAGTAATGACGTCGGGGGAGGAAGCATCCTCTCTAGCTCGCGCAGCATATGCTCTCGCCGGAGCTCTAGCCTCGGATCGATCTGTAGTGTTCTTCGTTCCTTTCTGGCTACCACCTACATTGCCTGAATGTCTGGGTGGTCTACCTCGCATTGGTACGCTGTTTGGCGTAGTATTCTGAACGGTATTCTGCTCAGCTAATTTCGGACACTCCCGGATAAAATGACCCGACGATCCACACTTGTAGCAAGTCCGATCATGGAATCTGCAACTCCCTGAGTGCCATTTCCCACAGTGTTTGCATTCAACTCTGGTCTGTGGAATGTTACCAACACTGGCTATCGAGGTAGCTCGGGAGCTCATAGGAGGTCGATCCCGTCTGGGTGGATCTGTAGTAGTTTTCTGTCGGCTATAGTCATCTCTGGGCCTCTTGCTCGTGGGATGGAAGACTTTGCCCGAAGACCTCTTTCGGATATCTCTGGCTTCGGTATCGGCCTTTCTTTTCTCCTTCCCGAGCTCTTCAGCTTTGCAAGCTCTCTCAACTAAAGTTACAAATTCTTGGATTTCAAGAACGCCAACAAACATCTTTATATCTTCATTTAGGCCGTCTTCGAATCTTTTACACATAATGGCTTCAGTAGAGACACACTCTCTAGCATAACGGCTGAGCCTGACAAATTTTCTTTCATACTCCGTTACAGTCATTCGTCCTTGTTTCAGCTCAAGGAACTCTTTTCGCTTTTGATCAATAAATCTCTGGCTAATATACTTCTTGCGGAATTCAGTTTGGAAGAAATCCCATGTCACTTTTTCTTTCGGAACCACTGATACTAGTGTATTCCACCAGTGATATGCAGTGTCCCGCAATAAGGATATAGTACACTTCAAGCATTCATCCGGAGTACAAGACAGCTCACCAAGTACCCGAATAGTGTTATCGAGCCACATTTCGGCTCTCTCAGCATCATCATCGTCATTGGCTTTAAATTCTTCGGCCCCATATTTTCGAATTTTGTCAACTGGGGGCCTACTAGATCTCATTGGATCTATCACTGGGGGAGCTAGAGGATCCGGAGTTGGATTATTCGGGGGTGGAGGTTGGGGTATATTCGGGTTATTCTGAATAAATTGGGCAAACCAATCGTTCATCATTCGATAAAAGGCTTGCTTTGTCTCTCCCGTGGCTACCCGAAACAGGTCGAGAGTCTATCGGCGCTGATCCATGGGTACGGTCAGGCGCCACGCTCTCCACATCATCAGCCACAGCTCTTTCTGGTTCGGAATCCATTTACTATACAAACAAAAATTCAGGTTGTCAGAAGTCACCACACTATCAACAGATAACCACAGGCATGTATAGCTAGACTCACACGCGCCACGGTAGTCCTAGAATCGACTAAACCGTAAGCTCTGATACCAATCAAATGTAACACCCCGTACCCGATACCGTCACCGGAGTTGGGCAAGAGGCATGACTAGACCTGACTACAAATTTGAAACATGAAAATCTTAAAGCTGTCAAACTGCGTTGTGCCGACTAATTTGGCTATAACTTGAGTTACAAAATTCGAAATTCAGTTCCGTAAATTTTCCTTGAAAGTAGACTCATATATCTATTCATCATAATTTTTCTAGAATTTTTCATGTGGCCAATTAGTACAGTTTATTCTTCAAAGTTACCCTTATTACACTGCTGGACAGTTCTGACCTGTCCTTATAAAACTGCAGTTATCTCATTGCACAATTTTCATATACTGTTCTAGTTTATACCAATGAAAAATAGACTCAATAAGGGTTCTTTACATATATCCCATGCTTCCTAATTATTTTTGTACAATTTTTGACAATTTTTCCAAAACAGAACAGTGACTCACGAATGCATTCAGAGTAGGTCTCACTAAAACTGAATTATCTCATAACTTATAAGTCTTTTGCCTACTCTGTTTCTTTCATGTAAAAATAGACACAATAAGGTTTAACTCCATGTCTCATTCACCTTTTAATTCAATATACCCTATTTTGGTGATTTTTCTAACTCATATCACTGCTGTTACTACAAGTTGCTTTGTCACAATTTATGAAGGACTAGCTTCTTACCAAACTTACCTACATTCCTAATTCAAGGATTCATTCCGCATATAAAACATTTCCTTAACAAAATGATTAAACTTCGATTTAGAAAGCATAAACCTTACCATCAAGAACCAACATACACATTAACAACACTACAACATACTTAAATAGAAATTTAGCCATATTCGCATGGCCATTCTTTTAGGGTTTACATGCGAACCGTAAAACTTCCTTAAACAATCCAAGCCTATCCTATACATGCCTTCGTTCAAAACCAACCCAAAATGAAGGAGTACCCCAAAAAGATAGGTTGATAGTGTGAGCGACCTTCCAACGACCCTGATGAGCTTGTGGCTTGCCCCTAATCTATAAAACAGAGGAAACATCTCACACGGGTAAGCATACTAGCTTAGTAAGTCCCAATTCATTTAGAATTATAACATCTAATTATGTATGAAGATAAAGCAATCCACATATGGTATTCTACAATAACAACTAGGTAAATAGTTTACACAAGGTCAAGTTTAATAATTCAAGGACCCACTTTCATAGTAGTCATTCATGCAAATCAATTGTCCCATAGTAGTAGTTCGAAGTCGTCTTCCGACAAATTATATTCATCAATGACAACTTAGCACAAG